>WBMY01002111.1:347404-674132 GCA_013397315.1 Donacobius atricapilla
TTTTAAGAACAGCCTTAAAAACTTTTACTCTTTTCCTGAATGGAATAACATTCTCTTTTTCGCACTTTCCAAGAAAGTGGCATGTCCAAAGTGCGGCCAGGATGAATCATTGTTATGACCAAAGCCAACTCTCTTGTGGCCTATAAACAGTGGTCCAAAGTGAAATGAGCTCTCCTGGATGGCAGTGGCTGTGACCAGCAAAATCCCTCTGAGTGGTGCTTCCCAGAGCCAGTGAACTCTCAGGTTTGCTGTCCTCAAGGGATCACTGAACAAGGATAGATCCTGGGCTGATAACTCCAGTCCTCAAAGCTCAGCCTTTCACCTGTTGGGAAGATACCAAGGCATCTGAATTGAGCCCTGACTTTCAAGGGGAATTTTTCACAGGTACCTTGCACTGACTGTGTCTATGTGCATACTATGCACTTATCCTATGGCAAATATGGGAGAAATGCTGCTCTCTTAGATGTTTAAGTGTTAAGTTAGGCCTGTAAGCAAGTTACTGTCCTGATATAATAAGTCCTATATAAATTCTTTGCTAAAGTGAAATGTTCAAGTTAAATGCTGGTAAGTGTTGTTCTTTTGCTAAATTGCTAAATTTAATTTAAGTTCTGTAAAGTCTGAGTGCTGTTAAGCACTTTAGGCTGCAAATTTTTTTTTTTTTTTTTATTTTTGCCCTTCCTATCCTTTTGTCACAGACACTCAAACGCACATAGACAGTTTTCAGTTTATTTTGGTTTGGATTGATTGAGTGGATTTTGCTTGTTTCCTTTTTCCTAAGTGTGCCTTAACCATCTAGTCAGCAGTAGAGTGAACTCTGCCAATGAACTTTGTCGTGCTGTCGCTTTATATTAGATCTGGTTTTACTTATACCTTGGCTGGTTATTGTTTAAGCAATCTCAAACACTCATTCATAACAACGTCTAGTGCAGTGTTACCCATCTCGATGCTCGTGTTTGGTGCGTGAATTGCCTCTCAGTCTTCTGAAAGAAAGGTGTTTCATTACAGTGGAAATGTTACTCCCTGGGGATTTGCGCTGACCTTCTCCACCTGCTAACCTGCCCTGTGCGCTGCACTCTGCGATGCAGACGGGGCTTT
The DNA here is from genome assembly GCA_013397315.1 of Donacobius atricapilla. Lineage (NCBI taxonomy): Eukaryota > Metazoa > Chordata > Aves > Passeriformes > Mimidae > Donacobius > Donacobius atricapilla. The sequence goes on from WBMY01002111.1 coordinate 348,500, forward strand.
GAAGGAGAAGCAAAACACTTATTAGTCAAAACTGCAGTACAGTGTGAAGGCACACCACACACACGTGCTCCTAACATGCAAATTTAACGGCGGTTTTCCTGGAACAAAACCCTGTGCTGCATATAAATGAAGGGGATGGCTGAGCCTCACACAGAGATTTCAGATTAGCCCCTTGCTTTGGGCAAATAGCAGAAATCACCCAGATAAGGCAGTGCCAAAGCCAAGATAAGACCCTGCAGAAGATCAGCCAGAACATGTATTTTACACAGCTGTCCAGCAAACAAAACATGACAGCCTGTTCTAGCAGACAGAAGGGGAGCTGAGTTTTTCAGCACAAGTGCGAGCCATTTAAGTCAGCTCTGTAGCAGCAGCAGTGCTGAGTAAGCTAAACATACAAATTACTGTTTACAGGTAGCGGAAAGCAATGGCAAAACACCAGCAAACAAACTCCACTCATACATGGAATGACCTCATGCCTAAAGGCTATAAAGGAAATCTGCTATTCTACTGTGCCTATGCCTAGAAAAAAGAGCTCTCAGGATCTGACACTAAATCCAATAAACCATAAAAGCAGGGGGAAAATACATGCAGACAGGAGACAAACCATCAGAAACATTTGTCCATCAGCTCCACATGAAATCAAGAAGTATTTCTTGTAATCCCCTCAGACCCTATAAGTTTGAAGATGAAGCTGTGGGTGACATTGCACACCATTTATCTGCTGACTTTTGTTAATATCCCTCTTCAGTTTCTGCACCACACTGTCTCTGCTACAGTCATGGGTGATGGATACAGCATCTGGGATGCCCCTGCTGGACAGGACACCTCTGCAAGTCCCTCCCATTTCAAACATCCAAGATGTAATGAGCTGTAGACCAACCACTCATTCAGATTTCTTCCAAAGTAGGAGAAATTTGCCTGGGTTGGGAAAAGCAAATTGGCCTGTGGAATGATCCAAATTGCTCTAATTAGGTTCTGACACCTGAAAAAATTATCTTAAAGAGACTTCAATAGGAAAGGAGCAATCTGCTTAGCAGGCAACAAGCAGGAAAACAGCATTTTGCCTTAAAACATTGCTTTGGTAACAATAACCTCCTTCTTTTCCCCAATGTCCCATGACTTTATTGTTTGAAACTTGAAACAGAGACTTGTACCCAACACTGCCAAGATGCCAAGTCACGGCCATGTCACTTAGAACATTAATTTCAGATGAGGTGGGAAAAGAAAGATGTCTCATCATTAAACATTTATGGACAGGTTCCTTGAAAAAATCTGTCCTTTAGTGCTACTTTTGTTTGGTTGGTCAATAATGCACTTCAAAAAATAAGCATGTTGTCAACATTTTCCACATTACCTAGCTCACATTCCATTTATTATATTTTATAAAATAAATTCAACCAGATCCATTTGATTACTCTTGCCCTAAATTAAACCATCAGCCTATTTTCCATAACAAGCACTGTCTTATACCATAAATTACTATTAAAATTAATTTACGTCAAGGTTTGCCTGAATAACAAGATATGTCATTCCTACTCAATGCTACATGACTGAAGACACATCAGAGAAAGACAATTTATATTGCAGACACTTTGCATTGATGTGTCACCTTCTTAAATGCTTCTCAGCTTTACTTTAATGACTTTGACTATTTCACAGTTTCTTTAAATGGGACTTTTTCCCCTCCCTTTGCTATAGATGCAGGCTGCTCCTGAGTGCTGCCAGAGCTGCCTGGTAACTTCCAGAGCTTGGGAAGTGAATTTACCACAAGGTAACACACACTGTAGGTTTACAATAAATACACTTGTTAACAAAGGACAAGTTCTGAGCACTGAGCTATCACTTTACTGGAGCTTGAAGAAAGGAGCAACAGAAAATAAAAAAAAGGATTTTCCAGTTAGCATCTGAGGTAAAAGAGGGTGCGTTGCTTTCACAGAAGCTGCTCTAAAAGAGCCTGTAAAGAAATGCTAAAGGTGGACTAGGATTTAAATGGGGAGAGCTGGACTCACAAAGGAGGCAGAACATCAGAAAGACTGGACCTTCAGTAATTTACCTTTAATGTAAGCCTAATTAGTGGATTAGTTTTTAGCAGAAAAGACACCTGGTAAATCAGACAAGAAAGGGACCCTCTCAATGCTGGAAGGAAAAGTTCAGGGCAGTATCACCACTGCCTTTGCAGCAGAGATGTGGAGCTCCTTGCATGTGCACAAAATGGTGGCGGAATTTCACTGCATGCCCTGCTGTTATAACTCAGCTCACTATACTTGACAGGAACTGATGGCTGAAGAAATAGTCCTTAGAAAGTACTGCGCTGTGTTAAAAAACACCAAAATCAAACAACTCACATCACCACTGAAATCAGGAGCTGAGATGAAGTAGTCCATCTCCCCCCTAAATAAACACAGAGGGATGTGTTGCCCAAAGTTGTCAGGTCGGTGTGTAACTGCCACAACCACGCAGAGCTTATCCTCAGTTCTACCCTGTGGTAAATCTTTGTCAAAAAACTTTGTGAAAAAGAATGACATCTAGTTGACAAAGAAATGCAGAACCTTTTTGGTCTACACAATTTTATGATAATAATAATAGCATTGGTTTTGCTTTCCTTCTTATTTCAGGTTGTTCTTTATTGTTTACTCAATAGATTAGATTGGCATTCAGGAACAGTTTCCTTGAGTGTTTCAGTTACAAAGAAACCCCTACACAGTTACACAAGGAGCTTCTGCAGCTCCTGTGGACGGTGTGTGCGCATGAGAAATGAAACAGCATTTGACTCCTCAGGAAAACAATCCATGGCTCTTTTCTTAATTAATACTGCAGAACAACTTATAAGAGGTGCTAGTAGAATCTGCTTTGCTTTGCTAATCACACTCACCCTACTTCCCAACTGATTCATTTGGTCATCAGAAAATCAGATTTTCTAATAGTAATAGATGCTAACTAACTCTCTGCAAATGCAGGATCTACTGTTAAAAATTTTACTATAAAATGATAAGCAAAAAATAACTAAGTTTCCTGATATATTTTTGGAATATACTCATTTCAAGTACATTTACTACTGTTTCCTCACCATTTGTCCAGGGAAGCTGAAGAGTCCTAATTCCACTTCTTCCTAAAGAAACCCGTGGAAATTAGGAACCAACATTTACTTGAATTAATTGAGTATCATGGACATGCATTCATCACTTGTAACAGCCTGGTTTTCTGAGGTAATTCATCACAACTTTGTGAATGCTCTGACTTGCAGCATGGTATGTATCAGAGGCCCTTCTCTGTGTCCTCAGTTAAGAACTGTGAATTTTTAACACTTCCCAGACAAGTCATTTCATCTGAAATTGCTGTGCACTTTGCTTTTTTTATCAAGTTTGTGTCTCTAAGTGATCAAGACAACTAGAGACTTGGTTTGTTTGCTTTTTTTAAAGCTAAGGGCCATTGCTAACAGGGACTGGAGAAGGTGAAGAAGCTGAGAGAGAATCTGTATTTCCTTCCTGCACATAAAAGGAGTTCACACAGATTATTTTTTACATAAATTGCGACGAATGAGCCGTCTGGACATTCCCATTCACTCTTCATATACACAGGAACAGATTCACAGCTAGGTTGGCTCTGGTTTAAGAAGGATCAAGTTTACTATCTTCAGTAGAGTTTGGTTGACTTGTATAGTCTCCAAATATGGTCTCTTTGGAAATGAAATTTAATTATATTGTCATAATTTGGTCCCTAGAATGATGAACTAATCTTGTCTCATGGGCATAACACACAAGCAATTGCTTTATACAATTATTTTATATTTAAAAATTCTTTTCTGTTTTATTTAGTTTGGTTCCACTTATTTTGTTGCTGAAACTTGTATACTGAATTCCAGTACTTCAAAGGACATACCTATTGCATAAGCCCCAGGGAAAAACCTCAAATATTATAGTAATGCAGCACTATTACCATCATAGAGTGGAAAACAAGAAATGAGTATCAGATTTATATGTAATGAACTTGCTACAGTTTAAGAAGGATTAAATACTTGTAGTGTGTTGTAACACTCTCCAGCAAATGAAATTGCTACACCATCTGCTAAACACTAACATAATATCTCCTGCCCATACCCTTATTGAACTGTGCAGTGCAAGTCTTTTTAACTTAATGGAAATTACATGAGGATTTGTAGCAGCAGGCTATTTCTCCCATCCCATGCAAGCAAATATCAATTCTTCTTAACCAAAAAAAAACAAAAGACACACCTTCTTGATACTCAGAATACTCTGTCTCATCAACAGTAGCATAGGAACCAGATTCAACTGTTTAAAAACACATTTTCAAAGTAGCCTACCTTTGATTCAAGCAGCTGTGCTTTTGTTTTTCAAAGGAAAATGACATAACACAAAAAATCTTTCAGATTAGGCCAAGGAAGGTAGATCTCAGGAAAGGTTTCCACTGCAATATGCCGTAACCCCCTTGTTCCCTGGGATGAACAAGGGGAGCAAAAATCAGCATTGCAGAATTTCATTGATCAGCCCTGCATTTATACCAGATTTTCACAAAACTTTCTTATCTGTCTAAGGAGTTAAACCATTGCCACAGTAATGCCCAGTTTCTGAGAGGTGTTGACATTGACCACAGTTCCTCAATAGCATCCTCCACCTTCCCTGTACTGAAGAGGAAGAAAAATCACAGATGACAGATTAATACCATTAGAAATTCCATGGCACCAATGACCATGTCCAGAAATCTCTTCCAATGCACCCAGACATGAGGGCAAATGCACCACAGGCTTGGTATCAGCCAAGCTCTTGGGCAGCTCCCAGCAAGTGCTTCGGGCAGAACCAGGGATGATGAGCAGGTTATGGAGCTCATCACGGCAGAAAGAAGAGTCTACAGCACCTTTTCCACTTACAAAATTATCTTCTGAAATACTTAATTGCTCAGGAAGAGATTTTACCTTCCTTACATATCCACTGAAGATCTTTGCTCTTGGGGAAAGGAAAACAGAGGAAACAGCAAGAAAGGCAAATATGCATAATCACATTTTTTCGGGGGCCACAGTCTGCTGATAATACAGGGAACATTCAGAAATCACAGAAATAGTACTTGTAGATATCTGATAAATTTAAATAATTGTAGTCACTTTAAGATAAACCCTGATACAGTAATTTGGGTCAGATTTTAAAAATTTGATACTGACCAATGGTCCAACATTTCCTAAAGACCATTTAGGTTAAGAATGCTTAATTCCCTGTTTTCCCTCATGGAAAGGACCTCATGCTGGAGCAGGGGATGAGGGAGTGGCAGTGGTGAAGTGAAACTGTGATCCCCAGGGAGGAGGAAGAAGAGTCCTGAATTACTTGAACCTAGGAGGAAGAAGCACGTGGAGGGAAGACATTTTTAGCTTTGGGTTGCATTTTGTTTTTCCCTGCTGTCGTACTATGTTCATAATTGGCAATAATTAACATTAATGTTCCTCAGGTCCAGATCTGTTTTGCCTGTGACACTAAGTAGTAAGCAATCCCTTACCTTAACCCTGTCCTTATCTCAATGCATGAGTTTTTCATCATATTTCCTCCCCAAACCCAGTCCTTCTGAGGAGGAGGAGTGACAGAGCAGTTTGGTTGCCACATTGCAACCAGCTAAAGTCAATGCATCACAAAAACAAAGCCCTTGTATGTGTGTATGTTTGTAGGTAACTTTAAGGAGAAAAATCAAAACTCTGAATTTAATTGTTGTGGACCCCGTATTCAGACACCAGTGCTGTACCCTCAGGCTTTACTTCTGTAATAAGCCAAATTTCCCTCATCAGTTTCCCTGTTGGCAGCCGCATGAACCTTTTGCTTTCTTGTGATTTTATGTCCAACTCTAACTCCACAGTCATTATAGAATATGAATACATTATGTGGTGAAGTATGGTGCAGGTTTTCAGCTATCATTAGTCCAAAATGATGCATCAGTACAACAGATTAGACCACTCTGTGGAGGTAATAGGAAAAAAGGAGAGCAAATATCTTCTGGATATCATCATAAAGAAACAAAACTTGTCCCTTTTAACTGCTTCTTGAATGACTGAGGTCATTCCATCATTCCATCCTTCAACAATTGAGAGATACTGAAGAGAGTAACATATCTATATCAGAGATTTTATTATAGGAAAAGCAATACCTAAAGCTGTAATTTTTTCCCCCAGGAATCTGTCAGTGACCAAAAAAAATAAAAAACCAAAAACAAACAACAAAAAAACAAACCCACAAAAAACCAAAACAACCCAAAAAAACCAACCAACCAAAAAAAAAAAAAAAAACCAAACAAAAAACACCCAGTGTTGGGATTTTTACTCATAAGGTTTCCTAAACCTGTGAGTTTGGACATAGGTATTTGTTTTAGGGAGTACTTAAAAAATATAAGATGGGAAAGGAAATGGTGCAACACATAGGAAGAAGCGTAGTAGAAAACAAAATCATGTATCTTACAATGAAGTTATTAGTGGACTATGAAAAAGATAATAGGGAGCTAGGAGGTCAAAAGCAGTTCAGGACTACATGAAAAGTCAGAATACACAATTAGGAGTTCAGTCTCTGATACACAAAGGGAGAGAAACTGGTAAAGAAATAGAAGGCAAGTAAAACAGGGAATGGAAAGAACAATAGGCACATCTGCCACACAGTGAGGAAAGATGAGCTGAAAACTCATCATCACTATAAGATAGCTGGCTGAGAGTGTCTCCACAATTTCAATTGCTCTGGATGAAAGACGGAAGGGTTGTGGCACAAAGGTGTGATTAAACACTGAGGAAGCAGCTTTTCTTGTTCCAGTCAGAATGTTTTATAACAACTCTCTCCCTCTCTGTTACCCTTTGAACTTCTCACAGGTCACAGGCATCTCATACTTTTTTGTACTGAAAGTGTCTTAAGGTTCTTCAAGAGCTTCCAAGAACTGTTTCCTTTCACTGTTGAAAAGTGGATCACCACAGCAGGAAAATGAGATGATTTTGAAACAAATAGGACTTGAACACCAATTAGTGTTTATGAGAACAGATGACAAAGACTAAACCACCCAATTAGCTTAAATTAAAGCTAACTTAAAGTTCACCTTAATCAGGATCTAAAATGATAGTTAGAATATCCACTGTGCCACCCTCCTAAGGAATTAAGTTTTGTGCTCTCTCCTCATTAGGGTGGTTGCCATCCTTGTGTACCCCTTTCCAGTATGTCACCTTTGGCAGACACAGCCCTGCACAGTGAGTGGCACACTAGTCACATTCAATGGCACTGGGAAAGCAGTGTGTGCCCTGAAAGCAGGGCACAATGGAGGCCAGATAGCATGAAATAAAGCAGATTACTTTTTTTGCCTACTGGTATTAAGTAGAATTGGGGTCTATAGCCAATGGTAGGCACTTATTGTGGAACACTTGAGTTCCTCAAAGGGGATTTTGACCGCTAAATCCTTCAGCAGTTATGAAAAATTGCAAGTCAGAAGTAATCCGGTGCTAATATCCAATTCTATTTTTTACTTTAATATAACATATGTAAATTAAATTTGAATAAGGCCAGTTCAGTAGTGGGAAGTCAATTTATACTTCTAGTTCTATATTATGTTTTCTGATTACTGTTACACTATAGATCAAACTGGTGTATCTATATATACTAAAAAAATATCTGCATGGGTGGGAATTTGAAAATAGGTGTTTAACAATTTTTTTTTTTCTAGTTGGTCAGGCAACATATCTTTTGTCCACTACTTTGAATATATCATTCTCTGAGAGCAGAAATACCCTGAATAAACTGAGATATGTTATTTGAGAAACAGTATGATCATTTACTGTTCGCCTCATTTTATCGTATTTAGCACTGCATTATTAATTCTGGTACTGAGTAGCTTTGCAAATTGGGACAGGAGATACACTGTCTCAAATTGAGACAGGAACTACACTGTGTTGAAGTTTCAGTGGTCTTTTAGAATGAGGCTCTGCAAGCTATAAAGGAAGGAGGTAGAGGCAAGGTAAGCTCTTGCAGAGCATGCCAAATGGAGCATTTTATCTTTTTGTGTAGGGCCTCAGTCACCCAATCGTAAATGCATAGATGTATACAAACGCAAATGAATGTACAGACATATATACTTAAGACACACGTTTGCTTATGTATGTGCATATACATATATGTCAGGATATGGTAAGCAGCTCCCTCAAAATATATTTCTGGATATGATCTCAGTGGCCACCCCAAACCTATCTGCAATATTGATATTGCTTTTGACAAAAGGTTGAAGAAAATTGGAAGCAATTGATCCCACCCTGTATTGTCACATCCACAGAGAAGGACTCCACAGAGCACAATGTCCTTTATTTGCCTGAAAAACAACATCATTCATGGCCCTGGGCTATCTGGGCCTTGCCCTCTTTTGAGCAAGGATTGATTTAAAGATTCAGAAGTCCCTCCCACTTCAGCAATTCTGTGATCAGCCAAACACCACCCTCCACTTAGCATTTAGGAAGGTAATGCAATCCCACAGGTGACATCAGAATTCCTTCTAGGGAGAGAGGTTGCAATACCTGTACTAGGAAGGTAATAGGGAAAGGAGAGGAAAACATCTCAGGTTGATCAGACATATTTTTTACTAAGAAAAAATATGGATTTGTGAATCCATTGTATTCTATGTATTTTATCTTTTCTGATAGAATCTGGATTTGCCTAGAACACAGTTCTCCCTAAAAGCCCTTCACAACAGTCAGAATGAATCTGCAGTGAATTTGGTGGTCAATCTGAGGATCTGAAGAGAATAAGATCCTACCTAGAGAACATGTGGCATTGATTACAACTTCAACATGAGGCAGCTGAGCTGAAGAAAGATGTTCTCAATGAGCTTTATTGAAACACGTACAGCTACAGGATCTGTAACAAAAAATAATATTTTTTTTTAAAAAAAACAACATTAAAAAACACTGAGATGGATTTTGAACATGACCTATCTGACCTGAATCGCCCTGAGGTTTCCACCTCAATCTCAGGCTCTAGGATCAGGGACTTCAAGATGCTTTCTTTCACAAGTACCAAAGACAATACAAACATGGGATTTGTACCTTGATATGTGTATATACCTGGGAGGAGAGAGCAAGAGGTTTATCCAACTAGAATTTCCATACTTCTTGATATTTATGGTTTTGATATTTCAATTAAATTGAATTCTAGACTTTTTGATGAACTTCTAAAAGCAGTGAAATACTGTGTATAACTTTAGTTTCAGTTGTACGGTTAGATTGACTACTCAGGTCCTTGCAACCATATGGAGACCATTTCAAGCCACTGGAACTGTATATACATATGAGATCTTAGGTAGGAAGTCTGGAAATTGAGTTATTTCAAGCAAAACACTCAAACCTCTCATTTTAAGAAAACTAGAAAATCCTACCAAGGCAATTCTTCAAACAAAGTTCTATGCTCGGACTAGCTGAGCTGGCCATTAACTGAGCTGCCATGGCTGACCTTGAGAAAACTCATAATCATTGCAAATTATTACATGAAACTCAATAATAATTCTGTTGAATGTTAAGGGCATAGATGAAATCTGAACCACAGTTCCATACACAAACTGATGACCCAACTTAGGGTCATTTATTAAATGCAGAAGTCTGCAGACATCTTCCTCTTTGGCTTCTGTTAGGAAGATCTAGATCCTTCCATGACATCAAGGAAGATACAGAGGCTGCAGTGCAGTACTGGGGATCCATCAGCACCCTCACAGACTATTGAGTGCACCACGCTCCAGCTGAAATTACCTGGAGAGATGTGTGAATACCACACCTGAGGGCATGCACGTCTCCCGGGCCAGATGGATGTCATCCAGTGCAGATATGCAATCTCAACAATTGTTTTGTCACAGACTCAAATAATACATGTTATCTTTCAAGCAGGGAAAGCAAAGATACAAAAATTTGGCTTTTATAGGTGTTTGAATTCATGGTTTCAGCATTACCTTGATGATTTTCTTGTGACAAAAAGGGAAATTCCAGTTTGAAAGAAGGCCTCTGATGCCCAGTTTTGCATGTAATGAAAATCATAAATGTTATTAAATTACTTTACGTAACCTTGAATATTTTTTAAAAAATAAACAAAACCTTCTGTTTGACTATTCCATGTTATTACTTACCAACCCCAATAAATGGGGCATTGTTTTGAATGCTACTTCTTACAAAAGGCATTGTATGCCATGCTTCAATGTGCACAGAAATGATGTCTCATTATAATATTGAAGCTTTACAAACTGGGGTGAGTACACATTTCTTACTTCAGTGAAAAAAAGCTCATAAAATCAAACAGCAGTTTCTATGATCACTGAACATTTCCTCTGATCAATGAATAGTCACCCTGTGTGCCAGAAGCCTCCAGCAGCTGAGATGCCTACCCTGTGGCAATGCATGTTGTTCTGAGACAATGATGGCTAAGCCAGACTGAAGAGCAAAAGTTGCTATACTCCAAACAAAACATTCAATTACAATTTCAAAAGATTCACTATGTCCTCAGCAAAGGAGGAGGATAACACCGGTTCAGTGGTTTACCCCCCTGAGGGACATGAGGCTCCAAGGGCAAGGTTTTCCTGCCTTTACTGCTGGAAGATGTAATGCAGAGAGGAGCTAGGGTAAGAGATACACACACCTGGTAGTTGGTCTCTCTATCTAGGAACAGAACCTCCTCTCTGAGTATCCTCAACAAAACCACATACTTTTGTTGATCAAATTCACCCATGACAAAGGAGTTTTCTGCACAGGTAAGAGTTGAAACACATGGAGCTACACAACTGGTTTATCGGTGCTGCAGGCATGTTCTCCCCATGATAAATATGATTATGACTATGATTAACTTGGATTTCCATTTTGAAAATTTTTTCTCAGTTTTGCCTTCCCCCAAATAGTTGAGACAGCCTGAAAAAGCAGTTTACTTTTTGTGCTCCAGAAACCTCTGCTAAGACTAATTTTAGATGTTACCATGTCGCTTAACAATTGATCTTTTTTTTGGCATCTCCTCCTACCATAATCTTGTGTTCAGCCTGAAGCTCTGCTGATCCTTCATGGGCTAGAGGTACTATTTTCCTTTGAGTCTTTCCAATGCAAAACTGAATGTCCCCAAGCATTTGTGCATAGGGAGATCTCACTGTAAGGTAAAATTTTATTCAGGAATCTGAGTGAAAATTTTCATATCTAAAATTATTGATTTGACAGAGTAGGACAGTCCTGACAGCTTTGAAGTGGCAAATGAAATCTTTCTATCTTAAAGGCTCTCTCTGTGCCCTCTCCTACCCTTCACCGCTGAGATTTCAACATCAGCACAAGAAAGTCATTGGGATTTATTGCAGAAAGACAGTAAAAGACTTTGTATAACCCTTAGTTTCATACCTAATATACTCCATATCCCTGGAAATCTTTTCATTACCACAAATGGGATTCAGGTTAGGTCAATAATGAGTTGAATTAACAGTTATTAATTGTTTCATCACACTGTTTTGTTCCTGCTCTGACAATGAATGTTTTACGCATGGGAAAAATCCCACAGATTGGAACCCTGTGCAATAGAAAACAGTAATTTGATATTTTATCTGGCTATTGTGCATGAAAATGAAAAACAGATGAACACCAGATTTGAGAGAATATGCTTGTGAGTGACCTAAAAATATAATAGTAACTTCAACCAAACAAAACAAGAGTAATAAGGTAAAGTTCTACAGGCATGTATTTAAGTTACTTTTAGCCTCCTTCAGAAGGCATGATAAGAACTTTTAATTTCTGGCTGAATGACAACCAGAATTTGAGGCAGATCTACCTAAACAATACATTAATAATAAAACCAGATTCCTCCCTAGTCCTAACCTAGACCAAACTCTAAAAAAGTAAGCATTTTATTGTAATCCTGATTCACATGTTCCTATCTGTATCCATGTCATTGAAAAATATTTCACTCTGAAGGCCCAAAAAGGGATGGATTTTGAAAAACATTTGTAAAACTGGTATCTGAGATTTTATGTATTATTACAAGTAAGGTCAATGGTAAGTGATTAGATTTGTTTAATGTGAACCTCACATCACGTGACAAGCAAGTGAGCTCTTTGAAGCTGAAACATTCAGAGATTATTCCCAAGATGAGTTCTGGACTTCATTTCATCTAGACATTTATTAATTTATTAATCTGCCAAACTAAAAATTGTGCTGCAGATGGATATTGTGCTACAGACAGAGCTGTCACACAAGAAATTCAAAGGGAAGCTTTGGCTGTTGATAGAGAGCTAAAATGGAGGAATGACTGATTTCTCTGACAAATATGGCTTTATTGATAGGACACAATAATATGGCATAGAGATAGATATTTCAATCACATATGATTCGTGTCTCACATGTCAATTTAGTGCCAATGATAAGAGGGAAGAAAGAAACAGAGCTGCAAAAGTGGTTTGTATATGGAAAGAAAAAAATAGCTACCATTTTCTTTATGAAGATACCATCTAAAAATTCTCTAAGAATCAACTGTAAATACCTTTTCAAGGATGAGAGTGATGCCGATAAGAAAATATGCTTCAACGAGTTTTTTATCAGCTGTCTTATAGAACACTCACTTCTCCATTAACATCGTTCTTCTGCTATCTGCTCCAGATTTCTGCACACTGGAGTTTGTTATGTCAGGTTTACATGAGTGCCATTTTTATTTCTGAATCCCAGAGTGATATTGCATGCACATGAACTGCAGCATCTCTGGGCTAGCTCAAGAAATCAGTCTATGAAGAGTGCCTACCTTTTGTACACCACTCCCAGGTTTTCAAAGAGATGAGCTGATTCACAGCTGATAGACTTGCTAAAGCAAGTCTGTATCACACTGGGAAAATAATAGAATGTCCTTTTTTCTGGCATATTTGGTACTCTGCATGTCACAAAAGGTATATTTTCAGAAGTGGCAACTCATTTAACACAAATAGGTAGGAGCAGTATGAACCTCAAATTCTCAGCCTCTCTTTTTGGATTTAAGTCCTTAAAGATCAGTGTTTGGAAATTTGCATACCGACCTCTAATATTCATAGTTGAAAAGGTTATTTTCTAAATGTATATCAATGCAACCTCTGAAAGCTGTTCAGTCTGAGTTTATGAACAGGTAAGTAATAAGTATTCTGTGAGTTCTGAGTTGCTTTTCTTCACCTCAGGAACCTGTTTGCCCTGAAATCTAATGAAGATAATTCAACTATCAAGACTGATATTTATTTAATTTCTATAAAACCCAACAAAGGATGGTGCAAAATTCTTTCTGAAAGAAGGAAAATCATGAATATATAAATCAGGTTGCTAGGAGTTCTTACCTGAGTGGGCCTCAAAGTATGGTGGTTCTGCATTACCAGCAGTGCCAGGAACCTGCTCTGTAGGGTACTGTGAAATATTTGCTGTTTCTCAAAGAAAAATGCCTGAGAGGTATTTCCCAGTGCAAAGCCTCGTCTATAGCACCTGATTTGGTGAAAGGGTACCTGTTGGTTGGAGGGAAATTTTAAGATTGTAATATGTTGGAAATAGCCATTCCACTACAGAAAAAGGCACTAACCATCTGCAGACGATGTTATAATTCAGTTATGTGCGCTTGCATCTTCCAGCTTTCTGGTTTGCCAACTGAGTCTAGTATATTACAATTAAGATTCCCAGATTCTCCTGTTTATTCCCCATGATTCTTGCACCTGTTCAGCAGACTGACTCGTTATTTTTCTTCCTCCTTTAACCTTTTTCTAGATATCAGCATCTGGGTCACACTTAGAGCCTATAACAATGTCAATCTCATTTATATCTTTCCTCACTAAGAAGTCTGTAACAAAGGGAACTTACTCCCAGTTTCCTTATGCATTCTTCCTCCTTACACCACTACCCTTTAGTCAATAAAACAAAATTCCTGCTAGCAGGACCCATCCAGCAGGGCATGTATTTAAGTTGAGGATGCGTCTGTGTCTTGTCCATGCCTTTTGACTGGACTGCATGGATTGGAGAAATCAACATCTAATCTTCCACCCCTGCATGTCTGTTTTTACGATACAGCTTCTCTGATAAATTCAGATTCCATACCCAGCATGTACCCATTTGCTTAAAGACCATCCCAACCTTTCTGTAGCAGCCCAAAAATTTGCAAGAAGCACTACAGAGCTTCTGAGGCAGAACATTTCATCGTGGCTGTGGGCGCAGGTCTGCAGACAGAAAGAAAGACATCCCTTCCTGCAGGATGAACCAAGATCACGAGGAGGAGGTATGGCTCACTGGATAGGCTCTGTTCATTTAAATCCCAGAAATACTTTTCTAATTTGCAGTAAAGTGAAAGGAATTAACCCAATCTTTCTCCCTGGTCTGACTGGTTAATTTTGGCAGATATAGTCTGGAACAGGGATATAACTTTATTCTTTGAAGAGAAGTTATTGAGGTAACTTGAGTTAACTTTCTCTCAAGGAAACGGAGGAGTAAAAATCTTCCTGCTTTTAGTTTGAAATCCTAAAACTACATTTCTGACTAAGTGATCTGCTCACTATCTGCTTAACGGTGGTCAAGGACACCACGTGCCCTGCAAGCCTATAGTCCTCAGAAAATTCAGATTGAAATTTGCATTCTGTTCCTGAATTATGGCCTGTAAAATGTAAAATAAATTACCCAGCACACAAGCACATAATTCCAGCTGTGCTTCTCTATTAAAAGCAGCTGTCCTGATGAAGGCACTCACTGTAAATATTTAAATGGAAGACAGCAAAAATTTCCTTCAAAATATGAGCAAACAGTATCGCCTTATCTCTGCAAGACACCTTGGGTGTCATCAGTGAGTTTTACATCACAGACACTAAAATAAGTAGATGAAATGTCATAGGCTTCTTCCTATTATTATTATCTGTAATGTGGAGTATGTTGTATGTGCCTTCAGTACTGACTGAGAAACTGGGGACATGTTCCCAAGAAGAAAATATTTATGTTGGAGAGAAAAAAAACCCAAAATTAGAACAATCCTTGGTTCTTGTGAGTCATCTTCAAATCTGCCAGCTTACCCACTATTTCCTATGCCAGAATAAAACTCAACAAATTAAAAGACATCAAAAAGAGAATGATTTGTTAGTAAATCTGCAACAAATAAAATAAAAACAGGTTGTTCATATCATGAATGAGTAATTAATATTTTCATGTCTTGAAACTCAGAGGGAGGCAGCATTACCTGAAATGCTGCTAACACATTCAAGCCACAGAGAAAGCTGTACCCATTGAGCTCATTAAGCCTGTCAGGCATGAAAGGATGGAGAGTCTTAGTAAATATTCCAGCAACCATGTCTGCTGCAGGTAACACGATTTCATCAGCATCAGCTCTTTTGGGCATTTTTCTTCCCTTCACTGTTTAAAACTAGAAAAATAATTAACAAGGCAAGTAGTGATGGCTTCACAGGCAGCAGGGCAAAAGGTCTGCTGAAGGATATTAAATTATCACTGAGTGATAGAGATGTAGGAAATCCTGAACAGAATCAATTCGGGGTTTGAAATGTAACACAGGTTTGTTCCTCAGCCCCAGCTGCAAGCATTTTCCATGGTGAAAATATTTACAGTAAGGTCTTCATGACTGGCCCAGAAAAAATGAATGGTCTTCAAAATTTACCAGTTAACTTTTTAAAATTAGTAAAATTAGGTTTCTCCATGTATTCAATAAGACAAAAAAAAAAGAAGTACACAGCTAAGACACTTAATTTCCTTTTTTAGTAGTGATTAAGTGCAATTTCCCCTTGATTTGGAGGGGGAAATTTTTTTTATTGATAACTGTAGTTCCCTGGGAATTATTTGTGTGAATACATATACCTATACTCTCCACTTCTCCATCTCCTCCCCCCTTCATTCTAGCCTCCCCCAAAATTATCTGTGAACTGTTTAGATCCCCCTGAAAATGGGTATTTTTTTGGTGAAGAACTATCCAAGAACAGTTGCTCAATTCCTGCCTAAAACATTTGGGAATCTACCACAGGCAGTGTGGATGCAGACTGGGACACTGTCATACCATGAATCCTACCTTCTATAGTTATATAGTTTGTAAAGTGAGTTATATAATCTGTTTGTAAAGTGACCAAAAACTCTAACTGAAAGCAACATTTTGGTGTTTCTTTTGAATGTGGACGCTAACGTCAGCACAAATCACCAAGATGTTATGAAAAGTGTTCATGAATCTAGAAATAAACTTCTGGAACATTTGATTTTTACAATTAACATTGTCCTACTGTGTGCTCTGTGATCTTTCTGAAGCCTGCTATCATTTGATAAAGGTTTTTCAGGGTGTGAAGGAGGCATAAAGATAAACAGAGACAGAATTAATGTTTTAAAATATCTTTTTACTACCGTAGACCTGTATATTGATAGTAGTTCTAACTTTATTGAACTTCAGACTAGTATTATTAGTAAGAATGAGGAGGAAGGAAATGATTTGTGATGAGAGCAGCAAATGTTATACAGTATACGTAGCTAGACAAGTGCTTAATCAAAAAGGCCCCAGATTCCTTGCAATCCTCAGTCTGGTCCTGTCTGAATCCACTAATTTTCATTTGAGGTTTGATTACTTTTTGTGTTGGAAGACTCTGTAGTTACTAACAGATCTGAGCCCTGTCCTTTATGGCTGCTCTTTACTGTCACGTGAGTCTCACCTTCCTCATGAGACCAACAACAAATGACAGACAAAAATACTCTCAGCCTGGGAGACTGGAAATTCTTCACTGGCCCGTATTTTCATTCAGTTAAAGTTGTGCAGTTTTGGGTTGATATTCTTCAGTGGTAGAGAGGACATACTGATTTATGCGATATAGCTATTCATGATCAAGGCAGCCAGTGCAAAATCAGCTGCAAATCATGAAAACAAAATTGATGCTTTATTTAAGCAGTGATTAGAGATTTGGTTCAAGGTCTATGGAAACATACAAAATACTTCATCATTTTGGATCTATCTGAATGCAAATATCTCCGAACAAACTTGTTTCATTTTTTAACTTTTTAATTATTATTATTTTGCAGTCCTCTGAGTTAGTTTTAACAAATGAAATGCTGCACTCTGTTAGTCTAGAAGATAAACTTATTGTTAGCTTTTGTCTACTGAGCTTTTAATTAAAAGAAACTGAATTGAGGATTGCAACTCATCAGCTGTGACTTTGTTTTTTAAATAGCTTTACTGCTTTCACTATGAAAAATTAGCAAACAGAACTGTATGTTATCATGATCCATGAATATTCCATTGTGGTGCATACTATTTTCCAGATGTCTCCTTGAGGATGGTATCTTACTCTTATGTTTGGATAACAGTTATAACAAGAATCAATCCTTATTAAAGCTTCTTATTATTCTGCTATCAAATTAGAATTCATATGATTTATAACCTTTTATACAAGAACCCTTCACTCATTCATTTGTTCAGGAACTTGCTGCTTTGCAGACATTGGTGAACAAATAAACACATTACTCATAATATTGAAACACACTTTCGCTCTCTTTTTAGTTAATATAAACAATTCAAGGTATTCATAATATCCTTTTATCTCTCTTGCTGGATTAAGTTTCAGGTGTTATGTTCTTTTGAGGTCATATTCAGCACTGGGTGCATCCCATCAAACAATGCTCATTCACAGGGCAGCAAACTTTTTTCACTTTGTTTTCCTAAGCCAGAGTTGATTCAAATTCTTTGAGACACTGCCTGGTTGTTTTTTCTGTACTGGAGTTTACTCACACAGAAAACTGAATGGTAGAGAATGTCAGCTGGACAAAATGATCATCTAGTTAAGCTCTCTGCCTTCAGTTTGAATCAGCTCCTTCAATGTCATCATTCCCACATGGTTATTCAACAATCAATCTTAAAAGCCCTCACTAAGGGGGACTCTATCACATTCCTAGGCTGTCTCTCATGGTACTTAAATACCTATTCAAATACTTGGCTGAACTGCTGGCATAGTCTCCTTTCTTAAGACCAAAATTTTTGCCTTTCAAACGACAACTTTAATCATTAATTATATTTGGATAATATTTTGTTATCATTAATTGTATTTGGATTGTATTTTATTGACAGATTATCTACCAGCAGAAAAGCAAATGAAATCTATTGCCAGGTAAAATTGTCGGCAGATTAAATCCTTAAATAGGTGAGAGCTAAATGTGGTCAGGAGCTGGCATGATCTGGTGAGGCATAAATAAATGAAAAAGAGCATTAGAATTTCATTCAATATGTTAACTGGCACAAATTAATGAACCTGAAGGTGAAACAACAAAAGTAAGTGTCTTCCCTCTGCCACTATAAATCAACCAAATGAAATTCCCCTAGAGGGACACACAGCTTAAGGATATGAGAGGATCCTGTATTTTCTCTGAAGTATTATTATATGTTAAATAATTTTGTACAATGTAACACCTCTTGATAATTCATGTTGACAACAAATCATGATAATGTCTGTAGCAGACCATAAGTAGGAAAATTAATTTTCTATTGCAAATAGAATTTTCTGCTGAATTATGACAAAGGAAATATTGCTGCAATGTAATGAGTTGCCTGAATGTCTAAATGATAACTGAGCATATGTTTCTTCCTTAAATGACTCAATTTAGGCTATAGTATTTCATATTTGTGGTCAGCATTACACTTCAGATAAAGACTCAATTCATTGGAAGTTTACCAGTTTATGTTTCCAGCTGGCTCATTTGATGCATTGTTTTACATTGTTCTTTATTCCTGCAATCAGTTATTAATATCAAGCTTAATCTTTAATAGAAAGAAAAAAATAACATGAAAAGCCATAGCCAAGGCTGGTCAGTCAATGTTTCTCAAGTTGTATTAGTCTGAAGAATCCATTCTACTGAATCCTTCAGCAGAGTCCTAATTATAACCACAGAGACCTGCACTCTTTCATTCATATGAATAAGCACTGCTGGTGAGTCTGGTCGTATGGAATCTGTGAGGTGACTGAGCTGTACGCATGTCCTCAAATAGCTCCTGAATCATGGTCAAAGGGCATCACAAGGCAGTGCTAAATAAAGCCAGCGATCTTCAAAAGGCTAATAGCTTTACTAAACAAAGGTGATGTTGTTAACAAAAACAATATTGTCAGCAAAAAAAACCCCACATTTTGACCAAAAACATTATTTCCTGAGCTCAGTTAATTACAAAGATCCTCAAGGGAGATGTTTGTGGCTCACAGCCTTAAGGAGTAAAAATTGAAAGTATTAACCAAATTTCAGGAGACATTATTAGGAGTAAAGCATTAGGGAGAAAAGAGAGGCAAAAGGATGAGTTTCATTTCACATGTGAAGCATTACCAGATGAAAACAGGCTATGACACTGTGAAAAGTCCTATTTCCTGCTCAAAATATGGTGGATTCTTACGAATCAGGAGGGAAAAGCCTGTGCAAGAGTTTCACATATTCATAGTTTCTGCATGAATAGTTCTTGATTCATTACTAGTTATTCATCCCTCTGCTTTCACTCACGGAAAATTTGGAAACTCTTGAGAAAGAGAAGATGGAGAGAATTTTTTTCCCATGAATATATTTTGTCCTTGGAAAGGGAGCCATGCAGAGTCCAGAGCATTTTCTTCCCTCATTTAAACAGTCTTTTTAAACTGATCTTATTTTCTGCCCAGAGGCTAAAAACAGCAGAAATCATTTTATGGGCAGAAAGATACCTTTTTGAGACTAACCCTTGGAGATGGTCTTTTTGAATGGTCTAGCTGATTGGCAGCAGACCTGTTGTGTGGATAATCCCTCCTCATGGGATCAAGTCTTTGTCAGGCCAAGATTTTTCTCTAGATTCTGGTGCATGACAACTTCTCTCACCCAGGGGAAGGAAGAGCTTTGCTTTTACAGGAAAGACAGACACAGGTCATAACTTCCACTCTCAACATACAGGATCATCTTTGAATATGAAAATCACTTGGGCCAAAACATAACAGATTATTATTAACAAGGAGATGAAGTAAAGGCCAAATCAAAAAGTCAAAGTCAAGTCCCTCTAGAAATGAAGAGCTCTTTTCATTTCTTCAGACAGAGGGATCATAGCAGTGTTTATATCACGTTTGAATGCCGCCTGCCACAAAAAGGTTCAGACACAGTGATAACACAGAGATATATTAAACTTATTGACATAGCCTGTTAAAGCCAAGTAATTGTTTATTGTCCTTGTTCTGTGATAATTTCACCCAGCAATCATGTTTGTGCCTGTGAGATGTGCTTTTCTTCCCATAAATCCTCTAAGTGCTTTCTTAACAACTGCATACGTGGGTGATAACTCACCCCTAAAGTACATTTTGGCTGTAGTGTGGAAATTATGCTTTCATAAAGAAAATCAGATTTTAGGAGCAATATAGACAAACTTTTAAACAGAAGTTTTATGGAGAGTTTTGGTTAAGTGAAATATAATTTGTCGTGTTTATATAATTCGATCCTGACTAGGGCATGGCAGCTGGCAGTATCCTGCTCCCAAAAGGTTTTGTGGGATCTTTTATGGTTATGTTTAAATGGTTAAAATTAGAAGAGATCTTTCATCCTGCATGTACTGTTGTGGTTTAACCTCAGCTGGCAACTCACCCACCAGTTGCTCATTCACTCCCCCAGTTGAATGGAGAAGAGAATCAGAAGGATAAATGTGAGAAAATTTGTGGGCTGAGATAAAGACAGTTTAATAGGTAAAGCAAAAGCCACACATGCCAGCAAAGCCAAACAAGGAATTCTTTCAGCAGTTCCCATGGCCAGGCAGTGTTCAGCCACCCCCAGGAAAGCAGGGTTCTATCACCCATAACACTGACTTGGAAGGCAAATACTATCACTCCAAATGTCCCGCTCCTTCCTACTTCTCCTCAGTTTTTTATGCTGAGCATGACACTATATGGTGTGGGATGTCCCTTGGGTTAGTTGGGGTCAGCTGTCCTGGCTGTGTCTCCTCCCAACTCCTTCTGCAGCCCCAGCCTCCTCACTGGTGGTGGTGGGGTGAGGAACAGAGAAGCCCTTGACTCTGTAAGCCCTGCTTGACAGCAATGAGAACATTCTTGAATTCAAAATTATTTCAAGCACAAATCCAAAATATCACTCCATACGAGCCACTATGAAGAAAATTAACTCTGCCTCAGCCCAACTCAGCACATGCATGAACATAGATAGCTACATTTGAGAAAGACTTTCAGTCAACCAGTTAAAGGGATAGAAAGAACATCTCCTGGAACTAGAACAAAGCATGAATCCATGCACAATTTATTTATCATTTTATATTGGGGTCAAATAATAATCCGAACAGTATTCAAGGGTATGAGCCTGGAATTTGCCCTTACAATAGCAAGTCATGAAGCAAAGGCACACGCAGCCTTCTTGTCTTGCAGTTCTTGCTGGAGGCAAAATCAGGGGCAACCACCTGCATTATATCTCTTCTAAGAACCATGCAATCACATAAAATTGTTACTCTTTTATAAATAACATTTTTTCCCTAAGCTTTGGTATATCCCCAGCACAAAGAGACCTGCTTGGTGAAGTACTTTCTTGACAAGCTAAGGCCAAGGAATTAAAATACTTGTGCTCTGCTGAAAAGGACAATATGAAAATGTGTTTACAAGCAGTGCTGGTCTGTGCAACAGTACATCCCTCAGAAATCCCAGTTCACATTAGTTCCATAGTGCCTCTAATTCATCTGTAGCTAACAGGTAATATTTACTGCTGCTGGTCACAGAATTGGATACTGATCTTAGATTTGGTTCACCATAACTCATAGGGCTGACCTGTCAGAGCAGACACTGTGCAGGTACAAATTGAAGCACTACACTGAAAGTACAACAGTAAAACATTAAAAGGGCATTATCAAAATTGATGACTTTCTTACAATATGTACTGTAATACTTTTTTTTTTTTTTTTTTTTTTTTTTTTTTTTTTTTTTTGGTGCGTGTTTCAAATGGACCTGTCATTTTTCATCTAATATATCACTGGTTAAAACCATAATATCTGGTAACAACCAGATCATAAGGAGAGCACTCTTGAAGGCAACAAGGAGATGGCAGAGAACTCAAAATAATTATTTCAAAGAAGATGAATTTTGCTTATTTTTGAGGAAGGTAAGGTCTCAAGAAGTCTAGCTGCAAATTTATTTAATATTGAACAGGCAACAGGTCAATATTTAAAGGAATAAGGGGAGTTAACTTTCTATTCAAGAAGGTGCCAAATGGCAAAACTGAAATGGTTGTATGTAAATGAAGATGTATACATTTATGTAACCAATCATTTTTGCCATGGTATTACAGATCATTCCACCACAAGTTTGTTGCAATAAGGAGATTTTGACCTGATTAGTCATCAGGCAAATGTTAGGAAATTCAATGCTCAAATTCATACTGTGATTCAAATGTAGTTTAAAAAGTGAATTGATATGATAAAGGAATAATATTCTATAAATTAATATGTTCTCTTTTTATGGAATAAGTTATATAATTATTTCTGTTATAATATTTGATCAGTCTGAAGCACATAGTGTAAAGAAAGTATTTGCAAAGAGAGAAAGTGTACATGCATTTATTCAGCATATCCTGTCATATCTACAAAATTTATTAGTCATATTGCCCCATTCCTTTAACTGTGGTAGGTGATTTCCAAACACTGAGCTGAAGTGAGTCTTAAGAGCAAGGGCACCATCATATTACAAAGAAAAGCCTGTGAAGGGAGGGAAAGGGATATAACATGCAATATAAGCCAAGAACCAGAATACAGCTGATTATTCATCCTTTTGAACTCTATACTGTACGTCATTGTTAGAGTTGATTGACACTGATATCTCCCCTGCTTGTATTCAGACCTAGGGGACAGGAGGCAGACTAAGGATGCTATCCCAAGAACCTAGAGAGTTCAGACTTGTGGGGTGATCATTACAGCATCCTGAAAAGAACTAAGTAAAGAATTGAGAATAAGAAACCTTTTTTTTTTTTTTTTGAGTGTTATTGTCTCCAACTCTATCATCTTCCTTTTAAATTCTGCTTCATTTTATAATTTTTGTGAAATAAGTTTGTAATATTGAAGAGGGCCTACACGCAATTCTTCTCATCCTCTTTATATGTGCTTGGTTGTAGCAGTCTCATTTTCAATCCCATTGAATGTTAATATGTAGAGAATCTCAAACCCTGACACCTCCAAAAAGCAGAGCTTTAAATCTGAAATGTTGTTTTGCAGCTCAGATTTCTATTAATTGCACAATACGATGTATGCTGCCATATCCTTATTGTTGGATAAATTCAGTGGACCTGAAAGTCAGTGTAGCTATTCACAGCACACCTAGCTAGTAGCATAAAATTACACAAAAATACATTATGTAATGGATACACAGCATGGAATAAATGACAACAAAAAGCTAGGAAAATTCTATTAAATTTATTTTTTAAAGTCTAGTTTTCAAGGAAATTCTCTTTCCATTTTGTTTCTAAATATAAGTCACTCCACTCACCAGTAGCCTTTTCATAATCCTTATTCCACTCTGTCCTTATAATGGCTAGTGGCTTTGCCTCAGTTCAAAGGCCTTTTCCCAGCTGGAAACATTTTCTAAAATGGGGAAAAAGAGTTGTTTGATTTTTAGCTGGTTACGTTAGAAAGGGAGGGAGGAGGAGGAAGGTGAAGGAAGAAAGGAAAAAAGAAAGAAAAATTCTTAATGTTTTACTCATACTGAAATAATCTGGTAATTCTAAAAACCCAGTATTTTTAGCATGCTCTCTCTGCCTCAAAAGCACTGCAAGTAGTAGCTTGCCTTGAATCATAAATGTTGGGATAGAAGCCAAAGAACCAGCTCAAAAAGCAGAAGGTCTGTCAATGCTCAAAGAAAAATCCCAGGCCTTTACTCAAGTGATAAAACACCATCCCTTTTCTTTTCCACCACCTCTGTGGAAATTCCTTTTCTGTTCCACCATCTTCCAATTGAGCCTGGCTATTCTTCTCAACCACTGAACTCCAATAAAGTTTGTCTGTCTTTTTCTCCCTCCCCTCCTTAGTGTGTGATCTCAGCCACCTTTGTGTCTCCCATTATCAGCCCCAGCAGCACTCTGCTGTGCTTTGACTGGCAGCACAATCAGCGCTTGTTCTCTCTGGGATGCACAATGTGCTCTGGGAGTGGACCCCCCTCGCATGAGGAATTAGACTTCAGCAACATCAAAGGGGTGCAGGAATAGCTGGCAGAACCCGTGGGCCCCATGATGGGCATCTACAATAACTGCTCGCCACCCAGCTGCCTTTCAAGGTCTGTGCAAAGGCAAGGAGGGATAATGAGAGTTTGCTGAAGACCCAGACAAAAGAAGGAAGAAAACGGCATTTGCTGTTGCTGAAAGGAAGCATCAGGGCACTAGGGGAACTTAGAATGAGCGTAGAGTTTACAAGGCAGAAGTTTAAACATGCTCCAGATTACAGGGAGGCCTTAACAACAAAGCTCAGAGCAGACATGGGCACTGTGAGATGCTTTGACTGGAACTCTTTCCGCATTTTGGCACATCTCATTTGAGGCTAACTCAGGTGTTTAAGCGGGGCTCCATCCTTAAGACATACCTTATCTTTCTGATTACAAATTCTCAGAATACACCCCTGGTGTTAAGGAGAGTGAAGCCTCTCAGATAGAGAGGTTAAGGTTTGAAAACCTATGGAGATTGTCCTACAGGGAGGTCTATTGATCTATTGGTCTACCTGTTTCAGACCAAATTTGAGAATTGTGCTTGCCCTAGATCAAACTGATAAGTCACTCTTCCCTCATTCATAACATGTTTGATTGCAATAATCTCCCCTGTGCTAGGCCTTTCTCAGAAGTGGTTTCTAGGACTGTCCAATAGGGACAAGATGCCAGGTGCAAAAGGGAAGAAAGTCAGGAGCAGGAAAGACAGGACTGGTGTTTGTTCATGGCAACTGCCCACAACCCACCGTTTTTAATGATGTTCTGGGAACAACGCAGGCACAGACAGGCTTCAGCAGAACTCCCCAGCTGGGTCTGGGAAACCTCTGGAGTCAACTGAAGCTGTACATCTATAGCATAAACAGGTTGCACAGTACATAGTGTAAATACAGGTGGCAGATTTAGGTCAGTGTCTTACTATCAGCGTAAACACAGACAATGCGTAAGCCTAGAACTCTGGCTTAAAAGTGAGGATAAAAGAGGCCTAAGTTTCCCACTTCCAGACTTTCCCTTGATGTGTGTTGCAGGGGTGACACAGCTGCTTTAATAACAGCTCCTGCATCACCATAAAATTTTAACTCAGCATGCAGAAGAGAGTAAAAATTGGATTAGGTTATTTTGACATATAGTGCTAGTTGTTTTAGTTGTGAGAGTACTGACATAGGTGAGGTAAAAACTGTTCAGAATGGGTGGAAATAAACATGGTAGGGACTGAACTGATCAAACCATTTGTGTTTGTGTGAGCAGGAAAATTGTGGATGGAACAGGTTTGCATGTGTCTGTGAACCAAATGAAGAAGCAAAATATGAAACTTCCCAGAACCTTCAAAGAAATAGAAAAACCCCTGCTGATGAAAACAAACAAACAAACAGCAACCTAAAAACCCCAGTATTTTTAGAAACCTAGAGATTCTATGCAGGAGAAACCAAACAAAAGGTGAAAGAACTGCCATTATGCAGCTTGTGGAAAAAGTGAAATTTTGTGTTATTTTTATTAAGGTGATTTCACCCCACCTAATAGTTAGGGGATATTATCATATGCAGCTGAAAGAATTTTGTTAAGACACTTACTGGGAATAAACAGGGATGGTTCTTTCCCTTACAAGAAAGGAAAGAAAAAAAAGTACTCTGCTTCACTCACCTTCCTCTTAGGAAAGAAGAAATTCTTAACAAACATTGAATAATATTGATTTATCATAATAATTCTCACCAAATTAGGTAATGCTTGGGAAGATTTTTCTCATAAATACCTCAAGATGCCTCCAACCTCAGAGTCTGAAAGACTTACATGGAAAAAAAAATTTACTTCATCTAATCTTGTAATTTTGACTGAAAACATTAAGACCTTTTTAGAAGATATTTTAACCCAAACTAGTCATGATAGACTATCTTCATAATCAGTGGTTACTCTAAGAGAAAAATTGACATAATGGCTGTTTTAGGAATAGGTGAATTTTTGGACAAGATGATGTGAGATGAGTCAGCATCTCACCTACATCTAAAGAAGGAGGCCTCAAATAACTAAACTTGCAGCTGCATCTACGTGACAGACATTATCCTGAACAAACAGATGCAATACAGAAAGTCTATGGATTATGGATTAGGTGAAATTACTGGCCTTGTTTCACATTCAGCCATTGTGAGCTGACAAATCTTGGACTTTTTTGGTCTGCACAGACAAAAACATTCAGGTTGAAGGAGATGGCATCTAGATCAGACCTGGACCTTTCAGTCCAACTCTATCCATGCACCACCCTTTACTTAGGGCTTGAAGAGGCCACAGCAATGCCAGCTACAGGCCTTACCTAATATCCACGTCATGGATGTGCTCTGTTAGATCCACACAGATGAGCAATTATGTCAAAATACATTTTTCCCTTGCTTCTGCATGATAATGTTCAAATTTTATGGTGGTCATAACAAATGGATTTTCAGTGCCCTTGTTTTTTGGGTAACAAATTCAAGAAAAGAGAATGGCAAAGATACCAGGGTAGATTGCTAAAGCATTTATAAACACAGATCATTTTATGGTCCACATCACTGTTTTTCCTACAACATCTCATATCCTTCAGAGTCAGACTGGCCAAAGAATTCACAGCAAATTACAAAGAGACCAGATTTTCAGAAGAAATCCATGAACTACACAGACAGCTTTTTAGGAGGGGTAGCCATAACGTACCATTATCTCAGGAGGCAGAGTCACCCTTCTGAAAAATTATTGTAGATGTTGTAAAACTTGAAACTTGGCCAAAAGTAGTGAGGTTCATGACTTTTGTTTCACATGAAAGAATTTAGTGACATTAAGTAAGATGACTCATGGACTCAGAAGAAAGAATATCACCTCCTGAAATGCCTACACCACTAAGGTTGCCCTTGGAGGTATTCCCATCCAGGCAGTGATCCCAAATAACCCTGCTCCTTTTATGCAACGTGGCATCCAGGGCTCAGGATGATAGACTACAGGCCATATGCTAGATCTTTGAGTTTGCTAAAAATAGGATATCTTTCTATCCTGCTGGGGACAAGTCTGTATAAATGTGACCAGAAATCTGGCACAAATCCATAAGGCTGAAATGAACAACTGAGGTCCTTCCTTCAGGCTTGTCAGGCAGAAGCCTAATCAAAATCCTCTAGGAACAGGAAGGGGGTTGGAATGGCTAGCAAAGTCTATGTTCTTTCAAATGTGCCCTTTTACTCTTTGCTTTTTCTTTTTAGAGTAATATACACATTACAACTATTATTTTCTCTACACCCTCCTTTCCTTTCTCTCCTGGCCACTGCCAGCATCAGACATCAAGTCTAAAAGATTTCAAAATGTTGGAAAATGCTGGCAGAGTACCTGTGCATAGAGCTGCTTCCTCCTCCCTTTGCATTAGCACCTATTTTATGTTTAATAATAGCATAGAGCTGCATCTGAAATTCACTTGGAAGATAGCTGAAAAACACCAATTATTTTTGAGGGACATAATCTTCCTTTTGCTGACACTCCGTAAAAGACCCATCCTGCTGAGATTCCTGGAGGGTCCTCAGACAAGTGCTGCTATGCTGTGCTCTGTCTCCTGAGCACTGTTATCACCAGTCTGTCTGCTATCTGGCCAGATTGCTACACAGCTGATGTCCCTATCTTCGTACTTTTGAACATGCTATGGAAAAGCTGTGGATGGATCACAGCTCTTGACATTGCTCCCTGCTCATGCAAGCAAGGCCAATTTCATCAGGTGCTCCCTCCCAGTAACAAGAAGTAGTGCTGCTGCATGGGAAGCAAACTGTCCACCAACATTTTAATGACCCAAGGGGGTGACTCATTTTTCTGGGTTTAAGATGCTCCTCTTTCTATACTGGATCAGGAGATCCTTGTCCTGCTCTCCATCCAGGTTTCCACTGGCATGATTGGATGACAGCTACACAAAGAACTCATCAGAATCCAGCACAGAGAGGGGGGTACCAAACTTTCCAGTGGAGGGAGGAGGAATGGGCAGGATCACCAAACTGAATCAGCTACTACCAGGAGAAGAATTTGCATCATCAGTACCAATCTTTAGGATGCAGCTCATACACCCTCCACCACCACCTCAGTGCTCACTCGCCCTTGCTGGGGCTGACCAGCCTAGAAAAAAGAAGGCTCCAGGAGGTTTTATAGCTTTTTCCAGTACCTAAATGGAATCCAAGAGGACTGGACTTTTCACAAGGTCATAGAGTGAATAAGTCAAGAAAAAATGGTTTTAAGGTGAAGGAGAGTAGGTTTAGATTAGGTATTAGGAATAAATTCTTTATTCTGAGGGTGGTGAGACGCTGGAACAGGTTGCCCAGAGAAGCTGTGGCTGCCCCATCCCAGGCAATGTTCAAGGCCAAGTTGGACGTGGCTCTGAGAAACCTGGTCTAATGCAAGGTGTCCCTGCCCATGTCAGGGGACTGGAGCTAGGTGGTCTTTAATGTTCTTTCCAACAAAAGCCAGTGTATGATTCTATGATTCTCTAAGATTCCTCAGCACCTTGGTTGTGCCAAATGTCACATCAATGCTTTGTGCTGCTGTGATTGAACCTAGGCTATAGGAAGGAGAAAGAAGACAAGGTGGGAGTGATTTTTTAAATCTTTTTTTTTTGTAACATTTAATCTTTTTTTCCTCTGAAATAACTTTGATAATTGAAGGTGAAAAACCCTCATGACTCCTGCAAAAATAGACCTTTGTTTTCCATCTTGAAAAAAGATCTAACCTAAAAATCCGTGCAGATACACAAGATTAATTTTCACTACTTTGTTTCATACTGTTTTTAAGCAGCTCTTGCTAAGTTTTAGATTTTGTATCTCAGGCTGCTGGCTGTAAATGCTTTCTGTCCACTCCTGAAGCCTGATTGATGAGTGCTCCTAGCCAAATAGCAGCCTGTATCAGCAGGCCCAGGCTTGCAGGCTGGAACATGGCTAGCAACACTTGTTTTGAATTCCTATTTTTATACAGGAGCAGACTTCAGAAAAGCTCTCAGTGCATAAGCAAAGACAGCATGAAACCTTCAGCTTGGTTCCCTGTGCCCATGATTTGCAAACCTCAGACAGACACTAGATGAGATCAAGCAACAAGCACTGAGGACAGAGGCATTATCTAGGAGACATGGTCAAGCTCAAATCCAGTGGAGCTGCTGAAGAGTGGCAGAATTCAGGCACATGATCTGTACGCAAAGCTTGTAATGGTCTTTCTGCTCAAGGCATGATGCTCACACATCAGCTTGTGCACTGGAAGAGGTGGGAGTTGACTGAGTGAGTTGTGCTCTGGGGTGTGAAACTTGAACATTCCTAATATGTCTGCAAGTACGGTAAGACCTGGGATAATATTTCCCCCAGTTCTGCACAGAATAGCTAATGTTGTAAGCAGACATTCCAGATTAAAAGACAAGGTAGTTCAGTTAAAAATCTATATGCTCCCTCTTTCTGTCTCTACCCCCAACCTGGCTTGAATCTAAGAAATTAATAAACTGAACAGGAGTTCCCAGCAGTAACTGGAAATACAAGGTGTTTTGGAAAGAGGTGTTAATTTGTACCCAGCATAAAGAAATCTGTCAATACATTGAGTGGCCTTGAGTTAAAATTTTTATACCACAGTCTAATTTATTTCCTCAGAAACAGGCCACTAAACTTGGAAAGAATGTCAATAGGAGGCAACAAAAATTACTGAACTAAAGTTTCAACCTGAAGGAGTGGTAAATGTAACGAGCTGCTATGCAAAAAAGCACCTGGCTCAAATGTCACTCTCGCCCACCTTTAGCATCTAGCTCTGACTTATCCAGATGCTTAAAATGTCCCTTCTTCATTGTCATAACCATCACAGTGTCTGAGCACTCCCAAGAGCCTTATTCTATGGCACATTTTCCCATTTTGTAGGTGGGAACAGAGATGTAAGACTCACTCGAGATTCCAGGGACAAAGGCTGGACTGCCCAAATACTCACTGCATGCTGGATTAAAGCAGCTCTTCCCTAAAGTGGGTACTTAAGAAGTCTCCAAGGACTCCAGTATGCAATTGTAATGGAGCATTAGTTACAGCTTATCTCTAATAGAAAATGGTTTTAAAGATTCACTGGATTATTTCTTAATATTGCCTTACCTCAGTGGTCCTGATCTTCAGTGATATTTATAAAACTTATTCCCACTGGTTTCAGTGGGAGGCATTTATCTAAATAAAGCCAAACCGCTGAGTTTTTGAGCAGTGTCCTATGCCTGTGTCTCATGTCCTGCTAGGAAGATGGACATGTTTGTTTCTAATAGCACTCAGGACAAAGATGTTATGGTTAATCAAAAATCAACCTTTATTTTCAGACTGCTTTTTGGAGTTTTTCCTCTGTGCACTGCAGTACGCTTCCTCTTCTGTGAGAGCATAAATCAGTTTCAGACCCAGCAGGCAGCATCTTCACTTAAGTGGTAGCAATAACAGAAGGGAGAAGGCAAAAGGAAGGCCAAGTGGTTCAGCTCTAAATAGCATCATCCAAGCCAGCAGAAACAGCAGGTTTTGGTGTGTCACGTGCCTCACAAAGTACTTTGTTTGGTTTCAGTGCACAAAGTCTCTATTTGTACCAGTAAAGCAAGGTCCAGCATTTCTGATTACAGGCTCTTCTCAGGGACACAATGCAGTGTCTGTCAGCTTTCCTGTGTTCCCATATTTTTGAGAATAGTGCATCTGTTCCTCACCTTGTGGGAATTGCTTAGACAGGATCAAGGTTATGATGGTTTTTTTTGAGGTAGGGATTCCCTACATATGTCACAGGAAAGCACTGTATCACTCTAGCAAGCAGGTTTGAACTATGTGCCCCTTATGTTAGCCTCTTCAGTCTATGTTGAGGCACTATTTAATAATTCAGGTGTCAAAGCAAAAATCCAAACCCAAAAATGCCAAATGCTGCTAACACTACCTGGGTTTGTAGTAGTGTTAGATACCCAGGGTTTTATTACAAAGAAGCCTATGTGTTTCTCTCCCTCTATCCACCTGTGGAGAACTGGGGCAGACCTAGTGCATGTTTGCAAAGTCAGTTGAAACACCATTATCAATTATGGCAATTTTTCCTGAGTTCCTTTTACAGCAACATATTGATGCTGAAGCTTGTGGGGGAAAGCACTTCTGCTGCCTGAGGAACCAGAGGACAGGTGGGAACTGCTCCATTTGCACAGATGGCTCTATGAATGTTGATGCACAGCTGCTTTAGTTACAATCCTTTTAAAAACTTGATGATGATACACATAAGGAAATCAAACCATGATGTACTATTAGTAGACAATAAAAAAAGACTTGATAGGAACTTGGGGAGACCTTAGAATCTGGATATACACACTGCCCACATCTCATCTTCATGTCGGGGCAAGACGTGGGTATGAACCAGACTTTCCTTCCTTACTGCTTGTTTCCCATGACCTGATTTCAATGCACAGCTGCTGTCTGACAGAGCCTGTCTGAGTAGCCCTTGGAGCCCAGAGCTTTGCACATGCTGGGTGATGCATGCTTAGACTCACAGACATGGTCAGTGAGTTTAGGATTTATTCATCGGCCAC
The DNA here is from genome assembly GCA_013397315.1 of Donacobius atricapilla. Lineage (NCBI taxonomy): Eukaryota > Metazoa > Chordata > Aves > Passeriformes > Mimidae > Donacobius > Donacobius atricapilla. The sequence continues at coordinate 380,169 of WBMY01002111.1, forward strand.
TTTTAGTTCTGGTAAGGTGGGACAGTCTGGGGACAAGGTATCTAGGAAGGATCTAATTCCTGTTCTAACACCTCTGCATGAGTGTCTTTAGTCTTTGTACTGGAGTGAGAGTGATACCAGCTTACACAGGCACTTGGCTCTGATGCCAGCCAAGCTTTGCAAGAGGCACAGACATTGTATGCACATGAGAAGGCTGAAGAGACCAGGTACTGGTGACACCAGGTGAGGCAGCCCAGACAAAGTGACACTCCCATGTCACCAGAGAACACAGCTGCTCTGCACTGATGAGATGCAGGAGCTGGAAGTCTCAGAAGAGGAGTATAAAAAAGAGGCAGTTTGGTGGCAGATGTGGCAGATTGTGAGGAAGGAGGGGAGGGAGGGAGAGAGGNACAATAACTCTCCCCTCATCCCTCTGACACCTTCATTTACCCACAGAGAGATAGGATTATGGGATTTCAGTGGCAGGGTGGGTGACAGCTTTTGGTCTTACCCAGCTAAGGAACATCCAGACTGGACAAAAGGCATGAGGCAGACTTCTTCCGGTGGTTTCATCAGCCAGTGGGAACAAGCTGTCCACTGAGGATAGTAAAGAAAACAAAGGGGAAAAATGCATTCAAAAGAAAAAAAAAATTGATCAGGAGATATTCTCTGGCAAAACTGTAAATAGGTGCAGATGCAAATACTGTGGGAACACATGTTTAGCTTCTTTGCATACTTCCACTGGTCACTCACAGTTGTGGTGTTTTTAGTATACTACTTCTGTCTTCTTTACTCTATTGTTAAAACTTGCTTTGTTTTATATACTCAGGAAAGAGATCTTAAAGTCGTTGAGGACAGAGTTTTTTTAAAATGTCAGTTCAATGCCCTGCAGCAGTCAAAGAGGCAAATGAAACATTTAGAATTATTAGGAAAGACACAGGGAGAGTGTTCTTTCCTTGGGTCCCTGGATAAATTCACAGTGTGACATTTCCTGGATATGGCATGCAGCCCTGGATGTCTTCAGATAACAAAGATACAAAGAAGGGCAGCAGGGATGATTTGGGGGCTGAAATGTGGTGAAAGAAAGAAGTGGTAGAAAAGAAATGGTGGAAAACATGAATGGTATGGGAAAAGTTCAATCTTGGTTGTGTGGTAAAATATCTGACAACAAATTTTAACTGATGTTAGCGTGATTCAAATGTCAACTGAAGAACTTAGCTGTTCCAGTGATTTATAGAGGTCAAAACTGTGAAGGCATTTGGAGGGGAGAAAGGAGAGATCAGCAGCTGGTCAAGGGGCAATATCTCTCCCTGGAAGTCTTCCAAACCGATGAGGTATCACATGTAAACTCCTCCTTACACTCCACTCAAATATACCTTATTGTCCCCTTTCTGATACATGCTAACAAAACGTCTTCATAATTTCTCTTATACAGCAACAGAGACAAAAGCTGGCCCTCTTAAAATTTCCTTCTGGCCCCTTCCTTTTCCCAGCTTTCCAGGAAATGACGCGTGTGTTGAAAGGGGTGTCCAACTGAGCAGAGCCGGAATGAGCTGGCAGACAGGTTCCTACAGCTTCACCCTGGGGATGGTTCTTGAGGACTCTCGTGGACTTTCATGTAACCATGAAACCTGTTGGCATCCCAGCAGAAAGGTTGATGTGCTCTGCTTTACTGACAGGTGTTTCTGCAGCTGATGGCCCCTATGCCCTCTTCAGCTCCCTACTGCTTCCACATCTGCTGCTAGGGGAGGCACAGGGTCTGTCCCATGCAAAACAGAAACAATGCTTAACTTACTAACCAGAAGCAGAGTGTGAAGGAAGAACTGCATGGGTTAAATACATAGCTTAAAGCTCCACACTGTAGCAACAACAGAGATCTGCAGAGACTCTGCCTGCAATGCTGTACGCCCTCCATATATCAAAACCAAACAAAAAATAACCTCACCTAAAAAACTACCTCATTTTTATATTGCTTGTACCACCTAGAAACATCGTGTATGCAAGATATGTTCACTGGATATTAAGGGAGACATCTCAGGCCTCTGAGACAGCAAGACTTCCCCACCTGGTCCATGTTTATGTTTTTTCATCCAGCAGTGAGCAGACACTTGATGACAGAATCACTGAATTTTTAGGATTGGAAGGGGCCTCTGCAGATCAACCAGTCCAACCCCCGTGCCATGGCAGGGTCACTAAGAGCAGGTGATGGAGGAATGCAACCAGGCGGGTGTGGAATGACTCCAACAAGGGAGACTCCATGACCTCCCTGGGCAGCCCGTTCCAGGGCTCTGCCACCCTCAATGTGAAGAAGATCCTCCTGATGTAGAGATGAAACTTCTTGTGTTTTAGTTTATGGCCATTGCTCCTTGTCCTGTTGCTGGGCACCCCTGGAAAGAGTCTGCCACCATCCTCTTGGCACCTGCGTTTGAGAAGTTTATGTGCATTAATGAGGTCCTCTCTCACTCTTCTCTTCTCTAAACTAAACAGGTCAAGCTCCCGCAGTCTCTCTGCATAAGAGATGAAGAACACTCTGTTAGTTAAAACCCACTATTCACTTTCCTGCCTGGGGTAGTCAGTGTTAGTGATGCTCAGTGTTGAATAGCTTTGATACACACAGGGGTGATGTGATTTTTGCATAGGATTTGTTATTATCCACCCCAAAGGCAGTTTCCTCAAGTTCTGCCAGTTGGCAGGACAGTGAACTTCCATTATATTTAGCTGCAAGGATGTTTTTCTGGGCTGCATGAGAATTTGCATACAAAAATCAGCAGCTGGGGTGGGGAGAGGTTGGGGCAGTGGTGGTGGCTCTCCCTTAAGGAAAATTATGGTACTAATTACAGGTATCAGAAATATACTTAGATCTTATGGTTTATTGCCACAGAAAGAGAGCAAATGAAGGGGACAGGGGGAGATAAATTTGTCCTAGCATTTATTTAGACATCTTTCACTGATTTACAGTCCAACTACAGATAAACAATTGACTGTGCCATAAACACAGAATCAGTTTTGGGACACCTCAACCAGCTGGCTCATTTTTCCTACCTTTTTCTTTTTTATTCTATTGTAAGACTAATATTTTTCAAGATTTTATTTTATTTTATTTTATTTGCTTTGTACAACAAATAAGACAATTCTGGGCAATGATGAAGCAGTAAAGAGAATTTTGGCACAAATCAAACCTCTTCCAGATATGTACAAACTTCTGCATTCCCAGCAGTTTACATCTGCTCCTTGCTATTGTGGGTTTTATCCATATTCACCTTACCAGGTGCTTGGGACAACTTACTGAGAAAGAATATTTCTGCATACCCCGTTCAATATCTGCTTCATCATTTGCTCCCAGAGCATTTGGGAGCACCTGTGACACTGGTGATACAAAAGCAATAAAATATACATTAATATTTATGCAAAATATTTATGTTGTTCAAAGTAATATAGATACTTTATGCAGAAAACTTCATGCTGAAGGTTTATCATATGACTGCACAGGATTTTGATTTAGGTAGACTTTAAGATCTCCATCAATGTCACACAACAATCTGTGATTTATACTGGTGTCTAGGTTTCTTTCATAGGGTCATACAAAAAGGTTGTAAGAAAGAGTTTACTTTAAGCAAACGGTTGATTTATGAAATATCGCTTATGTCACTACATCTGCCCAGGCAAGGGGTATATTGTGGCCTTGATATAAATACTGTAATTCTGAGGACAGAATGTCTGTTACTGATATTTTTAGAAACAATTCAAAACTTTAAATTATTAGTTGCTTAAAAAATGTTACCTGCTCCTGACCGAGAGGATCAATTTCTAGAGAGTGTATTTGAATGCAAAGCTAAAATCCAAGTATTAGACATAGAGCCATATATGGAATGCAAATGTTTATAATTATTTCTATTATTTACAATATTACTTTCCTAAAATAATAGTAGAATCCAGCCACCAGTGAAGAGAAATAGTTTTTGGGTCATTTCTCTCATACAAAAGCTTTCCAATTATTAATCTTTGGAATAAATATTAACATTCTGTCTTTCTAGCTGAGCAATTTGTAACCCAGAATTACTGTTTTTAGAGTAGTTTCCTACTGATGGTGAGAAAACTATAGTAGTGAAAGCTAAAGATTATCTTAAAAAATCCCTCTTAAAGAGCCAGAAATTGGCAGAAAAAATTTCAAGTTTCAGTCCCTGTGCTAATATTTATATTGGTAGTGGTAAAAACAAATGATTTGTGTTAACCTAAAGCAAACTGGCATCATGTTACTTTTTCTGTTAAAAAGTAGTATTTTTTTCTGTCACATTATCAGTAATACGAGATCCAAAGACTCTAAACCCTTCATTTTACCACAAAAAAAGAGCAATCTTTCACCTTTTTGAATGCCAAGATAACCTTCTGAGCAGCAACGAACCGTGAACAATGCAGCCAGATTTGCCTCAGCCAGAAGCTAAACCGTGAGCCATCATTTGCCCTTAATCATCCCTTTGGTAACTAGATATGCTAATTCCAATATCTTCAAAGGAAATACCATGAAAATATGTTACTATGCAACTTAAGAGAATTCTGAAGATGAATTGCCATAGCTAAGGACAAAACATAGTGAAAATATGATCTAATATCGGTGCAAATTTCCTTTACAAGTGTCACAGTGCTCCCAGTCACTGCCATGGCTGGGACTGAGTCCTTGTGGAGTGCACAGATGAAGGTCATCCCCCTGCTGTTACCTTGAGGTGCCAGGTGGCTGTGGCAAGTACAGCTACCATTGCAGTGTCAGGGGCCTTTTTATCATGTCGTTTGAAATGAAATGCAGCAAACACAATCTAAGTAGGCTGCAGGAGAGCAAAGAGCCCTGTGCTCCCATCCCTGTTCCAGGTGCAGTCACTGTGCTGGAAACACAGACACCCACCAGAGCGCCTGGGAATGGGGCCAGTCTCTCAGGGCCTGGGACTGTCAGTTTTGCTGCTGGCAGTGAGGGCTTTAAATCATCACAGGCACATACCAGGCTTCAGACAGCTGCAGCCTACAGCTTCGAAGGGAGGAAAGCTTCCCAGGGCTCACCTGCAGGGTTTGGCAGAGATGAACTGTGTCCCCTGCAACATTTATTATTAAGGGCATGCCAGAGATAAGAAACAAAGACACAAGTGCCAGCTAACTCCTGCAAGATATTCCAAATTCTGTGTGAAATTACTGGGTATGTACTAAAAAATTCAGGGAGTATGGGGAAGCTCATTGTAACTTACATGCGCTGCCTAATTAATGTTCACTTTCCTCTGTCAAATTTTATATTCTGTTGCTCAGATATGTAAATTGGGCAGCATTTCACACCATGATTAATAGGTCCTTAAACTAGCAGATTTTACTGTTTGAGATAACATTGAGAGGAGCAATTCTTGGGGTTCGTGTTTGGCAAGGGTTTGGTTTTTCCTAACTAGCTATTTATGCTCCAAATAATCTTTTCTTTCTTAGCTTCAAAAATGATTCTGACCTTATTCAAGATGTTGTCTCTTACTAAATATGGATTGCATGGCTCTGCATTTCATTCAAAGTCATGTTTGATATTTATCACAGTAATCTCTCATTATGAGTGGAAAACTTAATTTATTGCACACAGTATAAATGTGAGTAATTTGAGATTGGAAGAATCTTGATTTCAGAAGAAGTAAGACATGAAAAAGATCTTATTGATTTTGACTTAGAACTTGACATTACTCATGAAAACACTAGTATCTTTAAAGGGAGAACTAGAAAATTGTGTTTGAGAATTTAAGTGAGAGATATCAAATAAAACGATTATAATGGAAAAACATACTTCAACATAAGCCTATCAGAGGCTGAGAAAGCAGAAGTATTGGTCAGAGTAAAAACCTTTGTGTAAACAGCCTAAGGGCTTTTTTTTTTTTGCTTTGGGAGCAGACATGACTAGACAATGCTGGAATGCCTGAAGAAATAATTTTCCAGAGGAAAAAAAATTAGTTTTGTGAAAACAAGTATTTTCTTTAAGCATGTATTTATTTCATCCTATATCATGGTATAGTAATCAATACACTTATGTTACTTTTATCCAATTGATATATAAGAAGTAAGGGTTTTCTCTTTGCCATTCTTTGCCAGAAACAATTTTCCAGGATATTACAACCAGCTCATACTATACTACCAAGTAAAACATATCCTTCTATTTTCTTCTCCAAAGCATCTTATGTTTCTTGAAACACCATGAAACCTTCTACTAAATAGCTCTTCACAAAACTTTTAATATCTTGAGAAGAAAAAAAAAGACCTTATTGACATGCCAGTAGATCTATAAGTTGTAGCATGTAATCTTGCTTTGTTCTCTTCCATAAGCACAAACATTGTTCCCTGTAAAAAGTAGAATGCATTGTAAAATGACAGCCTATTCTAAAGAATGTACTGTTAATTTTATAATACTAGTTATTACACATAATCCACATTATGGCATGCCAATAATGCAGTAATGCAAAACTTTCACATCAAGTTTTCATCTCTGAGCTTCCAAAGGAAGATATTTCCTGTCTGAAAGTGAAGCTGATTGGCCCACAGATTGTCTCATTTACATAACCTTCTTTCCTCATTGATTTAAGTATTTCCTCTTGCCTGTTGTCTCAATTTTTTTAGTTTTTGGTTCAAGGGACTAAATTATTCCCTAGCAAGGTTTTTGGCATTTAGCTACATCTGAGCTCTTTGTTCTGAAGTAGCTCCACACACCTTTGCTGCCACTTTGCTTTCTCTCTTCTTTCAAACCCACATAAAGTTATCTCGGCCAACCTCCCATTCTTTTGGGCTCCAGTAAGTTCTCTCCCTAGATCATCTCAAGAGTGAAAGGTCCAGCATTGATCCAGGTCTTGGTCAAGGTCCCCAGGGTCTCCACAATGCACCTGCTGTCCTTTCTCCTGGCTAACATGTGAATCAGTCAGAGCATACAAGCACACTGAATGCCAGATTGACTTTATTCCCATGCTCATGTAACTATTTTCTTCTCCATTAAATGCTTTCCAAAAGTATTTTCATGGTTTTTGGTCTGACTTGCATAATGTTCCTGTAAAATCTTTCCTCTTTGCGATATTCCGAAGGAGCTTCTCTTCCGTCTTTCTCAAATATTCCAAGGTCACAATGCCAGGGAGGTCAACTAAAAAAACTAAACAATAAAACATAAATACAACAAGAAAGACATCTGACGGTGAAGATTTTAAAAGCACATTCCCAATTCATTGGAATGAAAATTGGGATGATGGGAATGCCTGAACTTTTTTTAAAAAATATGCAATTTACATATCATTTTAAACTTTTTAAAAACCATGTTTGCCTTTTCCTTTCACTATCAGAACTTCCCACAAAAATTACAGTCGATTCTCAAATCATGCACCAGCATTCTGAAATTATTCATCTGACAATACTCATACTAAGTCATGTAATAAACTCAGAAAGCTCAAGACTTGCCTCCTGCACATGCTGAATAGTTTAGCTTTCCATGTAGACCTCTGGAGTTTCAGAATCTCATAACAGACTTTCAAATAAGTTTTCTGGTACCTTTTGTTTTTATTAAGGCCTGTAATACTAAATGGTATTTTCCAGTCTGGACAAAGAAGTGCAATACCAAGAGGAAAGGAAACATAAGAAAACAAACTTAAGATGATTTTACCCCTAAAAGATGAAGGATTTGAGCATGAGTTAGTTGATTTGATAGAAATGTAATTGTCAATCTCTAATTAAAACCATAATTATCACAAGACATATGTCTTCATTTTTATAATAGATATTCCATTTTTAAATAGAATTGAATAATGGGAGAAGGATGAAATCTGCTCATAGAGAAAAGTTTTGTCCAGGTCACTCTCATCTTACTTAGGCGAGTTGGTTACAGTGAACTCCACACTGAGTGGGGGCTGCATGGGTTGTCTCACAAGCAGGAACTTATTAAAGGATATCAAAACTCTTCTGAAGACTCAGGCCTAAACACTAAGAAGCTCTTAAGGGATGTTCCTAAAGATAGAAAATCCTCAGGAGGGATGCTAAAAAGATCTTGTGAGAGACATCCCTGCAACAAGAAGAACTGGGAGAAGAACCTCTCAGGAGTGGGAAGTCTTCAAAGGCGACCCCTATTAACAAGAAACTTCAAAAGTGGGATGTGACATGACGTGAAAATCCTCCCACTGATGTTGAGTGCTTTAAAGATAGAATCCCCTGAAGCAAAATGGAGCCTTTGAAGTGGCAGTATCAGCATCAGCTTTGGAATGCATAAAGGTGCAGCACACACTGGGACCAGTGCATCCCCGGAACAGAGCTCTGGGTGATGGAATCCACCCTGCTCAAGTCTGATAAGCCTAAAGGCCAAGAGGACAAGCACAGAAAAACACCATTTAGCTGACCCTGAAATACGTCTTTGATCTCCCTCAATTAATCTCCTCAACACTGAAACAAAACTGGGTTCAAAGCAGTGGCTAATAGATAAAATGTTGTCCCATAGAGCTGTATTACAGGTACTCTTTGAGATCCAGTGGGGAAAGGTTCATCCTCTTGTTTTTCTTTAGTGTAAATGTAAGACACTGGATTGATTGAGACAATTTTTACCAGTTTTCTTCTTATCCAGGGAGGTTTGGATCTGCAATTCAGAGCTCCTTGAAGTTCATTAAACAGCATACATCATGATTTTGCTGGAAGTCTATTTCTCAAGCAGCAGTCCCACAAGTTAATATCCTTTCAAAATGTCAGCTGCAAAGAAAATACATGGTATTTGCTGATGTTCACACAATGGAATGCAGAGCTGTGGTTTTAATTTAAAACTGTAGAAAAACGTAAAAGAAAACCTAGTGTTCTCTCTCTCCTATTTACACAGAAATTACTAGAAAAGAATAGAATAGAATTTTCCAATCAGATCTACCACTGGAAATAAATAAGAAAACCTTTTGTCTTGGGGACTAGAATACTACTGGAATAATTGAACTAGTCAAGACCCAAGAATGGATGAAATTGTACAGTTATGAAGGCGAGCTACATTAACACAGAATGAAGGACTTAAAAATATACTCATAGAAGGGTTGTCCTGGGCTAATAAATCAAGTCTCTTATTACAAGCAGTCATGTAACAGTTCTCTGCATAATTATTATAATTTAAACTGTAATTATTTGTGTAAATAATTGTTTCTATAAACATGAAACTATTTAACTTATGACCTCATCTGAAGTGGTCAAAAATTCTCTGATTTGCAACCAGAAAGTTTCCATTTACTTCCATTCCCTCTTAAACATTGTTCTTTCGCTGATATACAAAAAGGAAATACAACTCTTTCTTATTTCACACACACATCACCTCCCCTAGTTTCCTTTTAACAAATAAAATACAAATATTATCCTTCCAATACCAATAACACCAGATTTTGGAAAATGGACAACACAATGAAACCACATTGGCTAAAATCTTCAGGATACTGGCATAGTCCCAAAAAATCTGACCAAGTTATCTGCAATTAACATAAATAAAGTCTCATAAAAGGAAGTGTTAGGAAACAAAACAATAAGTGATACTCCAGTACTGTCTACGATGACTCAGCTGTAAGGGTACCTACAGACTTGAATGTCTCCATTGGGCAGACCTGAGGCAATTGCAAAGTAAAAGGCACTACAATCTGAGAGTGCAATGTTGTGACCAAGCTAACAGCCCCAGCCAAGGCTTGTTCCTGAAGGACTGATCAGCATATTCTCTGCTTCAAGAGGACTGAAAAACGCCTCTTTTAAGAACAGAGGGCAGATCCTCACGGCGGGGTCTTTGGCCCTCCATCTCCTCTGAGTCTCTGGTGCCCCTCTCACACTAAGAGAGAGCTAATATACTGGATGCTTTTTTTCATTACAAGTGTCTCAAACGACTTTTATAAGAGGTCACCAGTCCTCCACCAGATGGGTGTACTGAGGCAGGACAGCAGGGCTACCCCATGCCCGTGGGGGTGCAGACCTGGAGGAGCCTTTGGCTTGGAGATGGTTGGAACAGTTCTTCAACTGAGACAAGAGGTAAAGTAGGTGGCGTTCAGTGTTCAAGGTCACTTTCTTCCACATAGCCACATAGTGTGCTATTGATGTGCCCTGGGCTGTACAGTGGAGGGGTGCCACTGGACTTGTAACACGCTGATACAGCTTCTCAGCAGAGTTCTAAACTGGGCAAATTTTAGCCAGGATTGTCTAAGGATTCTCCTCTTAATTCCACTCCAAAGTTCATCTCTTTTCTAATAAATGTTTTTTGCTCCCTGAACGGTGAACTTCATGCTAATTGTTTCATAAAAGAGGTTCCTTCCAATTTTCAGGGTATTCTGTTTACCATATTTTTATCATGAGTGATTATCTGAATAGTGTAAAACAACTTGCTTTGCAGATCCTTATTGAACCTAATGAAAGGTTAAGGCCAAGTTTCCAGAGAATATTTCGAAGTGTTTCCCACTGAATTGCACAGTGTGGATATAAGAAGTAGAGTGCTCAGCAAAACATGTGTGCCTCTTAGGAGTACCTAGGGAATCTAAACAGGGAAGAAGATGTTTATTACCCTGCTCAATCTAACCTGCTTCTGTGGAACCCTCAGCCAGGCTTTTAGAGGTAGAAAAGCCATGGGGCTCCTCCAAGCATGGGCAGATAGGGTATTTTGCATGTGCATAGTAGAAACCAGTTCCACATAATAATAATTTTCTTTCAGAATTATGGAGTTCACAACCCCCATTCACAAAGCAACAACAACAACAAAACCCACATAGCCTGCCCTGCTCTGCAAAAGCTGCTTATTGTGCAAGAAGGAATTTAAAAAACCTGCTTTAGTTTCCTTAGTAGTAGGACCTTGTCCTTCAGGAAACCTTGTGCTGACCCAGCTCCTTTACTTCAGCCATACTTGCACAGAGGGTTCCACCCAAGCCGGTCAGACCATGGGGCTGGGGCAGGTAGCAGGTGCCTGTTTGTTTCCAGCAGCTTCATTTACTTTGTACAAAAGTCTCACAAGTTTATCCCTGTCTTTTCTCCCTGTGCATTTGGTGGTAATCTTTGGTTGCACATACTGTGAGGGGAACATTGAAATCAAAAACTCTTTTCACTAGGGAAAAGAAACAAACAGAAGCCTTTGGAGATACTTCCAAGAGAATTATAACAACGTTTAAATGCTGGGTGTGAGCACACCTGATTCAAACATGCCCTTAATAGCCCATGGCAGATCTGCAAGGCAGATCCTCATGCAAGTACAAGTATTCTGATATAATTTCTTCAAATTTAGAGTATTGTAAAAGAACGTCTACAAAAACAGACTGACAGTTTCTCCAATAGCATCAAAATATCAATCTGAAAACCAGGCTTGACAGTTGTAGCTGACATCAAAAGCAGCTGCTTTAGGTCTGTTTTTACAGAAGCCCGCATAAGTTGTGAAACACAAACCAACAAGTTATGCTTTTTAGAATGAAATAATTTTTGCAGTTACCTTCCTGAGCAGTCCATTATGCCAACAGAACCCTACACATGCCAGATGATTATGTGTTTTTTTCAATAAGAAACTCCAAGCAGTCACAGTGAAGACTGAAATGAGAAGGCAGCCTTCAGAAACTGCACTTGCAGGAGTGCATCCTTCTTGCTTCACTCTGCCTCTTTCTTCTTCTGCCATTAAGGACTGATAATTTGGTTATCTTCACTTCAACATAGCCGCTCCTCCATATCTTCTTCTTACCACCCTGCCCACCCCCTCAGTCCTTGGTATTTGCCCTTTATGAACATCCAGATTACCTCTCTTCATCTTTTTTCTGATCTCTCTGCCATTTATAATCATAAAATTTCTCTATTTCCCCTTCTAGGTATTTTGGCATCTTGCCCCTTCTCCCTGTGATTCAGTTTACTGTATTTTGAAACCTTCTCTAATTTAAACCTTGATAATCCCCCAGCCTGGCTCCCCCAAGTCTACCCCTCAGCACCCAGAAACTCCCAATGTCTCATCCTTGCTGGAACTCAGAAAGTGTATTCCAGTCCCTGTATCATTAACATGTCAGTCATAACTAAATTTCAGTGTGTACAAAACCTCTGGATTTCAGCTTGTCTTATCTATTCGAACAGCATTGTCTTTCTTATCCTCCTGCACTGCAATCAACAAATCAGACCTGTAAGAGGTCAGGTACTGCTTTACCCAATCCCTAATCAGGATCAACTATATCTATTTTATTCCTAGCAGAGGTATTCCTAATCTGTTCTGGGTGGCAGAGACCCCACAAGCTCCCTGGAAAATTTTCCAGTGCTTCACTGTCCCAACTGATAGTAAGACATCCCCTTATCAAACTTTGATACACTTAGGGCTCACAATTTCTGGTCTGGTCCACCCTTTTTCATTCATCTTGATGAATGCTGTTTTTCCTTACCTCAAAGAAACTTAGAGTGCTTCCACAAAGACTATTGGCTTATTGCTTTGATATATGAATTTGTATTTTTATCCCTCTGCAGCAGCACATCTACCCTCCCCAATTCCCTTGTACATCATTAGGTTTCAGGGATCTTTGTCACTTTATCTTTTATTTTTCATATCAGCTCTTGTCTGTGTTCAATATGTCTGTGTGATGAGAGCCCGTCAGTCACAGGAATGAGACAAATAGGCTTAAACCTGTCCCTTATATTGAGATTCCACAGGAGATTAGCAGGCTTTAGAATGCAAACATACCCTTTTCTCTCCATAATAGGTTTCATCCAACTAAAAAATAATAAATATTGTATAATAAAAGATAGAAAAATATCTCTTTTATGTCAGCAAAACTCAAATCAGTGAAATCTAATGCAACATAAATATAAAGGTTTGAGTTTACACCTTCCCCACCCCATTGTAGGATTTTGCTTCCAGTAGTTCTCTGCATCACCAAGTGCCAAGGTCCTAAGGAGGTTCTTCTGTCTTCTGTGGAAGATGGCTGGCTCATCCCTGTCCTTCACCATGGCCTCTGCATGAGGTACAGGCTATCCATGATGATCATCTTGTACACCACAGTTACTATCCCTGGAATCTCTTTCAATGCTGAGTAGCTTCAGGGGGCCCGAGTAATCAGCCTCCTTCCTGAGGCAGCCAAGCATTCCCTTGAAGTAAGATGTTTGATAATCTCTGTTTCCACTCAGCTTCACAACCCATCTCCCAGTTTGAAACCAGAGCACTTGTGTGTTGGAGAATCCTATGCTGGTCCTCATTGCTGAGAGGAAATCTTCAGAAACATGCTCCAAACACTTCTCACCTTACAAAGCATATCTCAGGAGACTTCCTCTCTGCACCACTTGCAAAACTCTTTACAGCAAGTAGGGTCTCAGTTTGCTAAGGCCATGGCCAGTTTAGCTCATCAGTAGTTAAATTCATGTCTCAGATGGTACCCATCAAGGCTTTCTTCTTGGACCGCCACAGTAATACTGAAAATCTAGCAGGTGGTGCAAGTTTTCACATTTTATAGTTGTAGAATTTACATTGTTATTTATCAGTTTAATATCAATAAGAAAGCAGCTGATTTTTTTCTGAAAAGAAAGTACCTATGATTCTAACTGGGTAAGAGCAGTGAAATTAAAGAACAGTATTTTGCTCCAGCTTCATTTATATGTCAGCAATAGCAAGAACTTTTTCAGGAGTGCATGATCATAGACTGTGTACAAGTTGCAAATCTCCAAGGGAAATGGAGTGTCAGATACATGGTTTTCTACTTAGTGTCTCTTGTCAGGCTGTGTCATACAATACTCCCACTATCTCAGGATGATGTTATAAGTTATAGGGCACCTCTACCTCTCACTACATCTGTGGGCTCATGAAAACTGCTAGATTCACAGATTCTGAAAATGAAATCCAAAGTGCTATGTTCATCCAGGGAAATGGTAAAATACATTGCTGAATGAAATCTTGCCTCAACTATGACTCAGATAAAGAGGGTTATTTTTCAGCTCTGCATCTATTTGATGGCATATCCATCCGGAATCTGAAAGTGACATTAAGGCCATTTTAGGCCTGATTATGGTTGGATTAGATGATCAGTGCTTCAGAGATAGGATCATCCTCTTGTTCAGTTGAATCTGGTTCCTCCGTACAGCTCTGGCCTTCTCTTGCACACTCTTGCTACCCGTACCAGTGGGGTTTTGTGATTGGGACATGCCTACAGAAAAACTGAACACCTGTTGCCCTGATGTTTTCAGCCTTCTCCTCTGTTTCACAGTTTCATGGTTTGGGTTTCTTCTCATGCTCTGGTCTGTAAACACCAGCCAATGTTTTTTTTAATTTCAAGGAAAGTTTTCATTCCTGTTCTTAGAGATATGGACAGCTGATGGACAGTTGTCTTGACCAATGGGATGGGGAGAGGTGTCAGCCTTCTCCCCCAATCCCTGGCCTTTGTAGAAATATTATATAATAGAGTCAGATCTTTTTAAATAAGTCAGTTTCAGTTCATGCCTTCTGAAAAGTGTGTGTGTGTGTGTGTGAGTGTGTGTGATGAACAGCGTCAGAACGCCCTGCTGTCACCATGAATTATAGAAGGTGTTGTGCATGCTATGGCAATAGTCCCACTGGGACCAGGGATTTATCATGTAGCTTGAGTTTCATGAAAATCTTTACAAATTCAACAATAAAAAGAAATCTGTTTAGGTTTGCCTTGTGATCGACTTTTTAAGACTAGAGGGTTTCTCCTCTGTGTTTCTATGTTTGAGTTTAAACACTATAATATTTATTAAATTAATAAGAAAATTACCTAAATGGAATTGTGCACTAGGCTTCTTTCTTGTGACAGAAAAAGCCCTCAACAAACAACCCTAGTTTTTCTATTTACAACATTTTAATAAGCATTATTAACAGATTTTTGCACTGTTTCAACAGATATTTGCTACCTTCATCCTTTTCTTCTTCATTTACTACCTGTTTTACAATTTTGAAAGATGAAGGAAACTAGTACACTAACAGACCTAGCAGAAAGGCAAAGTCACAAACCAACCTCTTTCCTCTTGTTGTTAAAAGGGATTGCACTATATTTTATCTGTTTTTCAGGACACAGCCCAAATTCCCTGGAAGGCAATAATATTCTATTGACTGAATTTGCTTCAGAGCAGGCATTTATTTAAAAGCAAGGTTAAAAAAAAGCAGATTTGTGACATGTCAAAATAGTCACCTGATAGTTTTCAGAAATGTACATAGTCAAAAGAATCCAAAAACCAGACATGCTGATTTCAGTAGTTTCTGTTACTATGCCTAACTAAGCCAGAGGCTACAGTGTGAGCAAATAAGCAATGAAAAAAGCCAATATGCCAACTGCAGATTGGAAGTAAAGAACTGAAGCTTTCTTCTCATTAATTAGTTGGCTAACCTTTATTTTAGTGGCATATTACTTTTTTAAATTACTTATACTAATGAAGTGGACACACAAGTTCACCAAGCCCTCTACTTACAAACAGAAGGTCTCAGCAACCTCAGGAGTTGATACTTTACATGAGAAATAAAAAATTATTTCAAAACCAAGACACAGCAATAATTGGTGTTAGAATACTGGTTTTGATATTTCTGCTTTTCATTTTTAAAATTACAGATAAATATATATATTAGCACATTTTCAAAATAAAATGAGTGTTATTAATTACGCATGGATATCTAATTTAATTCAATCTACAAGTCTCATTGGTTTCATGCTTAGGCACTTGAAAGAATGAATATTTGCAAGCTGGTTGGTCTCTAAGGAGCCAAGGCGAAAATTAGATCTTCAGGGAAGATAACATACAGCTTTCTGAAATGGACATGTCATGATTGCCTTAAAATTTTATCAAAATCCATGTTTCCACTGGAAGCAGTCATCCCAAATTTGCCCCTGTCATGCAGTCCAGGTGCCTGCCTAGTGACAGTACAAGAATTCACAGAGCCATACCATGTGCTTGGTCACTGCACTGGGTTTGCATGGCAAGGGCTTGGCAGTGGAGGGATGCAGGTGCAGCTTCTGAGAGAAGTTGGCAGAAACCTTCACATTTCCGATGGAGCCAATGCCAGCCAGCTCCAAGATGGACCCACCACAGGCCAAGGCCAAGCCTTTCAGTGATGGTGGCAGCAGCTGGAGAGAGTAGATTAGGCAAGAGAAACAGCCCTGCAGACACCCAGGTCAGTGAGGAAAAAGGAGAAAGGGGTGCTCCAGCCACCAGAACAATGATTTCCTGCAGCCAGTTGTGCAGCCCAAGGAGAGGCAGCTGTGCCCCTGAGCCCATGGAGGTCCATGGGTGTAGCAGGATGCTCTGCCTGGAATGTGGTCAAACAACTCAAATAATGCTCTATTTGCAAGGCTATGGTGGTGGACTGAGAGGGGATGTCATGCAGGTTTTGGTGTTGAATTATTTGAAAACCAGTCTGACTCACCCTGATAGTGAGGCAGATCCTTACCTAAAAATGTTAAGCTGACACAGATGACCTGGGGACACATGACTGACAGTCAATCAATTTATTCTGTAAAAATCCAGTTCACTTTCATACAGTTAGGTTCTTCTAACATATTCCTCCTTAGGTTGTGTGGAAGCTGCTTCTTTGAGTGCCAGGGACACCCATCAAGGATACTCCTCAAGGTTAAGAGAAAGAGACCTGCCCACAAGTGTTGATACTGGTGAGTTAAATCAATCCCTAATTAATAATTGTTTGGTTTTGCTAGCTTAAATGCAATTACTTTAATATGGTGCACTGTATTACACTAGACACTATTAGTAGGTTTAGCTTTTACTATGTAATAAATAATAGATTTTTTTGTCTAGTAATTTCACATAGCAAATGACTAATTTTATGTTAAATATATATGATTTGCCATCATTAAAGACTGTAGGACAAAGTTACTTAAACTATTGACAGCCTGAGGCTAAGATTGGATCCAGCTTCCCCAGGGCTCCTCTCTGAAAAGGATTTTATAATGCAATGGGATCACTGCTGCACTTCATGGCTCTGTGGCAGGGCTTCTCTAATAAACTTTGTCTGAAGCTCCCACTCCACCCTGACAATGGGGGAGCAGAGATCCACCTACAGCCCATGGAAGAGCCCATGCCAGAGCAGGGGGAGACCTGAAGGAGGCTGTGACCACATGGAAAGGCCATGTCAGAGCTGGGTCCTGGCAGGAACTGTGGCTCCATGGAAGAAGGAGCCTATGCTGGAGCAGATTTGTTGGCAGGACCTGTGACCCTGTGAGGGACATACTGGAGCAGAACAAGAGTCTGAGGAGTCCTTCCCCTGAGGAGGAAGGAGCAACAAAGATATCGTGTGATGAACTGACCGCAGACGCCATTCCCCTGTCCCCACATGCCACTCATTGAGAGGAGATAGAGAAATTGGGAGTGAACTTGAGCCCAGGAGGAAGGGAAGGATGGAACAAAGATGCTTTGAGGTTTGGGTTTATTTCTTATGATCCTGCTCTGTTTTGATTGGTAATAAATTAAACTAATATCCCTGAGTCTATATTTCCCATGACAGTAATCAGTGATCTTCCTCTGCCTTTATTTCAGCCCACAAGCCTTCTGTTGTGTTTTTCTGTCTTCCTGTCCAATTGCAATCGGAAAGTGATAGAATGGCTCTGATGGGCATTTAGCATGTAGTCAAGATCAACACACCACAGTCAGAGATATGATTTGCTGAAAACTTACCTGTAAATTTTATTGTCACCAAAAGTAAATACTGGAGTGATTACTTGGTGTCTGGTAATTTCAAATCTGATGGTCTGGTTCCCAGAGCAGCTGCCTTCTGGAAGCCACATATGTTAACCTATGCATGCAGATACCCTAGCCCCTTGAAATATCCCATATGGCTTCAATACTGTATTGCACAGAGCAGACATTTTATTAGCAGATCTTCACTTAGGTTACTTCAATACAAATAAAGCAGGGCCAAGGCACAGACACTGGCAATTCTCCACAATCATCTGTTCTAACTGCAAGCACAGTCTCTTGCACTCTTTTGGCTCATGCCAAGTATCACTGTCCAGACAACACCCAGGCACAGCTCAGGAGACACCAGATGCCAAGATTGTTTTCAGGCCACAATTTGGACACGGGCATCATGTTTTGAGGATAAAGAAAGTAAGCTTGAGCATATGGAGGTAATCCATTGTCATGCTGCTTGGACTCAAATCCCTGGTCAGATCAATTCAGCACCAGAGAAGTTGCTTTCCAGTCCAACTCCTAAAGGCTGAGCTTTACAAATGGGGAATTGAGAATGCCCCTTACAGCAGCACCGGAAAATGCTGCCTTGCTGGAGAATAGAGTGCAGCAACATCTGAGATATTTTCAGCCACCTCTGGATTGCTCAACTAATCCAACAGTTACAACTCAAGTCCAGAAACAGATTGGGCAGTTCTCATCATCTGGAAAGGTTTGTTTGATGAGAGCCTTTGTACTCTATGTTATCTGTGGTGGATGAAGAAGTAACACAGAAAGGGCTACTAGAACAATATTACAGGTGGCTGTTCTGCCTTTACTGTTCTCAAGCCCTTAGTTTAAGTGCAAGCTTTCTTCAGGCTTTTGCACTTCTACCCTGTAGGAGAAGTTCCCCTTCGATCTTCATTCACATCTGATTCCTGAGACTTTCCAGCATGACCAGAAAAAGCATGTCACCTAGATGCTTCAGTATTTGGGAAACCAAGAGAGCTGCCGGCAAACACTTTGGAGCCTTTCCTGCAAAAAAGCAAGCACAAACTAGTCGCAGCCAGGCACCAAAACCCTGACTCAGGCTGAGTAGGTGATTTAGGCTCAGTTGGCAAGGAAAGATAAATCTATAAGCTGTATCCAAGGTGGTGCACATTTTGGTAACTTAAATTCTCTTCCCCTGACTAAAAGATTCCACATCCACAAAGTGGTCACTTTTCCCTAATCAGCTTGGTAGTCCCAGGTCTGTCCATGTTTCCTTTTAGGCCGTCACCATTAAGAGCAACTTGCTGCAGTTCCTCAGACAGCACTGTCAGCTCTAGAGTCAGTCACTGCTCTCGCCTCAGAGTTTTCTCTTTAAGTCTGTAATTCACACCACAGCCATCCCAGTGGTAAGCTCTTGAGGTGTACTAGCTGTTGTGTGCCTGTATTTTACACCAATTTACAAAGAAAGCAGCATAAAATCCTGCACAATGCTAACCTGAGTAAATAAGGTCCTTGATTTCACAGTGACTTCACATTTCCTTCCCACAACTGCATATCTATTCCAGCTTCTGCCTTTCCACAAGATCATGAGAAGCTGTGTCAAGGAGGGACTTGGAAGGCAGTCTGGGCCACCCTGTGCTCCGCAGCAGAGTAGTCAATCTGTACATATCCTGCCAGATGTACTCCTGAACCATCTGCAAAGATTCCCAGCAATGGAGATTCTATTTCCACCTCTCCCAGTGACTGGCTAATTTTACTATTGGAAAGATTTTACCAAATTTTACAGTTTAAGCCAAGACTTTTTGCCCATTCCTCCTGGACTTGGAAAATGAACAAATTTCTCTCTCTGCAATATTCATGCATTTTCTAAGACTTTTGTTCGTTAATTTTCTCCTTGTTAATCTTCTTCTTTTGTTTCATGCTTTTATCTTAGCTCATTCTTTCTAGACCTCTGCCTGTTCTCACTGCAATTTTCCTTTAAATTGGTCTGTATCTTTCTTGAGGCACAAAGACGTCCAAAGATGAAGACACTACTCCAGATATTCTTATCAACATGGAAAGTGTGAAAAGATCTCTTTAGTTCCAGCCTGCTGTTATCCCTTCTGCTTACACATCTCATCACAGGGTTCACCTTGTTTCCAATGCCATGGCTTTGTTCTGTGCATTCGCCTTGTATTGATATGAACATTGTTACCCATTTTCTCCCCCCATTTGATGAATTGTTGCCAAGTTCATGATTTGTATTTGTTCAGTTTGTTCTCCCTGTGTAATTCAATGTCTTTCCCATGAACTGTTGCATTTTACAGAGTCACAGAAGAAACTAGGTTGAAAAAGACCTTTGAGATCATTGATCCACAACCCGTGGCCTAACATCACCTTGTCAACAAGACCATGGCACTGAGTGCCACATCCAGTCTTTTCCTAAATGCCATCAGGAACAATCACTCCACCACCTCCCTGGGCAGCCCATTCCAATGCTCAATCACCCTTTCAGTTAAGAGCTTCTTCCTAATGTTCAACCAAAACCTTCCCTGCTGCAGCTGAAGACTGTGTCCTCTTGTTCTGTCACTGCTGCCTGGGAGAAGACAACAACCTCCACCTGGCTACAGCCTCCTTTCAGGGAGTTGTAGAGAGTGATAGGGTTCCCCCACGTCTCCCTTTCTCCAGGCTAAACACCTCAGCTCCCTGATAGATTTATATTCCAGACCCTTCACCAGCCTTGTTGCCGTTCTCTGGACACACTCCAGCATCTCAGCATCTTTCCTAAATTGAGGGGCCCCAAACTGGACACAGCACTCAAGGTTCCCAGTACAGGGGAAGAATGACCTCCCTGCTCCTGCTGTCCACACTATTCCTGATAGAGGCCAGGTGCTGTTTGCCCTCATGGCCACCAGGGCACACCGCTGGCTCATGTTCAGCTGCTGTCACCGTACCCCCAGGTCCCTCTCTGCCTGGGCACTGTCCAGTCACTCTGTCCCCAGCCTGTGGTGCTGCAGGGGGTTGTTGTGGCCCAAGTGCAGGACCTGGCACTTGATCTCGTTAAACCTCATATCGCTGGTTTTGGCCCATCTATCCAGCCTCCCCAGGTCCCTCTGCAGAGCCCTCCCACCCTCCAGCAGATTGACACTTGCACCCAACATGGTGTCATCTGCAAATTTGCTGATGGTGGGCTCAATCCCCTCATCCAGATCATCAGTAAAGACATTAAACAGGACTGGGGGACACTGATCCCTGGGGGACAGAACTGGTGACTGGCTGCTAACTGGAGGCAACACCATTCACCACCACTCTCTGGGCCCTGTTGTGGAGACCATTCCTCCAGTTTGTCAAGATTAATTTCAGTTTTGATCTGGTTCCTAATTTCCTTTACCAGCTCCACTTCTCATGTAATTTTAACAACATATTTTTAATGCTTTTAATGTTTCCAATTTTATCAATCAAACTGTTATGAATATTTTAAACAGCACTAGCCTCTGGAAAGGTACCAATGTAGTTGTTCTCAGGAAAACTATAGTTAGAAAATGACAACTGTTCACTACTCTTTGAGTAATGTTTTTTTTCCCCTGTTTTGCACTTCCTAGGTTTTCTCTATTGTTTTATAGAATAGTTGTACATGGCTGGATAAAACCAAGTGGCTTCTGATTTGGAATAAATCCCGATTCTCAGTTCAATGACCCATTAAGTGAATGCACATACCATAAAAGTTAGACCAAGGAGTATCAAGAGCTTCTCACTCTCTGATTTTTACTAGCCTCTCCTCTGCAGCAGATCAACCTATCATTTTGCTTGTTCATAAAACATAATTATCATGCAAGAGAAGTTATCATGCATTATAAACTGTAATTTGTTTGCTATGGTTTTACAACCACTAGAATGAGTAGAAAAGGATGGTATAAAGTAGCAAAACAAAAGAGAAGCACTACAAAACTAAAGAGTTTGTTGCAAATGAGGGCTCCTTCAAATTTCTGTTCGATCAGCAGCTATATCAAACAAGTCAAAGGCCAGAAAAAGAAAGGAGACTTTTCTTGTCTTAGATTATGATGAATTTGAGACACCTTTGAGAAAGAAAAAGAAAATTATTATTAGAGACTGATCTTAACAGAGAAAGAAAATGTCTTGAAAATTTTCTCTGAGAATAAATTTGAAAGAGGCATGTTCATGATCTGAGGGAAATTTAGGATTAAACAGCTACCAGCTTAAACTCAGTATTGGAAAATTAAAACTAGATACAGTCAACTACTAATATCCATTAATATCCATTAACACATGGAAAGCAGTGACTCAAAGAGTGTAAATAAATTAAGTAAACTGTTAAATGCAATTTCTAGAGCTGAAATTATTATACCTTATTTTAGGCTACAGCCGCATCATGTTACAATAGAAAACTTGGAGTCCCAGATCATACAATGGGTCTTCCAGGAACTGTAGTTCTAAAGAATTGTGTGTAAAAATAAGAATTTCAGATTCAATACCAGCCCACATTGAGATCTGCAGGTCTCCTAATTCCTAGAAATTGCCTGAGGAATCTACTCTAAGTAGCCATAAATGCCTGTTCACAAGAATCATCTTTCTTAGCTTATGGTCAGGGCTGATCAAGAATCACTAAAATTTCATACTGACTCAGATCCATCCCTGCATAAAAGTAATGAGACATCTGCTGTTGCTTTCAGATTTAATCACATAAATAATTTATCATCACAGAAATTCTACTAAAAATGTATTGCACAAGTAAAAGCTTCTGCTCTTTCCTCAGACTGGGTACCCCCAGTGAGCAGTGTAAGAGTTAAATCTCTGCAATGGGAAAAATCCCAAAACATCTTTCTGAGAATGCTGCATTACTAAAGAGTTACTTAGTTTCTCTTTAAAAATGTGATTTGGATGCATATCAGCATTAATTACCCCAGCAGTGTCCTTGCTGTTTTCCTGCACCACGACTAAAACCCTGAGTTACCAATGTCCCATCCCCTGCCACACAACTTCCTTCTCTTGTAGGAACTGCCTGAACTCCTCCACGCGGGTTTTTTGCTATCTTCAAAATCAAATTCATTTTCAACACCCAGGCTTGGCAAGCTGTGTAAGCAGGTCTTGCTTGCAGACATTAGAGACATCTGCCAGTTCAAGTGCAAGGCTCTTTGTGTTTAAAACTGGAGATTTTACCTAAGAGAGATGAGAAAATGGAGTATCCCTTCAACTCTGAAAAAGAACATTCAGTCCTGTCAGACACTTCTTATTTTCCGGTGTTCTGCATTATCATTATTTAAGTTTAGAACTTCCAGTTTTGAGCAAGGAAGATAGTTGCAAACATTTTAATTTTATTTAAACTGTTAATTCTAAACTTTTTCTCTTTTTTTTTTTTTTTCAGTTTAATGAACTTACAGACTCTTTTTCAAAGGAGAGAAAGGAAACAAGGCATTTGTTTGTCATTTATTTTCACTACTTTCAGGAACCTAATTGTCATTTGAAAGTGCAAGTGCCAGTATAGAAAAATGATGGAAAATGAAACATTCCAGTAATGAATGAAGTAAACCAAGGCAAGACAAACCTGTGTAACAATTTTTGCTCTTAAATGCTTTTCCTTTAATTGCGTTCTTTCCATTGCCAAAACAAATATTTTTATGAAGCTCCTGATATTGGGTCACTGCCCACAAAACCACAAAACCCCATTTGCTTTGTTGGTGGCTATAGGGAATGCTCTTCTATGAGCCACATTTGAGACTGAGCAAGGGAGATCATTCTAACACATATGAAAGAACAAAAGATGAGACCTCAGAGAAACAAAAGTATGAAGCAAATATTCCAAAGATGCAGTTAATCCTACAAATGACAGCAAGCAATTTAAAAAATCAAGTACCAGATTTTGGTTGCAAACTCAGGCTCTATACCTATGTGGGTAATCAAAGTCCTTTGTTAGCCTCTTAGCTCTCTACCACTCACCAAATGGGATTTCTAAGCACACTGCATTACAGTCTCTGCCATCCTTATGCATGATCTCTTGGAGTAACCAAAGGCATTTTGTTCTCATGTTCACTAACAATGGAAATTTTCCTTTATCCTTTAAATCTTAGCTTAAAACTCACAAGATTGGAGGTCAAAATCTCAAATACCAGCTACATTTGTGCTACTGTATGCAGGGTATCATTCCTCCACAGGAGATACGTTGTTAACAAAACTTTGACAAACAGAGGTGTATAATAAATAAATATGATATGTAAAGCTGTAAGGAACATGACAGAAGTGAAAGTTTTGATTAGTGGGAAATTTGATAACAAAGGCAGCACAACAAATGAAAGTCATTGGAATCTTCTTTGTACTTCTGGATATGCCTATTTATATAGAGAAAGCAATATTTGATAAGTCTCTTATCAGCTGGTTGACAATGAATTTTAAATTTAAAGCTATTACCAAGCGTTTGTTATTTGTCAAGCTGGAAAAAAGAAAATTATTGGGAAAAGTGACTGCTAGGAGCTGACACCAGTCTTGTGTTCACTTTCAGCCACAGACCCAAATTAAAGCAATTATTTCAAAATGATTGATGCAGACAAGTTTTCATATTGCTCATTTTTATGGAGAATAGTACTATCTATGTACACAGTCAGAAATAAAAATGCAAAGTTTTACCCTGGGCTTTTAATATGCATGGAAACAAAGAAGTAGTTGAATGCAGACTGTATTCCCTCTCAATCTGTTCAAAATCTAGAGAGGGGAGTATATGTTATAGCACTGCATTTTCCACATCTAGTTTGCCACAGTTTGGAAGCAAATCCCTACAGCTGACTACAATCTGTTCTATCGGATGCCTTTGCAAGGTCAACGCACAGTATTGCACTATATTTATTGCTAGCTGGTGAAAATTGAGTATCATTTAAAACTTTTATCACAACTGCAATTTGGCAAGAGATTCTGCTAAAGTTTCTGTCTGTGGGGATTCAAACATTGGGGTTGTATAGATAATTCTACAGCCATTTGACTTGAAAAAGTTCATTTTTGCTGTGTGATCCTCAGTCTTCATTTTCTTTGCATAGATGCACTTATTTAAAAATTATTTTGGTTTACTGGATAAAACATTTGAAAAGGAGAAAGATGAGAAAATAGGGAATAAACATTTTAAAGTAGAAATTGAAATATGTACAACCTTACACGTTGCAAAGAAACATATTGTGGGAGACATGCCATTGGCCATGGGCTGTTATGTTTTCATTGCCAGTTCATTATTCAGTTCTCACATTCACAGCATCACCAGGTTTTTGCTGGGGGTAGCACTATCTATGGCTCAGCTCACTACTGCAAGGCAAAGACATTACAATCATCCCACTGAACATCTTTGCATGCAGAGGAAACGTTAGATTAGCTCAAAGCCTTGAAAGGTAGGTTTGACTATTTACTGTTCATATTATAACTCCTAAGCCTTCAACATCAAACTATAAAACAATTTAATGGTGGCTACTGTCCCACAAACCCCAGAAATATCTCAAAATATTTTTAAATTTTACAAGCCAGAAGAAATTGTCTGTTAACATTACCCTACAAATGTTTTTACCATCATTTTCTTCTTAACTGAATCAAATAGGTTGATATATTTGAAAAGCAAAAATGAAAAAAAAAAAAAATCCAGGTGCCACAGAAAGCCATAAAGATTAATATCAGAGGAGATCTCTTGATCAAAGCAGGACTACCTTGAAAGCTAGATCTGGGCCTTGCTTAGGGTCATGGTAAGACTAGTTTTGAACCTCTGAGTATGAAGGTTAGTCTCTCTGGGCACTTTATCCAATGCTGTACCATTCTTATGGTTATATTTTTTTTCCTAAACTCATGATCAGTTTGAATATCACTGGAATTATTTTCTCGTTCCTCTAATCAAAAACCAAATTTCTATCATCATCAATGCTTGAACATATGTACAGGCTAAGTCAAAGCAGGATTTACGTTAGAAGGTATTCTTAGAGTTTGGATCTATATATTAAACAATCAGGTCATCTAAGAGGATGTAAAATCTGAAGCTTTGTATTTACAGACTGAAGACTCTGGTCTTTAAATCAAACAAATTGTACACCAAAAAATACCAACAGTAAAGTGAAATCTCTCTATGCAGTGTGGCCACTGTAATTGCAAGAGAGAAATGAAGAGACACTTTATTCTGTCAATATTTCTCAGGTTATTTTCTTTGGAAGTATTCTTAGTTGTTCCTGTTCCCCACTACTTTGGATCCAAGTTAATGTACATTGGACAAATTAATCCTTAAATTTTCCTGACCACTTATGATGGTTACCTGCCAATCCACCATCCATCTCTGCTCCCACTAATCCTTGTTTTGTATTTCAGGAAAGGCTAGATTTCAGATTTCCAAAATATCTGCTCTAGATGTGAAGTATTTTAATAGACCAAAACATGCTTTTAGACCAAACCTATCCCCAAACTGTGCAACACCTTTAGAGAAATAACTGAAAAGGCAAACAAGAAGATGAGAAAACCAAGAGACACTTTTAAGTAAAATAAAATCCTTTTCAAACAGCCTGCACAAGTTTCATGGTATGCCAACGTGCTCAGAACCCCATAAGGGAGACCAAAGGTATTTTGACACTTCCATACTTGCTTGCATTTTGCAGCTTCTCAAAATACAGGTTCAGAAGAAAAAATATAGTTACTTCCTATGTCTATGTAAAAATATTGAACAGATTAGAGTGATAATTTAATTTCTTTCTTTCTGATTCCTTCAAAACTTCCAAAATTTTTACCAATTCTTAATTAGCTCAAAAATATTGTGTCATCAATTAATTTTTTTTTGCAAATTAAAGTCACACTAGTTCTCACAGGCTCCGTTTCATTCTGGAGACAAGGCTACATGCTGAATGTGCATATTTCTCTTATCATCTTCAAGCCTGTATCATTCATCGTTCTTAAACTGATATAATTTTCTAATCAGAGTAGTGAATGGGGCAT
The DNA here is from genome assembly GCA_013397315.1 of Donacobius atricapilla. Lineage (NCBI taxonomy): Eukaryota > Metazoa > Chordata > Aves > Passeriformes > Mimidae > Donacobius > Donacobius atricapilla. Next base: position 406,677 of record WBMY01002111.1, read on the forward strand.
TTTATCCAGCCGTATAAGACATTAATTCTGTTCCCAGCTGTGCAGTGGACCCGTGGGGCAAATTGTTTGAGTTCTCTATGAATTAGTTCCCTTAGCCATATTGGAAGGTAATGATTTATTCTGATGAGCCTTAGATATAGTGTTTTAAAATATTCATCTTTCTTCTGCAAGCCGGACCAAAAACACCTTTTCCCAGAGAGATCTAACTGAAAAAGCAGAAATACAGACTACTGGCCTAAACTTTAAATGGACAGCAATACAAATTTCTTAAAATAGAGTCCTACAAGCCCACTGTGAATTCATCACTTACAACGGATTCAGATTCCTGGTTCTCTCATATTAGTTCATTTCACAGAATCACAGAATCACAGAATCACAGAATCACAGAACCACAGAACCACAGAATCACAGAACATGCTGAGTGGGGAGGAACGCACAAAGATCACAGAGTCCAACAATTAGCCCTACACAGGACCCTCCCTAAGAGTCACATCATGTGTCTGAGAGCATTGTCCAAATGCTACTTGAACTCTGTGAGACTTGGTGCTGTGACTACTTCCCCCGGCAGCCTGTTCCAGTGCCCAACAATCCGCTGAGTGTAGAACCTTTTCCTAATGTCCAACATCCCCCAGACACCCGCCCGCTCCCTGCCTGTCCCTCCTGAAGAGTCTGTAACCATCCAACAGGGCACTCCACTCACAGGACTCATCCCATCAGATTTTGCTTATGCCAGCGATATCAAGTCTCTAAGACAAGGCCAAAGCTTCAAACTCCTCTTGCTCCTCATGCTGCGTGCATTAGTATAGAAGCATCTCAAGCGTGTTCCATTGTAGACAGCACTTCATGGAGCACATTGTAGGATTGTACTAGCACTCAGCTCCTCAAGTTTTGGTTTGCCATCTCATTGCTTCACACTTACACCTTCAAAAGCTCTACCTATGAGCCCTGCTAGCTCCTGTGCTAAAAATGTAGAAGGACCAGCGTCCAGAACTTGTTCAGATCCCCTTGAATTATATTCACCACATGGTATTAAAACAGCCCATGTCAGCTATTTGAAATGTCTCTCTCCTGTATTACAGCACCATATATATTATCAATATGAGGGCACACAGCCATCCATCAAGGGCCCTGTGGGCCTCTGCTTCACATGATAGTCCTGATATAAGTCCTGTTGAAGACATTAAAAGGACTCCCATGAAAGACCCCAGCTTGAGTGAACAAAAATGCACTTTTAATTCCTCCATTTTTATCTTCTAAGCAATTCCTTAGACATCCTAAGCATTCATCCTCTAATCCATATTTAGAAGGCTTTATGCAGTAATCCATCATGTGAAACCTTGTTGAGAGCTTCCCTGAAAATCCATCTGTAAAATGTCTACCAGGCTTCTTTCTATGTAAGCCAATCATTATTCCATTTAAAAATGTAATCAGAATTGTTTGTCATAATTTCTTCTTCCCAAACCCACGCTGACTCAGTCTTATTACATTTTCATTCTCCAAATGCAGCTTTAAACTCTCTGTGAACATTATCTCAAAAATGTCTTACTACTGTTGTTGGATTTAATGAACTTAATTTTCATCATCTTTCCCAGACTCTTCCCTTATGTGATGTAAATCTAATTAGTGTTTTCTAGTCTCCTGTTGCTTTTTCAGTGTTGAAGCACATTCTCAAAAAAGAAAGAAAATCATTTCTCAAACATTTTATATTTAGCCATGGAACCCATAGACTCATCGAATCATTTAGTTTGGAGAAGACCTTTAGGATCAGGAAGTCCAACCCTTCACACAACACTGCCAAGTTCACCACTAAACCTAAATGCCACATCTACACGTCTTTCAAATACCTCCAGAAATGGTGACTCCACCGCTTCCGCAGGCAGCATGTACCAATGCTTGATAACACCATTGGTGAAAAAATTTTTCCTAATATCCAGTCTAAACCTTCCCTGGTGAAACTTGAGTCCATTTCCTCTGTTTGCTGCCTGGGAGAAGAGACTGACTCTTGTCTGGCTACAACCTCCTGTTAGGTGGTTGTAGAGAGGGATAAGGTCCCCCCTGAGCCTCCCTTTCTCCAGTCTAAACACTCCCAGCTCCCTCAGCTGCTCCTCATGGGACTTGTGTTCCACACCCTTCCCCAGATCTGTTGTCCTTCTCTGNTATCCAGTCTAAACCTTCCCTGGTGAAACTTGAGTCCATTTCCTCTGTTTGCTGCCTGGGAGAAGAGACTGACTCTTGTCTGGCTACAACCTCCTGTTAGGTGGTTGTAGAGAGGGATAAGGTCCCCCCTGAGCCTCCCTTTCTCCAGTCTAAACACTCCCAGCTCCCTCAGCTGCTCCTCATGGGACTTGTGTTCCACACCCTTCCCCAGATCTGTTGTCCTTCTCTGGACACTCCTCAATGTCTTTCTTGTAGTGAGGGGCTCAAAACTGGACACAGGATTTATAGTGTGGCCTCAGCAGTGCCAAGAACAGGGGTACAATCACTGCCCAGGTCCTGCTGGCCACACTATTGCTGATACAAGGCAGGATGCCATGCATCTCAGCCTTTTCATATCTTTTGTTATTATGTCTCCAAGGTATCCAATAAAGGACAAAGGTTCTCCTTAGGTCTCCTTTTGTTGTTAATGTATTTATAAAAACATTTTTATTGTCTTTTACAGCAGTAGGTAGATTAAGTTCTGTGGTCAAAGTCCTTCCAATTTTCTCACGGCATTAACCTCACAACATCCTTGTAGTCCACCTGAGTTCTATGCCCCTTCTTCCAAAGGTCAAAACTCTTTTCCTTCCTGAGTTTCAGCCAAAGCTTTCTGTTCAGTCAGACCGGTCTTTTTCCCCACCATCTCATCTTTTGGCACATGAAGGCAGACTGCTCCTGCACCTTTAGGATTTTCTTCTTGAAGAATGTTCAGCCTTCCTGGACGCCTTTGCTCTTTGGGACTGCCTCCCAGGGGACTCTGTCACCAATCTTCTAAACAGTACAAAGTCTGCCATCCAGAAATCTAAGGTTCTTTGAGAATTGAGAATCTAAAGAATTGAGAGCTCTATCACCTCATGATTACTTTGCCCAAGATGACCTTTGGCAACCACATCATCCAAAAGTCCTTCTCTATTTGCAGATAGCAGATCCAGTTAATCCAAGCTGACTCACCAGTTGTCTCAGGAAGTTCTCTTCCACATACTCCAAGAATTTTCAGATTTCTTTCCTCTGCACTGTCTTGTATTTGCAGCAGATATCTGGTAAGTTGAAGGGAACAAGGGAAAAGACAAGAACACAAGAACAAGTGAAAGGACATTAAGTTATTAGAATGCATCCTAAGGATTGCATGAGGATGTTGAAGGGGCTGGTGGGGAAGCTGTGTGAGGGGTGGCTGAGGTCACTTGTTCTGTTGAGCCTGGAGAAAAAGAGGCTGAGGGGAGACCTCATTGTGGTCTTCCACATCATTACAAGGGGAGTGGAGGGGCAGGCATTGATCTCTTCACACTTGTAACCAGTGACAGGACTCAAGGAAATAACATGAAGCTAAGTCAGTGGAGGTTTAGGTTGGATATCAGGAAAAGGTCTTCACCCAGTGGTTAAGCACTGGAACACGCTCCCCTGGGAAGTGCTCACAGCACCAAGCCTGTCAGGGTTAAAGAAGTATTTAACAACAGTCTCAGACACATGGTGTGAGTCTTAGGGTTTCCTGTGCAGGGCCAGGAGTTGGGCTCAATGATCCTGATGAGTCCTTTTCAATTCAACATTTTCTATTGTTCTGTGATTCTCCCAGATGCTTACAGAGTATTTTGTCTGCTTCTTCTTCCTGCTTGGGTGGTCTGTAACAAAATCCCACCATGACAGCTGTGTGTTGGCCTTCCTCCTGATTCTTACCCATAAACTCTCCACCCTTTCATCACCATCATCAAGGTCTAGACAGTCAAAACACTGCCTAACAGAGTTAGGCTACCCCACTGCCTCTCGTTTGCCTGTCTCTGTTGAAGCGTTTATAGCCATCCATTGCAGCATTCCAGTTATGTGAGTTAACCCACCATGTTTCCATGATGGCAGCTGTGTCACTATTTTCCTGCTGCGCAGAGGCTTCCAGGCCCTCCTGTTCATTGCCCATGCTGTGTGCACTGGTGTTGATGCACTTCTGCAGGGCTGTTGATCCTGTAATATGAATCTAGTTAATAACGTCTAATCTTAGCCTCCTGCCAGGGGAGGTTCAGNGCAGGGTTAAAGAAGTATTTAACAACAGTCTCAGACACATGGTGTGAGTCTTAGGGTTTCCTGTGCAGGGCCAGGAGTTGGGCTCAATGATCCTGATGAGTCCTTTTCAATTCAACATTTTCTATTGTTCTGTGATTCTCCCAGATGCTTACAGAGTATTTTGTCTGCTTCTTCTTCCTGCTTGGGTGGTCTGTAACAAAATCCCACCATGACAGCTGTGTGTTGGCCTTCCTCCTGATTCTTACCCATAAACTCTCCACCCTTTCATCACCATCATCAAGGTCTAGACAGTCAAAACACTGCCTAACAGAGTTAGGCTACCCCACTGCCTCTCGTTTGCCTGTCTCTGTTGAAGCGTTTATAGCCATCCATTGCAGCATTCCAGTTATGTGAGTTAACCCACCATGTTTCCATGATGGCAGCTGTGTCACTATTTTCCTGCTGCGCAGAGGCTTCCAGGCCCTCCTGTTCATTGCCCATGCTGTGTGCACTGGTGTTGATGCACTTCTGCAGGGCTGTTGATCCTGTAATATGAATCTAGTTAATAACGTCTAATCTTAGCCTCCTGCCAGGGGAGGTTCAGATTAGGTATTAGGAAAAATTTCTTCATGGAAAGGGTTGTCAAGCATTGGAACAGGCTGCCCAGGGAAGTCTGGTGACTGGAGTCACTATCCTGAAAGTGTTCAAAAACTGTGTGGATATGGCACATAGAGATATGGTTTAGTGGTGAACATGATGCTGATGCTAGATTGACAATTGGACTTGATGATCTTGGAGGGTTTTTCCAACTTTAACTATTCTGTGATTCTATGATTTAATGTTATGTTACCAAACATTTAGAGTGTCTGTCTCATCTTAAGATTCTGTGCTTTAGTGATATGCTGTAGCAGTTAAAAAGTCAGAGCAGTAGAATACACATGAAAAGTCCTGGCATTTTAGGAGGATGGAGTTAGGTCTTAGTTCAGGACTGAACACATCTGCTCCTTTTGTAAAGATGATTCAGGCTGATCTAGAACAGTTGCCAAATTAACAGGAGTTTTGAAGAGCAGCCCTTTCAATATTTATTCATATTCATTTGCATCTCACTGTACTCAAAGGTGTTCTGTGCAAACAGAGAATTTAGCAGAGTATTATTAACATATTGCTCTAAATATGCTGTTCTATAAACCTCATAGTTTATTCTCAGTTATGAAGAAATGACACCTGCATTAGGATGCTGCAGTAATCTCTGCCTCTGTTGGAATGAAACAGGCTTGTTTAGAGGAGGTCTTGGTTCTGACAAATGTCTCTTTTCATTCAGGTTGGCAAATTCAAAATTATGTTTCACTATGCCTCTTACCATTTTTAATTGAGAACTTCAGGTTTAGATGTGTGAATTATCATTAAAAGGTTTATTTTACATGCATGGTCTCTTAGTTACTTGTGTTTCTTGGTGAAGTTCAGATGTGCTCCTATATAACTGCAACATTCAAACCTTAATGCCAATTTTTCCCAGGGCTCTTTGTACTCCTGGCCATCTTCACAGTAAATGTATTTTTCACTGCATGTCTCTGACAAATTTTTAAATTTCTTGTGGAAAAAACCCAAAACACTCCAGTCAGAATTCCCTTTCTAAATCTCTGCAAAATCTGCACTCAGATGTCACAGCCTTAGGGAATCATGTGTTTAGACTGTCACAAAAAGATGAACGTCATCGTGTATGGATTCCAAAGCCAGTGGCTTCTATACAGCTACACCACTGCATCTGTTCATCAGAACAATAAAGTTCCTTATGAATATTCAAAGGCTTGGAAACTTCCCTGAGCCCCAGAGGCTACTTTAACCCACTGTTTAGAAAAAATATCCAAAGCCCCATCCATCAATTCCACAAGTAGTGTGATTATTTCTGAAGGATATAAGACATTCCTCTGCCCAAGATTCACATGGCATGACATAGTTTAGTTTGGAATTATTTCCGCAGTCATTTTTAAATTTTTTATTTGTATTGAAATTTTAAGTATGAGTCAGCCAGCATGCTCAATTTGGAGCTTCTTTATTTAAATAAAAATAATGTTAAATGAAGGAGAGAAATAATGTATTTTAACTACACTGTATTTGGCCTACAATTTTTGATATGTTAACTAGATAACAGCTAGGTAACTACTAAGTGAAGAAGAACAGTGATTAATTATATTATGTACTTTTGAGCAAAAAGTTGGGCTCTGATTTTGCAACACCACAGATATCTGCCATGGATGACTTTCATATTTTGCTATGTTAACCTTTACAGTTATGTTTCCAATGTCCAGACTACAAATGAATCCACATAATACAAAGTTCACATTGCTAGCGGTAAGCTAGCAAGCAACCTTTTGGCCAAAGACAGAAAAATAGTGTCATTTAGAAAGAAGGAGTGTTTTGGAGAAATATAAATTTTGGGAAAATCTGCAGAGTGAAATGTGTCTAGAAAAGAAATACATTCTGAGAAAAGGTAACAGGAGGAAACATTTGGATAAGTACTATGACGCCAGCTTTGCATGTTGACTTTGGTGGTGTCCATGTGTCTCTCTTGTGTCTGTTGACCAGTTTCTGTACTGTGTCTCACTTCCAGCATCACCAGCAGCAGCACCCACACAGCTGCAGAAATGTACAGATACAGTCAGGATTTCACACATCGCTTTTGTAATTGCTGTGACTTCCACCATCCCTTGCTGCCACAGCAGGGCCTCCTTATGAGGAAGTAAAGGCACACATCTACATATCTTTTAGAGCATTTCTTGAAGAATTAAACACCACCTAATAACTGGCTGAGATTCTGCCACTACACCAACCTTCCTTTGACATTGTTCCTGTGTTTTGTTCTTTTTCTCTACCACAGTTTTCTGTAGCCTTAGTCTGGAAAGAAGCTCCCTCTGAAAGGCATCCAACTTCATGGCAAGAACAAGCTGGCTCTAAGATTGTCTTTGGCTCCATCCACCTTAGGCCCTTCTGCTTTGGTCAAAGAGACATATAGCCATCTTACTGCCAGTGCCATTTCAGCAAGGGTCAACAATCTGCCATCCATCTCACAGGCAGTGAAATACTGGCATCACAGTACTGGCTGCCAGCCTAACACAACACTGGGCCTAAGCTCCCTTTGATATCCTCTATTGCCCAGTTGGAAAAACATCATTCTAGAGAGAACAAACACAAGAGGAATACATGTCCCCAGCAATGCCTGGAGCTTTTCCACAGGAGCCAGCAAGCATCACAAAAGCTATCCTGTTCTTGTGACTGCAGCTAAAAACCCCTGAATCATTTATCTGAAGCATGATAGAAAGTTTGAAAGAATGCTAATAAGCTGAAAGCTTTAAAAGATCATCTATCCTGTCATTAACCTTTCTGTCATTTACATCTCCTGCTTTTCACATGCAAAGAATCTATCTGAACTGTCATTCACTTTTGCCTTAGAGGAAGATGAAGGTTTTAGCTCCACAGGAATGATGAAGGAACAAATCAGTGACATGTCATAATGGTTGGATTTGGCAGCCTCAACCCAGATGCCAGTGAGTGCAAGCTCTTATCTGCAGGTATTTATCATTGCATCTATCATATATAACAAGCAGTGGCAGAGTAAAAATCAGTAGAATGAGCATCCTAGCACTTCTTACAACCTCAACAGAGAGATTAGGCCTAAAACTGCTCAGAGACTGGGACACAGGTACTAAGACATTAACTGTCCCATTCAGGGTTAACCAGGGACAACCATAAAGCTTGGACTGCTGCTGCCTGGACTGCTGAAGTACTCAGTGGTGGAAGGGTCTTCAATCTCTTGCAAAGCTTTACCTGTCCTTCCAAAAGCAACCTGCCATCAGCACAATGAAATCCAGTGCAGAAAGAAAAAGAAAGTAATAAAAAAAATCAAAATTTGACTTTTAGGAAAGAATTTCAAAATTTTGCGAATTTCAACAGCTATATCCATGAGCAATGATCAGGTGCTTCTTCCAACAAAACAATTATGCAGATGCATGACTGATGTTTAAATATCTATCACCATTTTTCCTCTCTCTTCCTTTCTTTCTGGTGTTAATTTTTTGTTGTTATTTTTCCTAAATCTTGTGATGATTTGTGCACATGCTTAGTGCTAAGAAGTGGGTGAGCAGTCTCAGTGAACTCAGGCAGTCTCATTGAGTTCCATTTGCCAGTGTTAGTTAGGGTCACATAGTGAAATCCACAGCCAGGAGCTTGTAATCCAGTGTAACAAAATAACGCAATTCGTACCAGGAAAGTAAGAGGTGTCCTGATATGGGAATACAGCCATGTGTCCTTGCCTCTGTGCACAGACAGAGGCGCAGATCAATGCAACAGTTAAGAATGAGGGAGAAAAAGTAGCTATGTAGCTTTCAGTTAATTATACAAAAATGAATTTTAAGAATAAACAAATTAATAATGTAAATATTAGAATATTACATTATTCTAGAGATCTGTCTTAAAGTTGGGTAATTTTATTATCAGCCCCAGTCACTAGGTTATTGTTGCAGAATGCACAAAGATTCCTTTCAATTAAAGGCAATTATTTGTTCTGCAGTTGATAAATTATTTGCCAGCTTTGTCTAATACTGAAACTTTGGCTTTATGCATTCAAAATTATTTAAATTATTAACACACACATAAAGGAAGCAAAAACTTGAATGCGGAATGTGTTCCACCTCACATGGCTCTGCTTTTCCCGTGGGCCTGAAGTAGGGAAAGTGATTCTCAGTGCTTTTCTTTTTTCCCCCCCACTGCTTTTCTTTGATTTAATGAGGTAGCCCCCCTGCAAGTTTATATTTATGAATTCATAATGTGAGCCAGCAATTTCTTATGCAAAGTCAAGTAATTTTGTTGCAGACTCTTTCTCTCACCCCCACCAAAAGATATTGTTAACTGTCACATTTTATAACAGCACCATCTTTCTTCCATTAAAGAAATTACTTCAATAAGATTCTAGCTTTTTCAAGGCATATCACACGTAAAAACTTGAGTCATCACTCAATAAATAGTTTTAAATTTGGCTACCAAACAAGTAATACACAAATTTAAGTTGTAAAGCACTATTCTTTTCCTTCTGGAATTGTTTATTTCTAGCCTTCATTCTGATTTCTGCCACGCTATTATGTACAGCAACTCTCTTCAGAAAAGAGACATATATTCCAAAGCATGTATATTTGGCACCCCCTTACTGCATAATGGCATGTACTGCTCAAAAGCTTCCTAAAGTCAACTAAAGCTATGACAAAATTTTGCTTCAAGAGACCCTTTGTTCTCCCTCATCTCTTTCCCTGAAAGTTTAAAGGGCAGAGCTAGCTATTCACTAGGAAAATTAGTTGCTTGCAAATCTTTATTCAAATTCAGCCAGCTAATAAATGTATCCCTCCATGCCTACAACCCTTGAAATATTCGCAGATATTTGCACTAGTTAAGATTTTCCAAATTTATATTTTCCACATTTATTCATTATTTTCCCACCTTTTATTTGTGCTAATCCCTTGGTGGCTGTTGAATGAAAGGTTATATAAAAGTCAGCATTCAGGTGGCAGGTTATATAAAAGGCAGCATAAAGGTGATTCAGGTAGCATTTGCAGATGGCAAAAGAAGGAGCTCACGAAAAAATTTTGAAGTCACTATGTACTATCAGCCTGTGTGACTCTCTGGGATGTTCCATAAATCTTTATATGAGCTAAAATCAAAAGTGATCCATTAAGAAGAGAAAGAGAGGGTCAACTAATTTATACATATTCATTTGTCCAACTGTAGTTAGAACTATGCCCCTGAAGCCTACAGGAATAGGCAACAAATCCTGTAAGTCTGAAAACTGTACTGGAACACAGCAGTTGTCATACTGGATCATACTCAGCATCTCCTGATGGTCAGCAGTAAGTGCTTCAGAGGAATGTTGCAGTATCTTCCTGTTGTCCTGCCCTCCTAGGCAAACTGTATTCAAAACTGTTCTTTCTACCTTGGCAAAAGATGCAAGAGAAAAATAAGTCTTTTAGAAATAAACACAGAGAAACATTTCCAAGGCCTAAGGGAAATGTTAGGACTTCTTGGTTTAGAAAAAGACCCCAAACATTATGCACACCAAAAGAGAAAAATATCAATTTCAGTATAAAAACAAACAAAAAAACCCACCACCAAAACAAACCAAAACAAAAGAAGAGATGCTCAGCCAAACAGAAAGGCAACATTATTAAAATAGATCGAAGACTTCCATTTTTTTTGCATATGTTGAAATTTACCTCATGCACCAAGACAGCAGAAGGTCTAGGCTCTCCTTTAGCTGTCACTCCCTACCCTGAGAGATTTCCTGCGACTTCCAAGGGTTCACAGGCTCTATGCCTGCCCTTAAGACAGAGGTATCTTTTACCCATAATACACAATCACCTTTTATGAATATCAGTCTATTATATCACCAAATCTAAGAGCTTAGCAGGATTTGGGTTTTCTTCACACTCAGATGTATGTGTTACGAAGGTGGTTATCTAGAGTTCCACCTTCACTTATAATTAGATAAATACAGACTGAAGCAGACCTGTAATCTACAAAATTTTTACAGTGACACCACCCAAGCATTCCCAAGCTTTCTTTCAACTGTCTCTAAATACAGATCTCCCCTAGTTCAATGAGTCCCAAATCCTACACCCTACACCCTCAATCAACTCCCACTTCTTCTATAACTCTACTAAGGGATAGTTTCAGATGACAAGAGAGGGGCAGATACAGACCTGTGTGCTAGTCCCCATGCTATTTACTGTTATTTCAACTCCTTCCTCTAGTCCCAAATATTAATCACTGCCAGTCTCAGTCCTGGCATCAACTTAGACTGTGCATTCCACAGGGCAGGGACTGATGTGTTCTTATCTTAATCAGTGAACATTTTTGTTCCAGGTGGGAACTTGCAGCTTCCTACTGGAAAGGAGAAACTGCTGTTTCAAACTGTCTCTGTATGAACAAAGATGAGAAAATTCTTCACAGACTCTGGAGTGATGACTGAGAATTGGACAGAAACGAGGAACATGACAACAAACTCATCACCAGGATGATGACTTATGATAGGTTTACAGTGAAAGGGAGGGATATTTACTGAGATAAAAAGCAGTGAAAAAGAAAGAGGAGAATACCTGTTGCTTACCGCCTGCCCACCTGCAACTGCTTTGTGGAGCAAATGAAAATGGAATGAAAGAGAGAGTCAGAAGCACAGAGGTGAACAAAGAAGTTGATGTGGCACTGGAAAGTAAAAAGCCTGGGGAGTAGTCCAGGTATTACCCGTAAAAATAATTATCAGAACTGGATTTTTTACATCACTGTCTCTTTTTTGTTATCTTCTGAAAAGACACCAAAGCCTACCATGTACAAGATGTGATGAGATGAAAACTCATCTTTTGGAAGCAGAACTTTTAATGTGGCCAGTTGTAGAAGTGCTGTAGGATGCTCTAGAACTTTCTGTCTACTTCCTTTATTAGCGTGAAGGAGTTCCTGACAATTCCAAAGACAATTAGTCACTACCATAAAGCAGGGATCCTTCCTTTATTGCAAACAAGCCTTTTTATCAGCTCAAGGAGGCTGATAAAAGAAAATGTCATATCAAAATGCTCAATCAACGTAAGAAATAATGGATTGGTTAAGTAACTAGTTGTCCCACAGAAAACAAATGAAAAACAAACCCACTGATATGCTATTCTAGTACAGTACATTTAAGTCATCAGTTACCAATATCTCAGTGCTAGTACAAGGCTTTTACATCTGCCAAGTAGGATATAACTTCAACTGTATCACCTCTATTTTAATTATTTTCATTAAAAGCAACTAGGCTGGAGAGAAGAGCCCATATATTATCACTGCATACCATAACATACCATAAAGCTCACACTACCCCACTGCAGTTCAGACCCCTAGCAATACTCTGTTACCATCACCCATTTTAAAGGTTCAGCAAAAGTCATTCTGATTCATACATTCCCAAAGAAAAATGACTGGGCAACAGTGATATGAAACTGCTTTGCTACATAAAAAATATCAGGAATAAATACACTGAAAGAATTGGCTACACAGACTTCTCTTTGCCAGAATAATACCTTCACTCTGTTGACACACTCAGATTCTTCAGTCCTTCTTGGTTTCCAGTTTTGCCTATATAGAAATTTAAAGTTTCACCTCTTATAATTCTTCAAAGCTTCTCTTCTATTCTTAGTTATCCAAACCAGATTTTTATTACACTATCAAATCGAGCTGATAAAGAGAAAAAGTCGAGCATCTCTTTTTCTGAGAGAAAAGATGTTATCACCTCCTTTTAGCCCTCAAACCTAGTAGTCTCTAAAGGCCTCCTGATCACTGTGAGGCAGGTCCAGAAGCAAGGTGACCAGCCTAGAGGTGATGTGTCCCTAATGAGAGCACAAGCTTTGGACAAGTTGTACTCAGATGGGGGCCATCCCTCCTTTCCTGTAGGTTGTCCAATCACCACCATAGACAGCAAATTTTTGCATACATGCGTATCTCCTTTGCAATAATTACATTAAGCAAAAAAGCTCTCTGAGAAGCCAATTTAATAGGAAGTCTGTGTTTTGACGGCTACTCTACAGAAATTATTTCATACTTAGAGGAAGATAAAGCAAGTGTATTCACCTATTTAACTTTGAGGCAAAACCAAGATATTGAGCACAGACCTTATGGCAGGAGCAGAAATCTTTACATCTTAGGAGAACAAGAAGAGAAAGATTGAAATGCTGGGGCTGAAGAGAAAAGGAGGAGAAAAATAAAGATGAGAGGAGAAGACTAGGACTTTGAAAATCAAAAGGAAGAGCCATTCTTTTTACAACTTTTGCTCATGGACAACACATACTAGCACACCCCGTGCCCTGCAAAAGCCCAAGCTACTGAGCTTTACTCCCAAGTAAGCTTTTGAGAATAGAGACACATCAGATCTATTGAAATTCCAATGCAGAGTAATTTTTCTTAGAAGATATACTAAAGAGGAGCTGTTATTTGTCTCTGAAATTGGAGATAACTATTAGTACCCTTATGACCAAACCCTTAAGAAATGTTGCAAAGCTTTTAACTGATAGTAGGAAGTTTCACAGTTTCTATGTAAATATTAGAAAAAATGTCCCCTTAACTTTTTTTTTTCCAGATAAATATGTCTTTGACTGAAATATCTGAGTATTTTGAGTGTTCAGATGTACTGAAAACAATCTCTAGAGGAAAAGAAGGGGAGGGTTTCTCTATTTTTTATGTTTCTGGGAATGCCTCCCTTAAGACAAGTTCCCGTTGGCTATTGTAAAAGCTGAGTTTTACTCTCTGCATTCAATACTTGGCACAGGATCAAGAGCAACATAAAAAAATAAGCCACTTTAAACTAGAGACGAATGTGATTTTGCCAAACACCTGCCCAATCTCCAGTTCTGCCCTTCACTAGTATGAAAAAGGGAACAGAACACTTTTGATATCTGAAAGAATTATTACAAAGCACACAGGGTGGACAGAGAGCAAAGAGAAATCACAGAAGAGCAGAGGATGTTTGGAGGGTCCCAGAAGCACATCTGCAATCCAGGGCAGTCATCTCAACATCCAACACTGCAACACTGCTCCCTCCCTTCCCTCTCTGGGGCTTGGGTGCCCATCTCCTCAGAAGGGTTTTAAAATGTTGACATTATATTGGTCTGCCAGATAAGTAAAGTACCTAAAATAAAGTATATTATTTTATTCTCAGTACAATAAGGCATTAACTGCCTCCCAAGGGAAGGGTTTCATGACACGCTAATTCCTGTTTTTCCTCCAAGAGATTTTAGGCATCGTATAGGTAAAGCTCAGTGGGGATTCATTGCTCTTTAGCCTCCTCTGATACTGTACAGTGGGAATGAGATGGGAAGAATCAGTAGGTAGGGTTGTCCACAGGGAAAGGGTAATGCTTAAGCACAGGCGATTTCCCAAATATCTCTACAACCTTCATTTTACTGAACAATTTTCCATATCTTTGCATGTTTCTCTATGTCCGAAGCTCTCCTATCACTTCCAAATGGGGCTCCATCCTACCCAGGCTGGAACTTTTTTACCATGATCTACTTGTAAATATACTCAAATGCATGGGATAACTCAGATGCAAAATACAACGCATTTATAATCTGTGTAGCAACTAAGGACCACACAACATAGATGTTAAACTTCTTTCATGTTTGTTTATTTTGAGACCTCTATAGTTCATCTGAGCCACTGGGCATTTTTATATCAAGCTTTTTAGTCCATTTTGTAGGACCGGGGACCAGCATCAAATGACTGTCAAGTAAAGGACATCTTATACCACTAATGGATGTAATTACAGTAAATGACTATTTTATGTCCTCCCGTTTTTATTAATTTAGCTTTCTGACTTTGACAGCATACCAGTAGACATAATGAGTTCTTTTGCATATTTTGATCATTTCAATTATCACGGCATCTCGAAACCTTCACTGACCTATTTTGATGCAAGCAATAAAACCTGTAGTAAAAGATGATCCATTGTAAAGACCTAATGTCATAAAATTGCTGATCCAAAACAGGAAAGTACAAGAACTGGCAGAGTAAGTCAGTGAAGAATGGTTATCCTGTCCAACACAAAATAAGCTCAAGGAAAGACTGTCTGTGTGGAAGCCAGGTTGCACACAGTCTGTTAACAACACCCAGAAATAAAATCTGCATGATTTTCATCAGGCATCTTGTGGAGGCATGGCCAGATTCCAAGAAATTCAAAGCACAGAGGAATTCCATGCCTTCATCTTAAGGTCATTGCAATACAAGTTTCAGCACATCCTCTTTAACTAGAAAAATGTAGCTGTTGTGGTGATACAAATGGAAGTGCCCAGATTTCACAGGCACACACATGTATGTGCACACATACACACTCATATACAGCACCTCTGACGCTGTGCCCTTCCTCAGTCAGGCTTTCCCTCCTTTCCTGAATTTTTCAATACTTTCCTGGTTTGTAGAAAGCTGCACCCAAGAAATGCTCCTGTCCATTACCCACCAGGTTCAGTCAGGGCTGGCCACCTACTGCAATGTCTTCTAAGCATCCTCACTCACCCCTGCTGAAGTTGCTGTTTCCCTCCATACTCCATCCTCAGCACATTCTTGCTCTTCTCTGATCTCCACCACAGTCTTCAAATCTGAGTCTTTTAATTAGTCATCTAAATTTAGTTAGATATAATTAGTTCTCATGACAACTCTTACCTGTAGCAGTACTTTTAATAGCTATTTTTCTGATCAAGTCAAGACAAATTCTTGTGATTTAAGGCTCTGTGTTCATTGTGTTAAAATTAGGTAGAAATCATGTCACATCTTAAAAGAGGTAAACAGCCCTCCTCCCTTTTCAGAGTGTGCGTACATTCATGTAGCCTCAATGAATCATATCAGAGAATGATCCAGGTGAAAGCTAAACCTCAAATCTATGATCTGCAAGAGCAGAGACTTAATACAGTCATTCATGCTAAACCTCATCTCTGCAACTTTTGCTATAAAAATGAGTATTTCTTGAAAGTAGGTGACTAAAGATCAGTGAAGGATTTCAGATATCTCCTGGGACTAAGACAAAAAAATGCTGGAAATTGCTCATCAAAGGTTACATTTGCTATTTCCTAAGTTGAGACTTTCCAAATTTTCAAAAATCAACTTTTCACAATAATTATATCAATATTGTGAAAATTTTCCTACTGAAAAAAAATAAAAAATTTGTAGCCAACATTAGACATACAACAGAAAATATCTTAAAAGTCATATGATGACTCTTTCATCTTCTTGTGAAATAAAGACAAAGCAAAATACAAATAAGGAAAAAATGTCTACAGACTAGATAGTTACTTCAATCACCAGGCTATTTTCTTGTCTGCATAAGTCCCTGAATTACAACAGAAATTAAATCTTAACACTAAACCATGTTATTGTATTGCCAAACAAATTTCCCCAGAACAAGCAGATCTGTGCAAGCAGCTTGAAAAATTGTAACTGCATACTGCCATGTGAACTGAAATACTTTCACTGATTTTCTTCTGGCTATACACTGGGACCAGCACCTCCTGACTCACAGTTTAATGGTTTCTCTATTGAAGATTTCCAATCTAAGTGTTTCATATCTTGAAAATGTCCAGACTTCTCCCATCTTCTTCTGATGACCTAAAATAATTGTGCAATTGCTGTGCAACTAATGCTCCAATTCACTCTTCCTCCAGGTCATTTGTACACCTATTTCATAACAGACTGGTAGTTCTTACTGCTCAGCTCTGGGGCAACTCACTATTAACCTTCTTTTCTTCTGAAAAATTGGTTATTTATTTTGACTTCATTGTCTATCTTTTAACCACTTTTAATCCATGGCAGGATCTGACCTCTGACCACCAAAGTTTCTTAATAGTCTCTTGTGAAGACCTTAATCAGAGTCTTTTGTTCTCAATTTTATTATACCTATCCATTCTCCTTCACCCACAACTTCCTTCAGCATTTTCAGTGCGTTCCAGCAGGTTAAAAAAGCTTCCACTTACTCTTCAAAAATAGCTGGTATCTTGTGCCATAGTCACCTTGGAGATTAAAAATTTGAATAGTTTCTCAATTTATTCCTTAGTGCTGCATTATTATTCACCAGGAGGTATTTTTTTAGCAAAAAGCTTATCTTAATAAACACGTAAGGGCTATCCTAAATCGACAAGATACCTTCTTTGCAATTTAATGCAGACACACAAATGTACTTTTAGAAAGTGATGTGCTCATAACCATACAATGGGTATTACAGATATTACCTTGAGTAATATTTTCACCTTCTTAATTAAACTGTAGATATTCACAATTAAAATTTTAAAAGAAAGGCTGAAAACTCACAAAAAGCTGGTCTGTAGCATTAAGTAAACTTACATAAATATTTTAAAGCTCTCTTTGTTTTTCACTAAAGCAATTTCCTCTGTCCTATGTCTCTCTGTCACTGATACTTCAGGTGCCTCAGGACTTCCCAGACGTGCAGATATCATCTGGCCAGGTGATGGGCTGTGCAAACATTTGTCGTTGTGGTTAGACATGCACAGGTCCCATAGAAGGATCTCCTACACACCCTGGTCATGCAAACATACTCTTGCCCATGCAGCAGGGAGGCAGAGGGACATGAGGGGGCAGGCTGGAAGAAAAAATTAACCAACTCATGAGTTGATCCCTGACCTTGTCTGAAAAACACTCATGAAAGGGATTGGCAGAAAGCAGCCTAAAGATATATTTGATTGTTCTGTTTTACACATTTGCCATAGTGTGCATACCCACATCTTTCAAAAAGCTCTCCAAAACACGCTGGGCAACAGAGGTGTCATTTGGACTCATATAAGCCAAATGAGTACATTCTTATTGTCAAAGGCATATTATAATGGTAGAAATGCGGCACTGCAAACAAATCGTCACATCTTTGTCACATTTAACTGTTGTGTTTGCTTTTCTTTACCTGGTCAGTAATTAAAGAAAGGCGTAGATTCTTTGTAGGGAGAGTTAGAAGAGGTTTATTGTTTCAGTGGCAGCTCAGGGAAGGAGAAGGAGGCAAAGAAGAAGAGTGAAAATTGCTGCAAGGTCATAATCAAGTCAAAAAGGAGAATAGCTTGGTGAAAGAATATGTTCCATCCAGGGTTTTGTACTGGGTGGTTTCTATAGCTTGACATGATTGTAGTGAGAGCGTCTAGAGAGAAGAAATACTTACGGGAGAAAATGGATATGGTAATATCTGAGATGCAGAAGGATATTTAAGTATATTCTTTCAGAATTAAACTTTTTATGAAAAAACTCTTCTTCAAACATAAGCCACTATCAAATTGTTCCCTTTTCTGCCTAACTTAAAGAGGACATTAGTCTTTTGCCAGTAATCCTTGCACTACAGCCCTAGCGGTGAGGTTAAGGAAGGATTTTGTCCCTGGGACACTTATTCCCACAAGAAGCTGTTACTAGTAAAGGTGTTATTGGTTGTAATTTATTGACTGCCCTGTGCTTCCTACAAAACCTGTGGATTAGTGCTGTATTACACAATTTTTACTGAATTTAATGTTGATGTCTGGCAAAAATTCCAGAAATTCCACCAAGGGCTGGTGGTCTCTCCAGTGCCCACTCTGTGCAAGTACCTAAGTGCTGGGGGAAAGATTAATGGCCTGTAAATAAGAGAACAAGGAAAAAATCAGCAGCAGAAGGGACCCACACAGTTGTGCTGAAAGTAGCAAGGAGCCAGTCTGCACCAAGTAAACTGGCTTTTCACAAAAGGGCGAGCCCAGGGGTAACAGAGGCCCGAGTGAGACACCTGCTCTTCCACAAGCAAGTACTTACAAGTGGTGTGTGTATGCCTGGGAAATAGGTGTTCTAAACAGATACTAATAAAAAAAAGAGCACACCAACCAGCGGTCCCCTCAGGTATCACATAGGATGTCACTGGAACCAGAAGGAGACTCAGAAGACATGAAAGAAACCTGCAGTAAGCCTGAAACTGCAGCTGCTTGTCTCAGGCTGGTTTCAAAATAAGTACTGAGTCCATCCTGCCCCCCAACAGGACCCCACCCCAGATCAGGGCCTCTGGTGGAGGCTGAAGGTCAGGACCAGACTCTCTGGGATCAGGTTTTCACCCGGGGAAGGGGCCTGACTTTGGTCAGTGTAGGGCTCCCTGGGGCAGCCAAGTAGCACCACAGTAAGCTTAGAAAAACACAGGATGTGCCATAGGTGGACAGGCGCTGTATGAGGAGGTGGTGCCCCAGCAGTGTGGGCAGGAACAGAACTCCAGGACACATTTGCCGGAGAATGGGCAGAGTGTGAGTGACGTTGAAACCCTGTCCAGGCTTCTGCAGCCTCTTTTCCCCTCTCAAGTATCTCTTCCACTTTTCATTCAATACTATATGTTCTCCCTTCTTTGACTAGAGCAGGTCTGGACAAGGACATGCCACAGCACACTTGAACCTTCCCTCCTTGGTCATTCACCCACAGCTCATGGAACTTTCTCTAAGATCATCTACATTAAGGCAAGGAAACTGACAGAGCACAGCCCCAAGAAATGCCTTACGGGCAGCAATATGCTCTGCCAGAGCAGTGCCAAGGGGAGTTCCCCACTACTTGCACAAAACCCCTTAAAATACAGTTTTCAACTCACAGACATGTTGCCTGACTTTTCTGGTTTGAGTGGGCTTTCTTGGGAATGCTTTATCTCATTGTCTTCATATACCACATGCTTCTGAAAACAGTATTTTGTTCTGATTTTCTATATTTACAGATGGTGTTGCCTCTGTGTATATAAGTACATATACAAGTATATATATGTTTACATGTGAGCAATTCCTGACCCAAAGGAAACAAGCAATCAGAGGTTACTCTCAGATCAGAGCAACTTGGTCAAATGGAAGGTGTCCCTGTCCATGGAAGGGGATTGGGAACTGGGTGATTTTAAGGTCCTTTCCAACCCAAATTATTCTATGATGTGTTTAAATTATGTCATCCAGCCAATGCCAGAGCAGTACAAAATACCTGGAGGAATATGGTGCCCACTGGAGGAAGAGGGGCAGAGCATCTGTCAAATCCTGTCTATTGTCACAGTTGTCCTCCTGTGACTGGACAAGCTTATAATGAAGATTTGCTTTATTAGCGGTGTCTGGTATAGGACAAGCTTGTAATGCCGTTAGCAGCCTAAAAGAAAAAAGGAAAAAAAAAAGAAACATCTGTGAGGGAAAATTCCTACATGAAGTAACAGATGTGATTCCAAAAGGCTTCTCTGAAAAAGCATTTTAAGTTTTAATTATTTAGAGTTTCTCACTGTGTAGACGCAAAACTCGCACAGATTTCTGAACCATAAATAGCAGATTGAGATTGCATTTGAAGAAATTTAATGCCAGAGGAAGAGTGGACCCTTTTCTACAGAATTAAGCCACAGAAAATATCATTTGTTGAAGGTATATTCAAGAGATCTAATTGCAATACTATACAAAAAGCATGGTAAAATGCTGGATTTGGACAAAGAATAAATTCCAATTCATTCCTACAAATGCAATGGTGAAATTCCCAAATCTTACTATAGTGAAAATTAAATGGACAAAGTGATTATGATTACAGAGGGGGAAAAAAATATCTGACAGGGATATGGAGTACATGACTGAAAAGATGCTTTTATCTTGTTTTCAACTCTAATTTCATACTCATCAATTAACAGATTTACTCTGTGCTTCATAGGATATCATGCATTATTCAAGCAACTTCTTAAAATTTAACAAAAGCAAAAGGAACAAGAGGAGAATATAATAATACACAGAATTTTAAATGTCGTTAAAGCAAAGGTATGCTTTAAAGAAAATATCTTCTAAGGATACCAACATAAACAACCTGGTTTCCTCACAGCATGAAGTCTGGTTTTGTCTGCCTTGTTTACCAGGGGTTTTTCATGCCAGGAGCCCTTTGTATAAAGCTGCAAGTAAACGAATCATTACAGAAAGGAAAACACAATTCTTACTCATTAGGCTCACAATTCCTATTCATTAGTGTATTCGTTCACCTTGATTAAGCAGTAAAAAGGAAGAGGGTTGGGGATTTTAAGAGAGGTACACAGGCTTTTGAAGTGCAGCAACTCTCAGCAATTCTCAGAAAGGCTGCAAGGAGTTAAGAAGGAATAAGTGATGTCTGTGTGCAGCTCCACACTTTAGTCAATCCAGGTTACACGCTTTCTCAGCAGGCAAAATTCTATATTCTGAAAAGATATAAAGCATGGTAATGTCGGCTGGTACAGAACCCAAAGCACTGAATGCAGGTAAATTATAATAGCTTCCAGTCTCCTTTCCTGGAAATATGCTGTATAATTAAGGGCTTTCCACTTGAGTGAAAACTCCTATTGTTCCATTCTTTTACTAACATTTAATTTACCCTAAATAATCTTGTTTACCTGGTTACATTTTTCCTTATGGTTATGTCAAGTTTTCTATTGACATGGTTTTGTTAAGACAAACAGGAAAACAAACCACGATCACAACAAAATGTGAGCTTTACTGAGTCACAAGATGGTTTTCATCTGGAGAATATGATCACACCTGGCATTAATGGTAAGCAAGAGACACCAGACTTCATGGCAAACTGAGATTACAGAGAGCTCCTGAGATTTACAGACCGCACTGCAATTAAATGGTGCTTGAGCTCCTGATCCCAAGGGAGCCTTTTATAGCCATCAAAATTTGGAATCACAATAATTGTGACTATGGCAATCACAACAAGAGAATTTCACAAGACTCTATGAGTTATTAGAAGTACCCCAAAGTGTGAAAGCTCAACTAGAAAGGCCTTTTCTCTACTTCAGAAGCCTAAGAATTTAATATTACAGAATTTCATAAACACATGTGTAGATGTTGTCTTTTTAGAGCCAAACTTCATCCTACATCAAGAGCTGAAGCAGGCTGGCTAGTGAAATTACAAAACAGAAATCTTTGTCTGTGGGAGAGTCAGCATGATAAGCAAATACACCTACATTTGGAGAGTTTTCTCATATAAATGTTTTTAGCAGTTTGCATTGGGCTGACTGGATATGTAGATGATATGTGGATTAGGCAGCAGACAGATCATCTGTCTAAATGCCATCATGAAACAGCTGCCCTCTTCTTTTCTATCCTGTTAATGCTAATCTTCCAGATCTCAAGCAGGCACTGGTATTAATCCTAGAAAGACAATAATCAGAGCAATGGACCCAAAAATACACTATGCAAAATGACGTGTCACATTTGAGGAGCACTTTGTTTTCATCTGAGTATTCAAAGTGTTGGATGCAGCACATTTAGAACAAAACCCCTGGACTGAAACCTTGAGAGCTTCACAAATCACATTTCCTTTGCAAGCCAACACAGCATTTTTTTTCTAATTGCCAAGCTGCTGATTTTAATGTAGAGTGGACCCTGTCGATAGTCTGGGATTAATGTTGTGGAGATGTTGTAAGTACCTAATAGGAAATAGCATTCCTTCTGAAAAAAATCTTCTTTACTACTTGTACTTGCACTTCTGGTTCTAATCAGAAATCCCTGGCTCAGGATTGTTTCTAAGTACTTGGGGAGACATTACACAATTACCTATGGTTTATATATTATTATAATTACAGTCGCTGCCTGGAACTGAATCATGTGTCTAAGTGTCATTAGAATATGATTTTGTTTTCTTTTTACAATAAGTATAACATTCCAGCTACCTGAAATCCAAAATAGTGTGAGTTTATGTGAAGTTCTCATCTTAGTCAATCAGATCCCTGGAGTGAGCTCCACGTTTTCTTTTCATTGGCACAACTGAATAACAGGGTGCATGTTTTGCAGGCACAGATAACCCAGAAACCTCCTTGGTTGTGGTGTGAACAATGGCTATAAGAAGACATTCCACTTTTCAAAGGTAGGTACAGGCAGCCACATAATCAAATGAATGCAGATATGATTCCTATAAACTGCTGTTGTGAAGTGAGGATTCAGGGATTTCATACTTGCACAGCTCTAGCTGGTTACAGCGGTAATGAGAGATTAAGGCTTTCCACATTTTATCTTCCGGGTATAATTTTACTTGTTTATATCTGTAAAAGGCTGTTAACCTCTATGAAGCCAATAGTAATTATTTAAAATACACTTGCAATATAAACAGCGACCAGATGAAATTTGAAATCTGGGGTTTAATATTTTTAATTTCTATATTTTGACCATTTGAGCACCAAGCATGCTTTGACCTGGTAGCATTACATGAGCTCATTCCTGGAAAATGTCTTTGGTCCCCCCTGCTCGACGGTAAGGAGGATGTCCAGTACCACTCTCCCTTTCCTGGAGCAAAAACCAGTGCATGGAACAGGATTTTTCTAAAAAGCAATCAAGTCTCATCCCCATTTACCTAGAATAAGCAGGTTTCAGATGAGTACATTAAAACAGTGACATGACTTGTCTGTGATGTTTCCAGGCTTGGGTGCTGAACCCAGGCAGTGGGACCATCATGGCCAGCCCTGTCATGCCAGGGAGATGCTGGTGCCACAGGTGCGCAGTGGGGAGGGAGTCAGGCACCTCTTCCTTGTGCTGGATAATATCTGCTCTCACCCGAGTTCACATTTGACCATGATACACTGTGTGGGCACCAAAAGCAGCATGCAGGGAGCCATTACTATCATTTTCTCTACAGAGAGACACCTGTGTGCAAACCAGGCTTGAGTCTGCAAAAGCATGATGTTTAGCAGCAGGGACAGGTGAAGGTATTGTGGAATAGGACATCTTTTACCTGTGTCAAGAGTAAATTGAAAGACCACTGTGTGGTGACCAAGTTCAACAGCAAATATGACCCCAAGGGATGTAGCACTGATGTTTGCTTCCTGTGGAATTTTGACATACCCCAGTGCAAAACTAGTGTGTTCCTGCTTTGGACAGGCACTGAGTTGATCCCACTGACAGCCACCTGGAGAGGCTCAAATGATTTTTATAGGAATTTAACTTTTTAATCTTCATGACAGGAAATGGGAAAAGTCAGTCAAGAAAAGTACTTCAGAATATTCTTCTGTCTGCTAAGACATTTTCTCATTGTACTGGCATTTTCTTCTGCCCTGGAGAAGAAATGGGTGACATTTCTCAGGGTTATACCATGCTCCATGTACTGCAGCTGAACTGCCAGCTGAGTCCCCAAGACAGGGCTGTAATTGACTCAGTGCATATCAGGTTCCCTTTGACTCCCCTTTGTGAACACAGAGGCTGGGATGTATCCAAGCCAAGGAAATGTACAGCAAAACACAGCTGACATGAATGGCAAAATAAACAAAAGCAGATGTGCCTCTTCACATGGTTATGTGAGGGAGGTGGGAGCAAAGTATGTTTTGACAAGAACAAATGAAAAAACTGATATACGAACAGAGGAGGCTTCGGAGACGAAGAAAGGTACTGTCAGTGATCATCAGTGAAGTAGCAATTGCAGATCACAAAATACCAACCATGACAAATGGCTGTTGTGGGTACCAAACCCACACAACAGACCAAACAAATCACAAAAGCATAATGTCCATGTTCAAGGCTTCCAGTGAAATACTGTCAGCCCTTGGGTTGGCAAACCCAGAGCCCTTCACAAATCTATTAGATGGATCCAAGTTCTCCACTACTTTGCCACATACTGTGTATTTTCCGATGCAGCAGGTTTTTTATCAGACCAAATGGAAACAATGTGAGAAATTAAATATTGTCTAGGTTTGAATGACGTTGAAGTGCAGATGATGGCACTCTTGAAATTCAAGATGCTTCAAAGTTCTAGATATACCTGGCTTTTGGATTGCTGTAAAGCGGGTGTTGTTAAAATGTCAAGACTACTGAAGAAGTACTGGCCTCTGTATTTATTGACACACAGGGTTTTCACTGAATCTGATAGTGGTAATATGTGAAATAATAATGGATATTTTTGATCCAACCTAAAATGGAGGTTGCACTGACCTAGGAATTTTACCAACCAGTTCCACATGTCATCCTCACCTGCTAAGAAACCAGACCTCTTCTTCTCTAAAGACACACCTTGGGTGAGAAAACTTAATAAGTAAGGTGACTTTCCAAGGTTATTTCTGTGTCAGAACTGAAGTTCCTAACTTAAGTTATATCTCATATCTAAATATCCTTTAGGTTATATCCCACAGTGTTTCCAGAAGCAAGAGTACATTAGATAAATTAGATATTCAGAAGGAAGACAATTACATCAACAAGATAAGAGGTTTTCCAATACCTGGACTTAAATGATGATAACAATTAATAAAATAATGTTTTTTAGATAGCATGTTTATATCACTTAGAATCAACAGAGGGAGACAATATATTCACATTTTATATCAAGCTATACATATCTCAGGAGTAAACTTTTCCCTTCCACATGGAATTAAGGTAAGGCTGGCAGGGGCTGTCTTTTGATTGTAAGAGCTTTACTATAAATTCATGTCTTTTTTCATTTGCACAGCATGGTCAAATACTTGGTCACAACAGGGAGGCCTAGGAACTACCACAGGGTGAGAGAATAAACGTTCTCTTTTCTGTGTTCTTAAATATAATCATTTGTTGCTTATATGCAGAATTACGCACCCATATTTTGATGTTAACCAATTATGAAACTGCAAACTTGTGTTTACTAAGTTTATTGGGGATCATCAGGGATGCAAAGAAGAATCTGTAAGTAAATCATTATAATAGTAATAGCAAAACTGTTCATTCACATCGTGAGGAGCCCTAGATCATGGTCATTATTCATTACAGATGTTTCCACTTGAGTTGTAACTAAGACAAGAGAGATTCCTTCTTTCAGTGCTATCTAAAATTAAATAGTATACTAGTATTGTAACATGGAGACAAGATACAAATGAAGAGTTATACAACTTTTAGACAAAAAATGTCTATTTATATACATTCATAACCTACTTAGAGTCTTCAAGAAATAAGAAAAATGATTTTGCAAATTATTTTCCTGGGTTATTCTGGAAAGCTCACAGTTTTTTCATAAAAAGGCTGGTTTATTTCTTTGTTTTGTTATTCCTTACATTCCTTTAATGTCAGTTTTCTTTACTAATGTCACTGTAGTCCAAAAGACCAGGAACAGTAGTAAGCTTATTAAATATTTAAAAGGGTCTCTGAGATAAAATAGTGAGATGTTTGACTATGCTATCAATGATTTTGGAGTTGTTTGGGGTTTTTTTGTTATTTTCCCTTATGCAAATTTATTTTTAGAGCACCTGAAATATTCAAACCATGGAGAAAAGGTTTTAAGGTCAGGGAGTATATATTTCATAATAAAAAATTACAAGCTGAATGACGAAATGAAAGAAAAACAAGAACAAAAAAAGAAGAATTATGGTTTAAGCTTCCCCTTTTTTGGGTGGCTGCTCTTGTTACAACTAAACAAGCACCACAACTGATCACTAATGAGAATTAAGTTATTGTGTAGTTGCTTAACTCACAAGGCTAAAATACTCAACACAAAGACCTGAAACACAATTAGAATAAGATGTGACAGCCTGCACATTCTTATGATTTAAGGACAAAACAAGTTTGAATCTACAGTGTTGACATTAATGATGCAAACGTTTATGCTTCCGTTTTACCTCTGGAAAAATGAAGCCCCATGTATCCTTATCCTGAAGTCTGAACAGCAGTATATAAACTCACAGAATCTATTCATAACAGATAATGTTTGTGGTACCAACTTAATTCCAAAACTTACTTTAAAAGAATTAGCTCACTAACTGAAAAAAAAAAAAAGTAATATATATTACAGTGAAGAAACTTACTATTTATGAGTCTAAATACAAAAGATTGCACCTGGTGACAAAAATTTTGTTTAGCTAGTAAAAGAACAAATTGCTGTTGAATCATTGACGTAAAAGCAACCAGGGAAGCACAAATGACTTGTTTAACATAATTCTAACTTACCCATGAGCTAAACTGCAGTATTTTTTATAATATAAACCAAATAAATGGCTTGTGTCGGTGCTCAACAGGTGACTACAAGCTAAAAAGCCCATCTTGAAGTTTATAATACAACAAGATGACAAGATATTTGCATGCATAAAGGTGAAATATGCCAAGATTTATTAAAAATTTAGATATAATGGATGCATATGTCCTACTCTTTATGCTTCTAGATAAAAATGATTTATCTGATCATGGCAATGTTTACTGTTTCTTTTGGTAAAGGCATAAATTTTGCACCTCCACATTAATATATTCACACTTTTTTCTCTTTCTACTTACAGCAGAGGTAATGTTTCCCAGAAGCTGTAATGTCATATTTAATAATTTATTTTGATTTAGAAAATGCAAAATGTCTAAATTACAACCCACTATTCTATACCTAATTTTAAAAATTTAATTGAATCGTCATTTTATACATACCTTGTATATTAATAATTACTTTCACCATTCTTTGGTGATTATGAAAATCAGCCCCCTGCCATGGGCAGGGACACCTGCCACTAGCCTAGGCTGCTCACAGGCCCACCCATCCTGACCTCAAACACTTCCAGGGATGGGGCAGCCAGCTTTTATCTGGACAACGTCTTCCAGTGCCTCACCACCCTCACAGTAAAGAATTTCTTGGCAATATCTAATCAAAACCTATTCCCTTTCAGTTTGAAGCATTGTCCTGTCAGTACACACTCCTACAAGTCCCTCTCCTGCTCTCTTATAAGCAAGCCCTCTTTAGGGAATATGGTTAAAGCTATTGACCCCAATTCAAATACCTTTTGATATTTAGATTATATATGGTCATAGTCCATAAAGCTGTTTGATTTTGTTATCATGGGAAGAGAAATCAAGGGAAAGTAGATCAGCACATAGTATCATGTATTCATTCCCATTCTCTGCATTTCGCTCCATATAATTATTTTCTCCTTTTCTGCTTTTTAGGTTTGATGAGTTACTTCACTCTGAAAAAAAAAAAAAAAAANCCGATAAAAAAAAAAAAAAAAAAAAAAAAGAAATAAACATGATGAACCAGACTCCATGCAGATAAGATAATAAAATAACCTCAATTTCACCTTTGAGTGACATCATAGAAAGAAAAATAACAGGAAAAATAAGTCTGCTAATTCAAATTACTAAAAATTGTGGAAAAAAGCCAAGTAGATTGATTTCAATGGATTTTTTTCCCTATTACACAGGCACACACTAAGATTGTGTGGATGCCTTAACTCTACATTTCCATACCTTTAATTTCTTCTACATTTAACTTTGACTATAGAATTTGTGCAATTTGTTCAGGGGACAGTAGCATTAACATTTTTTTCACCTTAATTTGTATTTTTAAATGATGACTTCAATTTTATTCCATTGTTTTTACAGTATGTAAGATACGTATTTGTGTGCATGTGTTTGTTTCTTGAAGTGTACAGAATGAAGAATTTATTTTCAAATGCCTTGTGAATAACTGTGCTAGTCTAGCTAGTGCTTGATTTATTATTCTTAGTACATTTGAAATATTTAAGTATGTTAAAAATAAATCTAAGTATCACATTATAAACTATTTCAAGATCACCATTTTGTAACTGAGAACAGAATACTACGATAATCTGAACAAAAGAAATGCTGAGACAAAATGTGTGTAACATACCAGCTGACTTCACAATGAGAGTTTCCAGAAGGTATTAGGCACATCGTGCATTTCATGAGAGGCAATACAGGATAAATCTGTGACCTTTCCATTTATCTATTCCTTTCCTCTTTCAAAAAACTTACTGATCTTTGGAAAATAATTAATCTTAGTGTATCAGAGTATGAGGAACTTTATTTTTTCCTCTAAGAAGGAAAAAATTCAAAGTTACTAAATGGAGTTACAGGCATAGAAACTATTCCTTCACCAGGAAAAAAAAAAAAAAAAAAAAAAAAAAAAAAAACAAAAAAAAAAAAAAAAAAAAAAGAAAGAAAGAAAGAAATGGGTCAGAATGTCAACTGATGCAATTTCAGGTGATTCCAATGAAATGGCTGACAGAGACATCAGATTTAACATCTATTACACCATCCTAGTCTGTCTTCCTGCATAATGCAGGCCAGAAAATTCCATATAACAACACTTGCTGAGCTGATAGATCTCTTGATTCACTTGATTTGGCTCTTTCCTTTTTGAAAGATTAGTAGATATTCTCCCTAGGAGGCAGAACATGATGAGACAGCTGCAGTATTTGATGCAACATTTACATGAATAAACATTTACAATTTTGGTCTGTTGTGAGTGTAATATCAAGAGCCCACGCTGACCTCTCAAGAACTGGTTCACTGCCAAAGTGGGAAGGACCGTATTTCAAAGAAAATGAAAACCTTTCTGGAATCCCAAGCTGACAGCGAGAAACATCTAGGTGACAAGGTCAAATGGCAGGTATCTTTGTTATGGAAAACAAAGAAAGGTCACATATGGTATGACTTTCTGATTTTTATGAGAATTTTAACTGGCATCTCACAATAAGACATCAGAAAAAAAGGAATAAAGAAGAAGCCTAGTCATATATAGAAATAGAAAGTTCACTGTACATGTGACTAGACAATAGACAAAAGCAGAACAAAGATATATAGAATGCATTTCTTTGGATATCAGATGGCCCTCCATGAAAGATTTTTTTTCTCAGAGTTTAGATTTTCTAAGCTTGAGATCAATCTCTTTCATTTTCTCTGCACATTAGAATTCACAATAAGGAGAAAGTGCTATTGGCTTCAGATAAATGTGTGCTTGGTGTATAAACAGACATAATAAATGTGGTTGGCTAAAAAATGGATTATTTGTATTGGTGGAAGTCAAAAGCCATCGATTCACTCCAGCAAAGTGATAGTCAGAGGAAGGAGAGGTTAGTTTGCAAATAAGAAACCTGCTTATTCAAATTGTTTCAGCCCTGGTCCCTTGGTGAAGTTATTCTAAACCAATTGAAGGTTTAACAGGAATTTTAAGAAAAGTAGACCTTTTTAATTATGATAACCTGGAAATAATGCTACTATGACTTTGAAGGGCAGTTTGGACAGAAGAAGCCAGTGGCAATAATGGATGACCTAGATTTAATAGGAATTGGGCATCTCTGGATAGTCCATTTGGGACCAAAGCCTGTGAGACAGCTGCTAAAAACAGAGTTGTCAAACATCCTGACAAACAAAGGGACAACTCTGACTTTTTTGTAAAATGCCCCAGCATCCCAGTAGAAGAGTATAGGTTCCCATTTTTGCTGTAAGTCAACCATTACACAGCTAGAGATTTTAACACAGCACACTGAAACCAAGCCACTGTATTACTGAGGGAACACATGGAGACCTGTCCAGTTGATGGCTGTGTCACAGGGAGACTGACACTGTGTCACTGTGGTCCCCAGTGTGTTTGAAATTGAATTCACATTTCCCAGCACCTCGAAGGATGCCCTGACCATGAAGTTATTGGGCTGTGGCAATGGTATTGCTACCCAGCAGAGATAGTACTCTGGCAGAACCTTCTGCCTAATGCAAACTTCTCCCAGAAATTATGAATTCTGAGTTGTGTTCACAGAGTGAATGCTGAGAGATTTCTATTCTGATGTATTTTATGTTTGAAGTTATCTTTCAATTCCTATGAATAATTCTTAGCTAGGAGCTCTTTCATAAGCAATGTACTGCAAGGCCTGAAAAAGCAGTGAGACAGATTTGCCCCTGTTGAAGCCAGCTTTGGTCCATGGTCCACAAGTAACATGGAACTGTGCTGATTTAGGTTAGCTCAGAATTTATCCTGACACATTTTGATAGGACAAGACAAGTCAAATACCTAATTGCAATGCCTCATTGAATAAGCAGACCCTTTGGAACGAGACCTTGGATGTAAAGCATTATCTGGATGTTCATTTGCCTTCAATATCCAGGCATGTTTATTTTGGTATGATGGTAAGTAAGCCTAAAAGGGATGCACAGATGGGGATGTGATTTCATTTAAAATATTGGTATATCTAATACTGGTATATCTAATCACTGAATTTTCTGCTTTCAAATTAAATCAGACTGTATAAACAAGGGTTTGGGAAACAGGTAAAATTCCTATGCACAAGATTATTTAAAACACAGGGCAGAGGAAGGAACTGTTGGATAATTAGATTTTCCTTTATTTCAGTAATGCTGAGAAATAGGTAATTTCTATAATGGAGGGTGTAAAGAGCTCATTAGCCACCATCTTGGGAAAGCAAGAGCTTTGAGAAACAAACAGCCGTAAGTGTCCTTGAGGCAGCCACAGTCTGCTGCCGTGTGTCACAATCTTCCGCCTCACTTTGCATGCAGTGGGGATGTGCTACTGTGTGCCAACAGTTAATTATATGCCCACTGCAAAGGACCACTAAGTCACTGTAATTACATGGCTGCTTTATATGCTCTCCTTGTAGCTGTGTTTATATTGTAATGCTGCTTGCAAGAGGGTAACAGGAAAAGTTAGACTGTGGTCCCCTACTTGCTCCTATGCCAAGGGTGTGATAGTGGAATGTTACCTGCTCCAGTAAATGCAGCAAGCCCAAGTACTCTGCTTGGCTGGCTTAGGTCGGGTATCACAGAGAAATGGAGACAGTTTCATTCCAAATTCACACTGTCTTTGACAAAATCCCATTCTGACATGGTGAAACTGGCCTGGCAGCTGCTGTCCCAGGGTTCAGATCAGTCAAGAGGGCTCTTGTTCAGGCTTTCTGCTACTTCCACACATAGAGCAGTCCCTGGGGCACAGGCTGATGGGGGCTGCTGCCATGTCACCAGGCTGCCAGCACTGCCAGCGGGGAAATTCACTGCAGCTGAGGCACAGTGGAGAGGTATGACCGTTGCTTTAATCTCTCTTAAACACAGCTGTGCTTTCATAGCCCAGAGGAAGGAAGACTTGACAGCACAGGCACTTCAGATGGTCCTGTAAACGGGGAGAGTTATACACAACAAAGAGCAGATGGCATAAACTCTTTTTCATCCTTGCAAAGCCTGGCACTGGATTTGTGGGTACAAGTCTCTCCTCCTTCCCACTTCCTTGCTCTCTTGCACTACAGCTGTTTGAGCTCTGAGTTGGGTCCTGGTGACCTTTTCATCAGGCCTGAGTCCCATGGATGCTCTCCATTGGTGCCACTTGTACCAGCCGTTGTGGTGTAGTTGCCTCTCAGTGCTGGTCCTAGATTTTTCATGACTAATTTCCCAATGGGCATGACCATGTCTGTACTCATTTTTTACTATTTCACGGGTTTTTTTCAGCAATAGTGCCTGGTTGGGACAAATAAGCATGCAAAAAAACCCTTTGCTAATAACTGCATCTTAAAAAGAACTTCAACATGAGTAAAACACGCATACTTAACCTGTTGTTTTGTGACAGGCAATATGTCAGGTCCTTAACTGGCCATCTGATGGCAGGAGGCAGAGGGATGACATTTAATACTGTCATTCCACAGACCTAAGGCCTGAGAGAGTTTTAACAGAATTTTCTTTAATGACTTTAAAAGTGCTTACTCTTTCCTTATCAGTCCATCAGAGCTGAGGGCCCACTTACAATATTATAGAAGTGCTTCTGCATTGAAGCTTTGGATTGCTAGCTCTCAGCTTTTCTAAGCAGGTACAGAACAGAAACAAAATAACCTTTTTTTTGTATTTTTTTTTTTTAGCACATAGTCTATAAGGCTATAAGTCTATAAGGCTATAAGTCTGAATTTGAACTTCCATTGCATTCATGTGGTTTCTTTGTTTTTACTGAACGGCTGTAATAGAAGTGGGTCAGTCTAACACAGTGAAAACCAGTCCTCATAACTGATAAAGATTACAGAAATTTTCTGGGAAAGTGTTAACAAATGGCCTCATTGCATCTAAAAGAATATATCTCATACATATTCCTAGTTCTTATAAGAACAGGCATTCTGTATTGCCTACAAAGTCTAGGGACAAACTAAATTAATCTAAAAAACCCTTCACATTATTCTTAGTTCACTGATTTAAGAACATGACACTAAATATTGAAAGTCTGTCTTTTCTTTAAAAAAATAAATTCTCCCAGCACTACTCTGAAACATACTGTACTGAAAAGTATTTTCTAACTTGATAATTAATCTTTATTACTTAAAAATCAGGCCCTGAGTTTTAGACTTAAGTGCCTGCCTTCAGACAGCTAAATAAAAGTTTCTTGGTTTTCAGGGATGCTCACCAACAATAAATACACCCACTGATTCAATGAAGCATTATGGTACTTAACAACTCTGAAGAAATCAGGTCTACCTTAATTTGGGCAGACAATGTAGTTCCAGGCATCCACAGGGAAAAAAAAATACATGTTATCTTTAAAAACTCTAAAAAAAGTCAGGGTGACAGTTTTGGCCAATCCCCTTGATCCACATTTCCAGTGAGCATTTAACAGGGTCTGAGAGTTAACCGCTATTAGGAAGAAGGAGACCTAGGGGAGCAGTACAGCACTGGCAAGGTGATAAACTGCTGGCAGTATAATCAGGCTGCTACAGCACAAAATTGAGAATGTGGAAATACAAGTTCTAATCTTGACTTGATGTGTGGCTTCAGCAAAGTAATTTCAGTCCCTCCTCTCGGTTTACGAGCTAATAAACAGTTATTCTGTAAGTTATTCTAAGGATGCTGTGATATCTAATTAATTTTAGTCAAGCAAGAATTTTGAAAACTGGCCATACTAAGCACAATTTTCTACTGTTTTCTACCATTACTAGCAGAAGTAAAAGAGAAATCAATTACTTTTGAGTGTCTCTTGGGACACACAGGTGGAGCACCTGTATTATTTTGCAGGCATCTGGTACACGTTTTTAGGCACCAAGGTTTCAAATATATTCAGGCTCTTGCTATATCCAGTTTCAGCTGGAATTCACCAATTGACACCTTTGTGATCTAGCTATCCTCTTTGAAATCATAGAGCCATAGAACATGCTGAGCTGGAAGGCACCCATCAGGATCAAGTCCAACTAATGGCCCTGCACAAGATGCACCAAGACTTATACCACATGTCCGAGAGCTTTGTCCAAATGCTTCTTGAACTATCAGGTTCGGTGCTGGGACCACTTCCTTGGGGAGCCCTTCCCACAAAGCTGCTTCCAGCTTCTCATTCCCTGGTCTGTATACACTACCAGAGTTGCGCTGTCCCAAGTGAACAACCTGGCACTTGCCCTGGTTAAAATTCATACAGTTCATGACTGCTCATCCCTCTAATTTTTTGAGGTGTCTCTGCAGGTCCTCTTTGCCCTCAAGGGAATAAGCATCTCCTCCCAATTTAGTATTATCACCAAACTTAGTATTTCTTCAAAACCTGCATCCAGGTTGTTTATGAAGATGTTGAGGAAGCACTGGGCCAAGGATGGAGCCCTGTGGAACCCCACTGGTTACAGGTCCCCAGTCTGATATCACCCATTCACTACAATCCTTTCTGCCTAACCCATGACCCAGCTCACTCATCTCAGGATGTGTTTATCCAGGTAAGTGCTGCTTATTTTGTCCAGAGGATCCTGTGAGAGACAGTATCAAAAGCATTACAGAAGTCAAAAAAGGATAGATCAGCTGGCTCCCCTTGATCAGCTAGGTGGGTTATCTTGTCATAAAAGGAAATTAGGTTCAACAAGTAGGACTTTTCCCTCATGAGGCCATGCTGGCTGAGACCAGTGACAGCATTTGTCCTTCAGGTGTTTTTTCTCCCATAATTTTACCAATTTTTCCATAATTTTACCAATCACTGAAGTGAGACTTACAGGCCTATAATTCCTGAGGTTAACCTTTTTACCCTTCTGGAAAATAGAGACAATGATCACTAGTTTGCAGTCAGCTTCCTAGGGATCTCAGGATTCCCTAGATCATTCAAAAAATCTTGAGAGAGACTTGGCAATGACATCAGCCTGTTCTTTGAGGATTCTTGGATGAATCCCATCAGGCCTCATACATATGTAGGGATTCAGCTGGAGCAGGAAATCCTACACAAGTTCAGGATCAACTGGGAGTTGTTCAATCTCACAGTCATAGTCCTCAAGGTCAGGGCTCTGTGACCCCCTTGGTACATCATCCATATTGAAGACAAAGAGGCAAAGAATGCATTCAACATCTCTGCCTTGTCCCTGTCCCTGTTTGTGAGGTGACCATCCTCATCTTGTAACATGCGAATGTTATTTCTGCACTGCCTTTTGCCAATAATGTATATGAAAAAATTCTCCCAAATTTTTGGCAGCTTCATCTTCAGTTGAGCTTCAGCCACATGATTTTTCTCCCTCCAGTGGCAAGCAGCATCTCTGTACTCTTCCTACATCACCTAGCCTTGCTTCCACTGGGTATATACTGTCTTTTTTTGCCTTATTCAAAAGCCAAGCTGGTCTTCTGCCTCACCTGCTTGATTTCTGATATTTGGGAATTGCTACTTCTGTGCCCTTAGGAAGAGATGTTTAAAGAGTGACCAGCACTGAATGACTCCAGCACCCACAAAAATGTTTTCCCAGGGTACTTAATCTACTAGTTTCCTGAGCAGCCTGAAGTCTGTTCTCCTCATGCCCGGAGTTGAGGTTTTGCTGGCATTTTTCC
Source organism: Donacobius atricapilla (assembly GCA_013397315.1). NCBI lineage: Eukaryota > Metazoa > Chordata > Aves > Passeriformes > Mimidae > Donacobius > Donacobius atricapilla. The sequence continues at coordinate 441,866 of WBMY01002111.1, forward strand.
TCCTGTCAACAGAGATTTTTAAGTTCTTCTGTACATTCCTCATAGTACTGCTGTGACACATCAAAACCTGAAGGATTCTCTAACACAAGAAACTATGTTTCTACGTTCATCACTCTTTATTCCTGTTTTTGAATATTTAAAATATTTGGGGTAAGGTTTTTGAAAACATTTTTAGCCTCTATGTAACAGCAGAACAAGCCTGTTACCAATAACATGCAAAACTATTGGACACTTACCACTGTCAATTAAATGTTAGAATTAGATACCTGGGCTTTGGAATCAGTGCTGAGAAAAGGGAGACATTCTCACTTACTATTCTTTCAGCATCTCTGTTTGAAGGTTTGCATTTTGGAGACTATGAGGACATCACAAAAGTCATCAACTTCATTATAATGAAAGTTGAGTTTCTATAAGATGAAAAAGAAATCTGCTCAAATTGAATTTTCTCAATCTGTAGAATACAGATTTTAGGCATTTTCTGCTAAGATTTGGTCTTCACAGTTTTTAATGAAAATGTTCTGTATTCATTGTCATATCCTCATTATTACCTGTTTTTGCCTATCTAAATTATATATCCTGCTCAAGATTTTTGTTTTTCCAAAACTACATAATGGTATTTCTGGTTTGTGACTCAGTTTCATTGGAATAATTTTTGTTCTAGGGATTATCATGGTGATACAGTAGTCTTCAAGCAATTTATGAACTTGAAATATGGGAAATGAACTCTGTCAGTCTCGTATGTAAGGCACAAGCTTGTATAAATGATCACCATATTCTGTGGGGAGGAGGTGCTGAATTTAAAACTGTGTTATTTGGCTAACTCAGACCTGTGGTTGTTGCTACAGTCATCCTCACTTCCAACACTATCTGATCACTTTTAGAAAGATAAAGCCTATTTTTAGCATGACATTTGAGAAGCACAAGACAGATAGAAGCTTGCCTTCCATGACAATGAAACCCTGGGGTGCTAAAATCACCAGCTGTAGAATGAGATGAAAATGAGTAGGTGGACCTGTCTAATGAAGGTGCTTTGAAGACTTTAGGATCCATCAAGCAAAAAGAACCAACTTAAGGACATGAAGCTGTTTAACTACCTTTTATGGGATATAGAGAGGAAGTAAATTATAAAAGTCAGTGTTTTAGGAGCTTTGCTGTCAAACTTAGATTAATATCACCAGAGCTCTTCCTAAAGTGCAACACTTCTGCAGTTTGTCTCATATAAAAGAGTCATTGAATGCATCAGGTTGGGTGGGTGCCCTGCAGGGTGCCTGAGTCCATTCCATATTCAGAGAAGGTCTGATTTCAGATGTAGACTGCTCCTCAGTTTGGCATCAGCCATCTCCTTAGGTTGCTGTCTGTCTGTCCAATCTTGCCCCCATTACTGAAGACATTAAACAACCTCAGCCTTGGGACCAAGCCCCGAGTAGGAGCAATGGAGGATGAAGAAGAAGATTGTCTTTCCCCACTGGCTTTCTTCAGTAAAGGACTCAGCAAGAGACCTCCATAAAAACCCTTTCCCCAAGTGAGAGGTACTAAATCTGTAGTGTGAGATTCCTCTTCTTCAAGTTGGAGAAAACCGACCCAGAGGATTAGAGCATTTATGGTGAATTATCAAACTAGAGCAAGAACTGAAACCTGAAAGTTTTTTCTATACTGTGGCTACAGTTTAGATAAAAGTACAATGAAAGTAATTTTAAGTATACAGCATCTTAAGTGTACAAAGCCCCTCTATACATTTACAAGCTTAATCCAAATGTAAATGGCATAATTTTTTCTATCAAGTTAATTCTGATGGGCAGCTTCATTTTCCTAATACTAATTCTATTAGTACTAATATTTATGTAATACTTTGAGATTGATGGTTAGAACCAAAAATTATTATTGTGGTCTTAAAATCCAATTTTCAGAAAAGCCTATTCCTTGAAAATCAGAAGTATTAGATCTGTGAAATAAGCAGAAATAATTTTCATCTTGATATCCTGAGTAGTTCCACTGAAATCAATCTCAGTAACTACATGCATGCTAAAGAAAAGAAACACCCTAGTGCTCTGCTGAAGAGAAGCTAAATTACCAATAAGCACAGTTCAGATGCTCAGCCTACTAATGCAGCACTAAATCCAGTGGAGTTCACTGCAGGGGAAGAAAGTCTTTTTTTGTTATCAAAAAAATTGCACATATTCCCAGGGAGATAAGTTCTGGTCCTGACCTGACTTAAAGCAAATATTCATTATTTTATATTAGGTCTTATAATAAATGAGCCTTCAGTGGAAAAGTATCTTCAGATAATATAACCCATGACTATAGATTTCCTCAGGCATTGTGCTGAGTTCAGCTGTAGAAGTAGCTATGCTAGAAAAACCCTTTTTCTTCCTAATTTGTGTTTGTGTACATTTGTTCACCCTCACATTTTATGTCTTTTAAAAACATAACATTAGAGGAACCTTTTAGTCCAATTTAGGCTTCGAACTTCTTCAACAATTCTTTTTATAATAAGCTGTGCAAAATAAGGTATTAATATTAGTGATTTAAAACTCAAATACAGTACTGTATTCAGACTAGGCTAATAGCCTGGTCCACCTGCACAGTGAAGACCTCCACTCTGGACAGGGACATGTAGTACAACTTCTCCTGGAAATACCACACTGTGTTAACTCCTGCTGCAAGACTTTTGTGAAAACCTCCCTGCACATTGCTCAATCAAATGTGAGGCATTAATCTACATCTGGAGTACTACCAGAGTCAGATAAGAAGAAAAACCTGTCCTCACGGCAGTGCTGGAAGACTTCTTCACCAATACTCATTTTTTCTACTTTTAGAGCATCTTGCCATCTAACCTCTTCCTACAGTCAATGGGGAGAAACAGGCATCTGCAAGGTGCAATTAGTCTATTCTACATTTTATCTCTGGATAAGATGGATCATGCAGTAGAGGAACCCATTTCTCTGCATTGATTTTAAAAGCTACCCAGTGATTAGCTCTAACACAAACACCTACACCGCACACCCAACATTAATTGAAATGGATTTTACCCTGTTTGTGTCTTTGAGCCTTACAGAGAAGTAGGCAATAGGAAAGTTCCTAAAAAATCAGAGCCAGTTCGTGAAACCTAGGCCCAACAGACCTCAGCTCTGTATGGGGAATCAAAGGAATCAAGGTGGTCCCCAACATTCCTGAAAATATATTTCTGTACAAATATCTTAACTTGGCATTTCCTTGGTGTTTGTTTCTTGGTGTCTCACCAGATATACTAAGAGTACATTGAGTAAAAGGATCCATAACTTCTACAGCCCACTGTTGTAGCATCACTGTCAGGCCAATATTTAGCTTACTATAACTCGAAAGCAGCTGAGCAATGTTCAGGGAAATCTGGACTTGCACCATTTACATTCCAGCTGCCTGTTATGAAACAAAGCCTCTATTAAAACTGAGTTTGACACTGTCATACAATTCCCTAGTTGATGTGATCATACTGAATTTGAAGAAAGGTACTATCAAATCAGCTAAAAGGGTCACAAAGACTAAATACAGATTAAAAGACAGTGAGAAATGCATCCCAGTTGTATACTATTTGCATTATAATCAGAACGGTTTTACGAGAAAATGAAAAATGGAAATTTAGGCAATAAATATTCAGAAACACATTCATTTGGACAAAACCCCCCACTTTTCCTGTGTTTCAAGTTCTTTTTGTAAGTGCTAATCTCTCCAAATTACTGTACAGATCAAAGTTTCAGATAAACTAAACTCTTACTTTCTCCAAAATATTTTTGTTAAGTTTAGTTCAAACATTTGCTTTCACTTTAACTATTCTTTGTTGATATAGCTAATTACTATAATTAAATTATTTTTGAAAGAAAGTATTTGCATTCTTCAAATTGGAACATCATTCAGAAAAAACAAATTAGGATTGAAATCTGGGAGAACTTTTCTAAAATTGTTCTCACCTTTCCCAACTAAACAGTTTTAGTTTTAACAGAATGGTTAGAAGAAGCTGTTGTATCAGACCATTCCTCCAATTCTGCCAATTTTGATCAGTTTTGAGTTAAAAAAAAAAAAAAGGTAATTAGATTTCCCAGCACTTTTACTCCCTTGGTCAGTGATAGCTGCAGGATCACAGAGGGGACAGGCCTGTACACCAGAGCCCTAGGTGGAGAATATTTCATTCGATATAGTTTCTACAATACACGAGAGGATGCTCAGTAGTTGGTGGTTATGTGGAGAATATGAAACATTCTGTGCACATTCCAGTCCCTTGCTCTCAGCTGTGCACACATCCACGCTCCCAGACCCAGCCTTGACTCACAAATTCAATGATCTGTTCCCTGTAAAGACCGATGCAGTTGCTCCTTAGCCACCAGCAACAGTTAAAGCATCTCTCTTTTCCTTGGGGCCTTGGGACTGCCCTCTAATGCAGACTGTCTGAAAGAGATAATTTCTCTCATGGTGCTCTTAAAAAAGCTGTGCCTTCTCTATCAGATGAAAAACCACTCAAAAAATAAAGATTAAAAAAAAAGATTATTATGATGCACATTTTATGGCAAGTCTAGAATGATTCAGGGAGGACTATAAATTCAGAAGAATTATTCTTTCAACTAACATAAAATATTTCAGCAGGCCATCATCTCTGATTCACTTTCTAAAGCTTCACAACTGCCTTAAAAATGTAAAAATCCAAAGGAATTTTATTATGTTCCTGATAAAGAAAAGTAATGCAATTAAGTCTTTGATGTTTTATCTTGTGCTGGCTTTCCACCTGCCTGTGGGTACAATCCTGTGAGCCATCAGGAGCCTCACAAGTCTCCTGCAGCACTTGAAAGCCAAGCCAGCTTATCCTTCTCCCTCCTGAAGTCAAAGTATAGGAGTCTTCATCATTTTTGTGGTGCAGCTGTCAGACAGCACTCCAAAGACACAAAGCCATGTCCCGTGGATATCTAGGACACCCATGACAATTGTCAATCCCTGTATTCCTTACCTTAAATGCTAGAGACAGGGTTTAATTATTCAGTTATTTAAGATACAAAATCTTCAAGCCACAGACCACACTACACAGGGACATCTCTGCTGGTCTAAACCAGTCTCCTCTTTCAACATCTGCAGTTCCTGCTAAGAATCCTTTTACCTTTCTTTACCATTATGAAGATAGAGATTAAAGGCACATAAGTTGACCCTTCCTTCTGTATGTGTGACCCATGCTACTCCAAATCAAAGAGACATGAATTATTTCTTCAAGACACAGACTTTCAGAGAGCATGTATGCTTTTATGCTTGTATATATAAAATTCCAATAAATACACATGGAACAACAGTAGAATTTGATCCCATCTCCTGACTGGCAGCACCCTGTCAGACAAGGACACATCTATGGGGTTGTAATTTAATTTCACTTTCCTACACACTTTGACCTGTTAGAAAACCAGGCTCCTATGATATATAACACGTCAAGCTGCAGCTGAATTTTTCATGATTTTACTCTTGCAGTCACGGAAAATTACCATTGGTTACCATATTGACTTAAGGTAACTTCTAAGAAACTGAGGAGTTTGTTCTGAATTACTGTCTTTTTCCCAGTGGTATTGCTTTTACCCATAGAGGGCCCAGCATTTTTAATATCTACCTCAAATTTTCCTATCCCTATTACAGGCAATGATGAAGGAAATGGTGCCGAAGAATTTTCACTGTCATAAAAGCAGGATCCTGTTGAAGAAATTAACAAATCACTCTTATTCATTTGCAACAGGCTGGCTCTTTTCTGCAACAAAAGGTTTTAGTCCTCATAAGACAAAGTAAATTCATTTTAGCTCTGTGTAATATTAACCAGAAAGTTCAGACAAAAAAAAAAACCCCTGGAAAAATAAAACAGAAAAATCTCATGTTTCTCAAGGTGATGGGTTTACTAAGGACTGGCCCAGCTGGCCCAACATCACCACAGATGTGGGGATTTTTTCACTAGAAAATTCATCTTTCCCACAGAGTCTCATATTCCTGTGTCATATGCAGTGATGATTAACTAGTTAGATGGGAAATACTTTTGAGATGAGAGACTGCAAGAGAGTCACCCTTGAATACCTTACCTGGCTGGTGCACTCAGCTGAAAGCTTGTCATAAGAGTTACATAGAAAGACTATGTTTGGTAGCTGAATTTAAATCAAAGCTTTTAACAGCTTAATGGTTGCATGACTATTTGGTGTGCCTCTGCTATTATTCTTTGTTTAAGGCCTAAACCAGAAAAACTAGACTATTGTGTCTCTGTTCAGATCCTATATTCAAGAATCTTTGTGGAAAATCATCTCAACTGTAAATCGATATAGGACTGAGACAGGAAAAACAAAAAAAAACCATTAAATCAGCTCTTTCATGCCTTAGATGTTACCCAAGAATTTTGAAGATGTCAGACTTGGATGCAGAATGTGGCCATCCAGTACCAAAAACAATTATAGAGGTACTCACAGCTGTTTTCATTTTGCTATATTTTTTTACAGAATAACAGAAGGTAATTAAATATTTGATTTCATGTGGAGCAAAATCTGGGCTGTATAAAAAAAATCAGTGGAGGTTTTACTATCGACCTTGTGAGGTTTCAGAAATTGCCAAATTTAATGATTTCCTCATTAAGAACACATTGGCTTTGGTACCTTGAGAGTTTTGACTCTCAGGAGCCAGAGGGCCATGAGACTCTCTCTTTCTGCAATGCACACGGGTGCAAGTAAAGCTTAGAGTTGTGAATATTAGAGAGCTCTGAAACCAGACAAATGAACACTAAACAACACTGACTCTGTGATCTTTCAAACAAAATATCACCACAACCTTAAGATATGTAAAATAGACTCATGATAGCTCAGGGCCTGGAAATGGAGAATGCATTCAATATGTAAAAAATATTCTATTTTATATGAAAGATCTTGTAGGTTTGAATGATTTGTTTTCTTCATAAATAACCATGTTTTGATATGCCATTTGCATGAAGGTTTGTAAACAAGACCAGTAGGTGATTAAAAAAACACAGCAAAAGGCAATTTGGGGAATTTATTTTGAAGACTATTTTGCAAGTAATATTCCACACTTTTTCTCCAGCTCTGCCTAGCAATCTCTAAGCAGATTACAAAGTTCACACAAATCTGATGGTAGGCAGTAACTCAACAAGTGAATGGGAACTGATGCTAATCTTAAACTTGGTGCTTTTACTCTACTTCCAGAAAGAGAATATAAAGCCTTTGGAGACATTTTCCTCCAGTTCTGTGAAAGCAGAAATTCTGCAGCACAAGAGAAGGACCTCTTGGTAACATGTTTATTCATTTAGGGGAAAGGTCTGCTGCCTGTAGGAACAAAGCCATCATTCTCATACATATTGTCAGAGTGTAGGCACAGTCATGGCTGGAGTTGGCTTTTCTGCTTCCCTTGGTCATGTGCTATGTACCACTGATCTGGAATGATGCTGACAATCTTTTTTGTTGATTAAAAAAAAAAACAAAAACAAAAACAAAAACAAAAACAAGCTATGAGCAAGTAGGATTTCTGAAATACTTATTTATGTCTTACTGAGACTACAGCAGAAAAAGCAGCTCTTCATGAATATACCAGTATTCATTCAATAACTTCAATAACAATAAACTCATTCAATAGGATTCTGAGCCCCCCTCTGTATCAAACCTCAGGGCAAAAAAAACCCAAACAACTAGATAAAACAGTCAAAGCAGAATCTATTATTCCATCTAAATTACTTTCTCAGTAGAATAATGATTCTATAACAGAAAAGATCATATTCAGTAAAATATTCCTAACCCTATTAGTCCAGGAAAGATCCCTGATATCTTACCAGGTAAGAAGAGAAATCTGAACTAGACTGGCCTTTGTAGCTTTTGGATTCTTGAAAATGTGAAGGGAACTGGTACACTGAGCCTTTCTTATGTGGAGTCCCACAAGCAAACAAGAAAAGTTATAGGATGGCCTAAATAAAATGCATGAGCACTGCTGGTGCCTAATAAAATACCAAACATGCAAATACTATTGATACATGGCAGCATTAAATTGCAAACACATGCCACAGTAAAGGGCAAACAGCCACTAATAAATGTAAACTATTAGCCAGCTCTTCAATAAAAAAAGCTATAAATCATGCCAGGACTCACTGTGAGTGCTGCAGAGTGTATCAGCAACTACTCCATTTCTGTTCAGGAAAATAAATAATCATCACAATGAAAACAAACAAACAAACAAAAAACCAAAAAAGCAAAAACAAAAACAAAAACAAAACAAAAGGCAAGTCATTGAGAGGACATAATAATTTAAATAATAGTTTTACTTCCTCATTGACAAGAGTTGTAAGATCATTGTTTCAGCTGAGGGAGATATTTTTACAGGCTTCTACCTTAAGCCTGATTTTTATCCTTTTCATGGTTCTTTTGCATTGTCCTGCCTACATGTAGGGTCTTGAAGAAGGGATCAGGAGCTTCACTCCTGCTCTTATAGTATATATATTTTCATAAAACTGTTTTAACCATTCAGCCTCAAAATACTTTGAAAATCTTTATCTCCTAAATGCGACAACAAACTGCATGGAAAAAAAACCAGTTCCCAGCCACTGGACAGACCCCAAAGGGGGTCAGCAGCAGAGCAGTTTGCAGAATGCCAGCACACTTCACTCTCCAGAAGACCCCCATTTGCAATCCTGCCAACTGTGGAGCTGGTGATGGGAACCAAGGGTTTGTTCCTGCCCTTTACTGAAATCAAAGGCGCCTTCTTCTTGTGAGCAGTGGTGCTCACAACATCTTGGCATGGAACAAACCCAGATAATCTTTAGACAGGGGACTGAGGCAACTGAGAAGGAAAGCTGGGGTGAAAACAAAGAACTGCATTCAAAAAAAAACTTGTCAACAATGGGGCTACATTTTCACACAGAGCTCAGCAGTGAGTTTAATTAAATACTACACATATTTACTTACTGAAAAACCCTGTTTCATTAACATAAACAGATAGAGGATCATCAGTGCATGACAACCCATAGGGCACCAGGGGAAATCTGTTTTGAAATTTGTACATCAATCTAGTGATTCATATACATGGCTCCTGCAACTGAAGACTGCCTGAATGGAGTCTAGTGATTTTTACACCAGGGTACACCACTAAAAACCTCTCATTAATAGATAATCAACTTCTACTGATCAACTCCTCGGCTGCATTCCAAAGCATCTGTTTTGCCCGTTTTGTGATTTAGAGATGCTAAGTACAATAAAAGCAGTTCTGTGTTATTTCTTTACTCATTAACCTTATTATACTATTTCACCCTCAGCAAAGATTTTTTTTAAAAGAAAGTTGATAAAAAGCAAGTGAAAAATACATTAGCCCACTAAAAGGCCCATTATTTCATTATGGATGTGCTAACAATTGTAAGATACCTTCTAAGTAAATAGTGCATTTTGAAGAAAAAACTTCTGAGAATAATTACTTTTTTAGCTGAACTGTTTATCAATAGACTTTTAGACTTCAAGATTTCTTTTTCTACTAATGTTACACAGTGAAGTGAATGCAAAATTAGTATGTGAAAAATAGCTTAGAGGAACAACATTTTTATTCAAGCTATGTAAAATGTGTATAATTTGCTCTTCAGACTGATATTCCAAAGGTTCCTTCAGGCCTTTTTTTCCCACCTCATGGTAATACAAAATGCAGGAATTTTTCAAACAGTGCTATCTGTGTCTGTTACCATATGGTGGTTTCCAGCTTTGTTTTACATTACTGCACCTGAAGCTATTTATGGTCAGAACACTCACGTAACAGCTACATGTTGTTTATATATTTCAGTTTGCAGGTAATGTAGCCGAGGACTAATCACACATAGATCAGATTTGCCGCTAGTGTTTTCTGATGTCTTATTTTCAGGCCCTATTAAACCTGACAAAATGATAGGTGAAAAGAGAGGGAAGACTAAATAAATAAAGCAACAGTAAGGTTTGAGGGAAAACAAGGCTCTCAGACCAGTTTGCTGTAGCTTTAATTTGTTTCTTTGAAAATCGTATCTGCTAAAATCCTAACATACAGCTGGCATCCAAATTAAACCCCTAAAGATATCACATGCACTGCTCAGAAAAGCACACACATCTCTCTGCCTACGTTTTATTTTCCAGGTTGCTTTAGCTCTGTAGGCAACAAGCCCCAAAAAGTTTTTTGCTCCAGAAGACCTGCAGAGCTGAGCAGCCATCCAGGATCTCCGGGGTGTACAGATGACATGGTGCTGTCAGCGCTCTGGTTTGCTGGTAACCCACAGCCCTCTTCTGACCAAGCTGTGGTCCTCGGCCCATTTCCCAGGATGTTGGCCCAAATGGCAGCTTGCCTCTCTGAGCTGCCATATTCTAAATATGTTTGGCCATATTCTGAGGGAAGGTATCCAGAGCCAACTCATGCTAGTAGGAGCTCAGGCTGGCTTTACTCCATCCTCACGTAATTCTGCTCAGATAGATGAGAAGATATATGGGAGCTGGATCCCTCTCCAATAATACCTTCTGGAGTCATATACTTGTTCCTCACTATTTCCCAGTGTATCAGAGTGTGTCTTATGTCACACCTTATTATCACCATCATCCTGAAACATTTATATTTCAAGCTGCTGAAACTTCTCTCCTTAGAATCTCACAAATTCCATTTCGTGAAGAACTGCCTATATTCAGTAAAGCCACCTTACCAGCAGAGCAGTTCTGTAAGCACAAAAGGTTTAGCACAGGCTTTAAAACAGACAAATGTGGGTACAAAAAAATTTAAATAAACCCGTTTCAGCAACAGATACAGAATAAATTACACAGAACCATCACTGGCTCAGAGGAGCATCCATAACTATGGGACTTTCAGGAGATGTAGCTGGAACGTGACCCTCTTACATTCTATCACTTGTACTTTCTGTGAAGGGGGTGCGACATCAGCAATTCCACTTGCGTTTTCTTTATTACTAGTGGTTATTGACAAACACATGCAAATTAAAACAGTAATGGATTTTGATACAGCTTTATTTGCCTGTTTTGGGCTATGCTGAGTAAAAGTGTGCTGCATCCTGGGGCCACTGTCTTCAGCCTTCCTCAAGGTCCTCAAAGTGGAAACCTGAAAGTTTGTGTTTTCCAGCTGCTGCGATCTTGGAGATGCCTCTGGGCTGCAGCTTCTTGGTTTTTTTTCTGGATTTGGCCTGAGTTTTTTTTAATTCCAAGAGAGAAATCTTCTGAAAATGAAACTATCATTAGTAAGATTTATCAGCACCCGAGCAAAAGACTTTCTGCTTGTTAGTTTAAACAGTAATCTGAAGGTAGTTAAAACACCTCTTACCTATGAGTCAAGTTCAGGTACAAACCAGTACAAAGCATCCTCTAGAGGCTCTGCATCATTCCACACTATGGGTCTAGTCTTCACAACAATTCATGAAATAGGTCTATGTAAGTGAATTAATTTACTGCTTTTGCAACTGAATCTCTTCCCAGGCAGAAAATTATATTTTTAAAAAATTATTTACTTAGTTGTCAATAAGAAAAATAATTTTTTGTCAGCATTAACTAAGGTTTTGTATGAAAAAAAAAAAACTGCTACTCAATTTCTTTTCTTCACAGAGGAAGGGAGATATCTGTACATTTGTAATGTCACAGACTGCTTTTTGGTTCAAGCTGTGATTTATGTTCCAGAGTCTGGGTAGAGAAAACTGCAAAATTTTATCACAAAATATAACCCAAGTATCCCAAAGCAAGCTCCATTGCTTTGATTCCTGTTAATGAGCTAAACATCCTAGAGAGTTTTGCTGGCGTAGTTTCATGGGATTCCATGGAGTTAGGACAGAATGAAAACTAGATATCCCTCACCTGCAGGGGTATGGCATTCAGCAAGTGTGTGTGATTTTCTCCATGTATGGGGTATCAGCATTCACTGACAGGATTCACTGTGGGATTTCCAATGATAAGCAGCGTATGCAAAATACAGGATAAAATTCATCATTAACCAGTGAATAAGGTGTTAAAGATGGAATTTGATCCAGGGAGGTCTTTTTACAGCACCAGTGTTAACTTGGTTTCATCCCTACCTGTCTTTCCACAAAGAAAAGCAGACTTTGCTGACTTTCTGGTAAAATCCGTGCCACTGCATAAACTGGCCCATAAAGAGTCATATACCCAGAAGCCAAGAACTTCAGTCCAAATGCATAGAAATCTCATTTCATCAGACTTACAAGGTAGTGAATACAGTCTCAAAGCATTGGGGGAAGGAGAATCTTCAAAAATACCCCGTTGGGGGTTTGACGGAGAACTTCAGACTTGCAAAGATGAATGTCATTGTCTAGTACAGACTTATATGGACCCAAAGTTTCTCTAGAAGTAATTTCTAGGCTCAAAACTAGTATTTCAAAAGTGTGTGTCAAAACTCACTTTTATCAGGCAAGCAAGGGGCTGTGCCAGGACCATTGGCAGGAGATTTGAACAGCTCTGTGAGTGCAGGAACACGCGCAGGCAAACAGGACCATGACAGGGGCAGGTCCTGCACCAGGAAGGACACAGCCACACCCCTGGCTGCTGGTGGCATGCCAGGTGTTAGGTGGGTGTGGTTCTTTGATTGGGGTTTTTTGTTGGTTTGGGATTTTTTTCCCCCTGAGCTGTGTTTTACAAACAGTCAAAAGCCATTGCTGCTGCATGCAGCAAGAGTGAGCTAACCCAGACAGAACCCCCAAGCAGGACACAGCCATCCAGGTCAGTGGCTGCAGGGAGTGTCTGAGCCTGGTGTTAGTACTGGAGGACAGGGCCGTGTGTGCTGGGAGGAGGTGAACAGTCTGCTCTGTCTGGTGGCAGAGCTTAAGGAGGAAATGGAAAGGCTAGGGAGTATTATGGAGAGTGGAAGAGAAGTAGAGTGGTGGAGTTACACAAATGAGCACAGCACGGTTAGCAAACAAGAGGAGCTGGGAGCCATGGTACAGCNCCCCTGAGCTGTGTTTTACAAACAGTCAAAAGCCATTGCTGCTGCATGCAGCAAGAGTGAGCTAACCCAGACAGAACCCCCAAGCAGGACACAGCCATCCAGGTCAGTGGCTGCAGGGAGTGTCTGAGCCTGGTGTTAGTACTGGAGGACAGGGCCGTGTGTGCTGGGAGGAGGTGAACAGTCTGCTCTGTCTGGTGGCAGAGCTTAAGGAGGAAATGGAAAGGCTAGGGAGTATTATGGAGAGTGGAAGAGAAGTAGAGTGGTGGAGTTACACAAATGAGCACAGCACGGTTAGCAAACAAGAGGAGCTGGGAGCCATGGTACAGCAGGAAAGCTGTGGCATAGTAGCCACCATGGAATCGTGGTGGGATGACTCGCATGACTGGAGTGCCTTCCTGCGCCTCAGAAGAGACTGGCAAGGTAGGACAGCTGAAGGACCGGCTCTGTACATTAGGGAGTCTCTTGAGCTGCTGGAGTGTGCCCAGAGAAGAGTAACAAGGCTGGTGAAGAGTCTGGAGCACAAGTCCTATGAGGGGCAGCTGAGGGAGCTGGGGCTGTTCAGCCTGGAGAAAAGGGGGCTCAGGCCCTACCACTCTTTACAGCTATGAAAGGAGGCTGTAGCCAGGTGGGGGTTGGTCTCTTCTCCCAGGCAGCAGTGGCAGGACAAGAGGACACAGTCTTCAGCTGCATCAGGGGAGGTTTAGGTTGGACATTAGGAAGAAGCTCTTAACTGAAAAGGCGATTGGGCATTGGAATGGGCTGCCCCAAGTGAAATGGTGGAGTGTTGTCCCTGGAGGTGTTTAAGGGAAGACTGGATGTGACATTCAGTGCCATGGTCTTGTTGACAAGGTGGTGTTAGGCCATAGGTTGGACTCAATGATCTCAAAGGTCTTTTCCAATCTAGTTGATTCTATGACTCTAAGATGTAAGTTCTTAAAACACATACACAATTCAAATTAGTTTATTTGCAATGGAATAAAAAAATTAACTGAAAAAAAAAAAATAACCAGGAGTTAAGGAAATTAGCTTCTTTTAAAGCCGTACTCTATTGAAGTCTCATTTCAGTCCTGCCTATGACCAGGAAGACTTTATGCTCTGCATTTTTCCAAAACACTGAAACATATACAGACACTCTCTGAGACATTCTTTGATTCTAATGATTTTTTGAGTGAGAATAAAAAGCTCTTCTAGCTTCTCTGACATCTGATAGGCTAATTGAAATTAATAGAAGCACAATTAAAATTAACTAATTGGTCTACACCTGATCTTTAAAGGCATGGCACAGTAGGCAGCCAGGCAGAGCAACAGAGTCAGTGTTCCAACAGTGTCAGCCTTAATCAGCATCCAGGCAGCTCAAATCTCTGGAGGATTTACTAGACACCTAGACACTCATTATCCCTTTCCTAAGGAAAATACCACGTTCTCAGATCAATAAGAATATTTGATTGAACTATAAATACGCCAAATGGAAAAATCAGCTTCAAAGAATCGTGTCTCCACATCAGTAATATCTCTCCAGAAAGTCTTCTTCGTTTCAGCCAGATTTCTTGGTGTGGTTTGAAATGTCACATTTTCTTCCTCTTCATGTGTTTTGTGCCCATCAGACTGATGTGATACTAATTGCAATGGTTTCTGCCACATCCGCTACCCCTATTTTTCTATTTTTTGCTTCTTTTGTTTTAAATGGCTGCAGGAAGTAAATGGGACACTGACCCTCTATAGTGTTGCTCTTCTCACAATGCATCCATTATTTACTGCCTTAATTTTTAAAGCATTATTCCTTTAGTCAGACCTGTTTAAAATCAATGACGTAGAAAAATATTTGCAACACAGTTAAGAGGAAGGCCCATGGGTAGAAGCTCTGCAGTCTTACTATGCATTTCTCTTCCTTTTGCTGGCATTTTTACCTGATGGTGGGAGCTTCCAGCACAGCTGGAGTGGGGTTATAGACTTGGCCTTGGCCCCATATCATTGTGCCCCACATTTTCAGCAGTAATGTTCATTATAGAAGTGAACTATGCCTTATCATATGTCATTTCATCATGGTAACGCCCTAAGCTTACTTAAGCTTTGAAGATTAAAGAATTTTAAAAATAAATAAACAATACATAATGCATTCAAAAGAATATATTTCCCTGCTTAATTAATGCATTGGGAATAAAACCCAATCAGTATTGTTTAAATGCCACCCCAGTAAATTAGAGATCATAACTTTATTTTTGTGGAAGACATGTACAATTAAATGAGAGCCCATTTTGATCATTAGCTGCCCTCATCTGATACCATTCATTGCTTTGTTTTTTTTCAGGGATGTCACAATGTACATTGACCTGATCATCTTTTCCTTCACCCCCAGCATGCCTGTGCAATCCATATGTCAGGAGGGAGGAATCCAGTGATAGGCAATTGTCAGTGATGGCACTGGGCATCTCATCGGTCACTGAGTGATGAGGAGTTGAGAAATACAAGGTGAGATGCAGATGAAATTAAGATATTGATACTGATGTTCAATTCAACTGGCCAGGCACAGAGGTATAAAGCTATATAGTTATGGTTAGGCTGCCTGAGGTACCTGTATGGGGCTGCTAGATATGGCAAGAAACCTATGGGAGACCTGTCCTCTTTGAGAGTCATAGATGAAGACAAGGTAGAGCAATACAGGATATTTCAAACTGTATGAAATACTTATCAATGGAAAACAAAATTAAAGTCCTCCTCACAAAACAGCATGCAGCAGTTGAACTGAGGCTCAGCCTGGTTGCCCAGCCTAGGTGTCCAGAGCTCTTTGACATGTTTTTATTTAAGGAAGCCCTTAGGGCCTAACAAATATGGCTTGAGCTGGCTCTTGGGCACCTATTTCTATCTCACCCGCTGGATTGAGCTCCTGCTGCTTCCTGAAGAGTGCACTGAATGCTCTGTTAACTGTATTGATTAGATTGTCATGAGTTTTTGTCTATCACTTGTTTTTAAAGTCATTTCTACATACTCAGTAACATTCACATTCAAGTTGACCTTTTGATCCTCCTCATATTTTTAGAGAAGGTTCATAATTAGACAAAATAATAAAAATCTCTTCTTCTCTTTGTCCTGCTTAGTCCATATATTATGCAGCGGGAATAAGACCCAGTCAGTATTGTTTAAGTGCCACTGGAGTAAATCAAATAGCATAGTTTTCTTTTTATAGAATCACTACACAATTAAATAAGAGGCATGTGATTACTTAAAAGTGATCTCTATGTAAAAAGACGTGATTTAAGGTAAGCCTTATTGCAAATCCTTTGTGCTCATTGCCAAGTAGTTTAGATATTCCACAAAAGCTTGAAATATGGAAAAGTGTTGCCTACAGGAACTGCTCTTTTAAAACATCCCCATGAGCTCCCAACCCTCATTTATCAAAAGCTGGCAACTAAGCAGTTGTAGTGGTAGTGCTCATTGCAGTAAAATTACCAGCACACATAAACACAGGAAGCTGCTGGGCAGTATCAAAGACTCTCCCCCAGGTCACTTCGGCACTTTTCCTTAACGCTTAAATATTGTTAGCACTTTGACCAAAGCAGTCAGTAAGTAAATAGGAACTTGTGGGAGTGTTTCCTTTTAAAGGGAAGTCTGGTATGGAAAAAGTTATAATTTTTGGTGTAACCTTATTTCTTTGCAAGGGATCTACAAAGCTCTGTCTTCTGAATAGGCAAAACCAAATTACAGCACACAAGTCTCTCACTCACAACTTCCAAACCTACTTTTTCAGTGTGTTACATTCCCTAAAAGCTCTTCCTTGCTGTTTTTCCTCAGGGATACACTCACAGCTGTTTCTCTAGTTTTCTGCTAATTTTCTCCTGTCTTCCTCCCACACATTCAATTTGTCAAACAATTTCTTAGCCTCTGAATTCATACTGAGTGTCAGAACCCCTTTCCCATTCTCGCTGTTGCTTTACTATCACTGGGTGCCACCATTCCTGCAGCAGTGACTTTTCTTACTTTTTATTAACATTGCAGTACCCAAACTTCTCATGGCTCCCTTCACTCATCTTCAGTAAAGGCTGAAATAGACTTGACAGCTTTAAATATGTATATATTGGTCTTATGATGCAGGTGCAAACTCCTTTCAATACAGCACAATTTAGGAATTTTATCACTAGGAAAGTTTATTGATGTTGGTTATACCCATCTTCCCACTTGAGCCACTACATTAAAATAGTCGATGTTGTATTAATTATAATCATGCAAGCAATCATAGACACATGCACACACAAATGATATTGCAGAGTAGATCAAAAATCAGATATAGTCACAAAAATATTTTTCACCCATGCATATCCAAGAAACTGTTTTTTGAAGACACAAAGAAAGGTTATGATTCATAGGCCAAACCCTGAGGTTCTTACTCTATTTTGAGGCAATACTGTTCTAAACTGAAGGAGACAGAAATTTACAGCAGGATTTATGAATCACTTCAGATATACTGTAACCACTACAAATATACACTTCTGGAATAAATCAGATTTACAATAGTGTTGAAAATGTTCATAATTTGAAAAGGAAGGTATAGAATTTTGAAAAAATGAGCTTATTTTTATCCTTGACAGAGTTTTAGACCTATCCCAGGATATTGCCATCTAATGGTGAATAATTGGATAAGGAATAGCCATTAGAGAGCAGACCAGGCTGAAGCTAGAACAGATCCATGGAGTTAAGGCCAATGTAGGATTCTTCTCTCAGGTTTTTCATTTGCCCCTAAAATCTTGCTTATTTCAGCAACAAACCACTTCATAACACCCTTTCCCAACCTAGCAGCATGCAGGTAAGGAAGGCATCTCTTATTTTTGCAACTGTTTCACACAGCTTCCTATCAGGCACTATCTCAGGCAGTATAAACCTTCTGCAGGCAACAGAGCTCAGATCACAGTTTTTGTATATCTAGAATGAGCAAATTCCACTGAACCTTTACAGCCTTGATGACATTCTGATAACAAATATTTTGGATACCATAGCCACAATCTATGGTGGCTTTGTAGCAGACAGGAAGGTAGCTATGGTTTGGCTTCCAATGACTGAAGTGCACATTTGTCATTAGAAAGGTGCAGAACTCCACCTACTCCAACTAAAATATGTCATCTCTCAGCCAAAGGATAAAGAAGTGAAGCAGAAATTGTCTTTCGGTACAAGTGGTCATTTAAGAAAGATTAGAAGTCCATAAGTGTGGAAATATTGGTCATTATAGATCCCATTTTATGAATAAGGCAAGCCGGGTATCCCTAGGGTATCACTAAGTCACCTTCAGGGAAAGGAAAAACTCCAGGTACTTAATGCTTTTGAAAGCAAAAAGGAAATCTGTAGCTATGGTAGAGCACTGGTCATCTATTCTGGCGCTATATTAATGTTGCCTCATTGAACACTTGGCAAGATAAAAGCATTGAGTGGTCCTGTAGAAAAAATACCCAAAGGAATCACAGAAAATTCCCCACAGGTCTATCACAGCCATCGGGAGAAGTGATTTTCAGATCCACCCATTAGAAAGAATGTTTATGACATACTTTTTACTTCAGAGAGCTGAATAATAATTTAGAACTCAAATATGTGGAAAAAAATAATTATTGAGAGAGTGGTGAGAAAGGCTTTTATGAAGCTAATGAATTAGCTCAAATTGGAGGAGAAGGTCAGTAAATTCAAGACTTTCTGAAAGCTCACTTATCTTCCTCAGTTAAAGTAGTAGCGACACTTTAGTACACTTCAGACAGTTCATATCCTGCCAGCTTCTGAACTGATCGAGCAGGCACAAAGAATTTGCTGTCTTTTTGTTAATTTTTATTATTGCTTGGGATTTGTACAAGGAGATTTTTGCACTTGATATTTTTCCCAAGATCATTCATTTTCTAAGATCCTCTACAGCATTAAAATATAATGACATTGTTTTAGACATAGCTAGGCAGAACTGGTGATAAAAGGAGTTAGTCCTGATATAGATCACAGCTAAAAAAATAGAATTCTTTGCAAGAATACCTTTGTAAGAATCAATTAAAAATCCCACACTACTTTATTTACAGAGGAAGATTCAGTGTGCTCTTGATCTCTGGTAATTTGAGCAGACTACTATTTTACTACATTTCACATTTTGTAGTACTAATAACAAGAATTTTTAACATATTTTAAGATATTTTACACTAGGGACTGTGACTTAGTTTTGAAAAAAGCTCGGTGTGACAGAATTCTGTGTTTGCTTTTTCTCATGATTTCCAGATCAAACACACCAACTTTATAAATATTGTAGAACTCTCCATGCAAACTCTATTTGGAATCTCAGAGCTCACACTAAGCTCTCCCTTTCTTGTGTATCTTTGTCAGTCATAACGATTCAAGAGAACACGTTGCATCCTCAACAGTAAGTTTTGCCTGAAAAAGGCAGAATGTTACAGAAATTCTTGAACAAGTGGATTCCTAACAGGTGAATCATTTCACATGGTTCTACACAACAGCCTGGGTGGGGAAAAACCCTTTTGCACTAACACGGTATTAGACAGGCAGAGCACCATGACAACATGGTTAACATGCATCCAGACTCAAGCTGAGAAGGCTCTTTTTGTCCTGTGTCATGCAAAGTTGTTCACAAACTGAAATTTATCCAGTACTCCTGAATTACTATGTTGCTCCTTTTCCAGGTTCCTTCTGCTTTAGAGAGGGAGATAAAATAAAAGTCTGGAAAAAACCATGGGTAATTCTGGAGAAATGTCTGTAAGCAAAAAACCCTAAATCTATCACCAATGAAAAGGGAAGGAATTAACACCTTAAAAGTTTCCCATTACAGTATGGTTTGTCTTTAAGGAAAGCTTGCTAATATTTCAGCAGTTGGGCATTTTTCATTATTTTTGAACCCTGAAATTAATAAATTGCACCAAAAAATATAATTCTCTTTTTAAAACTCAGAGATGTGAGAAGGGACATAGAAGAGGTCTAGGGCCAAGGATTGTGTAGGGTGAATGCAGTCAATGTGCTCTAAAATCTGCTGACAGCGATGCAGCCAAAACCAGTTCACACCATCTGGCCTGGGAGCCAGGTTTTACATCCAGGAGATGGATGTAAAAGCAGTTTAGATGTAATTTTCAGGTTACAGGGCATTCAGTCAGGTCAAGCAGATGCGATTAGAGAGGGACCAGGCAATTTGCCTGATCCTGAGCATTACTTGCTTTTAAGGAGATAGTTCACTGTCTGAGAGAAAGACTACAGTTTGGATGAAAGAATCATCATCATATAAATCTTTACTGCCTTTACTCTTGGTGCTCTGTATGAGACCTTTTTGACAAACAAAGACTGCTTTGCTTCCAGGAGATTGTTCCTGTGACATGCTATTTCCTGTTCTCAGAGGAAAAGGAACTTTGAATGCTGGTAAACCAAGCTGAAAAGTGTGAAAGTGTCATGTAATGTCATTCAATTTTGGTTTAACCGGTGAAATCTCTCCCTGGTAGGTTTAAATTGAAGAGACACTAAAACGAGTCTAAAGGACAGCTTCTCTTTAAACCCCATCTTTAACCTACACATACATAAATGAATAGGTTAGAGAGACCATTTGCAGCTTCTGGACCACAGCTGGGACCACATATTTTTACATAGCAGTTCCAGAAAGGAGAGATGAATGGGGGAAATTCTTTACAGACATGAAAATTCAGTTGAAAATTTGAGAATCAAAGAGAATAAAGAACATGAAGAACAATTTTTTTTGTTTTTTTTTTAGTCTCTGGCATAGTACTAAAGTAATAAAGAAGTAAAGCAGTCAGACAGTTCACAGACCATGTCTCTTCACTGCAGCTTGTGGAAAGGAAGAGCATGACCTTAATCAATAGTAAGGTAAAATCCATTCCTAACCTAGAAGCTATGAGCAACCTTGTATTTGACAGATAACTCTATACCTTCAAAGGTCACCAGTCAGAAGGAAATAACACTGGTAGTGTTAAGGACTACAAGCTGCAGTGTGAGCTGAGGATGGAGCTCTGCATGGTGGGAACCCAAGGCAAGAGGCCATAAATTCCTGATCCTTTGCACAGCAAAGGGTGCAGGGACCAGTGGCTCCAGCCAGGTGACAAGACACTCAGAGACACAGCAGGATCCAATGGCTCAGGAGGAAGGGTGAGACTTCCACAAGCTTGGACTGTGATGGGATGAAAGCCCAGAGATTTTTGTGTTCGGGATCCCTCCTTGGAGGCATCAGCTGGAGCTATTTCTGTGTTCCCGTGCTGTGAATAAATTGCTCTCAGGAATGAGACAGCTGAGACTCTGCTCTGGAAAACCCAGGGTGGAACTGGTGAGGAAACCTGGTCACTTGCATGAGTGGGGTATGTGGGGAGCCAAGTGGGGTGTCATGTACAGGGGCTTTGATCCCAGCAGTGAAAGGCTCCAGTGGTGGGCGTGTGATGGTCAGAGTGGCTCCTGGGTGGTCCCAGTTACTGTGGGATGACATTAAGAGGAATTTGGGGGACAGTATCTGGAGAAACCACCATTAATCTTACTAACCTTTGACAGTCCCAGTGCTAATGGCATTACCCAGTTTACTTCATCCTTTCAGACAGATCAATTTGTATTTCATAAGAGAAGTCATACCAATACTGGAAAAATTCAACATTAAGAATGTATTACCCAAGAACCCTTTCTCACACTTTCTTCCTTTTTCGGGGGTTGCAGATATCTGTTGACATCAACATCAGCACATACTGAAGTTTGAGAAACAGAAAAGTTCGCCCTTAATATGCAAGTGATGTGATCTGTCCAATAAAGAGCACAGTTTTTGTCACACTTGTCATGTTCCCAGATGTTATCACAACTTAGTGAATCTACCAGAGAAGTAAAATAAAATCTGAGGTTCCTTAAGCTTTGAGGGGCATTGAAATTCAAGAGGAGTAATAAATACAGAAGAGCTGTTCCTAGAGAAGCTTAGGGATTTATCTACACAACTTCCATTAATATATATTTGATGGAAGTTGAGTAAGTAAATCCCTCTGCACTGTGGTGAACATTAACAAGAGGGTGCTGAAACAAATATTTATGTTTGAGTAAGTTTTTCCTCCTCCAGATGGTAACTACTATGTGTGTTTTGCCATGCCTTTCCAAGTCCAATAATGTCCCCAATGCCTTCACCTCAAAGGGTCCCAATAGAACTGGGATAGTAATTTCACTGATGCAATGCTGCCCACGCTGAAGAGGTGGGAAACAACTTTTCTGTGTCTGGTAGAGAAATTTTGATCAAGCTGAGTGGGGCAATTCCAACTTTTAAAAGGTCTGTTATCCTTGTGGAATTAATAGACAACTAAATTAGATAGAGGTGAAATTTCAGATAAATAAAAAGAGCTCAGCTCAATTTTTCAAGGAATTGCCTTGAATTCTACCTTAACAGTGCAAAATATCCAGGCAGTATAAACCGCTCTGACTCTATTGAAGTCAGAGTAATTATGCTGATCTGTACCAGTTTTAACAGAGCAGGAAGTGGGTGTTAGGTACCATTACTGCACTCAAAAATGTATGAAGATTGGAAGAATCAAAAGCCAAAATCAGATATCCACACAGATCTCCCCAAAGCTTGAGAGTGCTCTCAGCACAGCTCATATCATCCATCTTTGCTATTACACACAGAACATAAAATCTATCTAGTCAGAATGACAGTGTCTATGACTTCAAGGAGATAGGCTTTTGAATTATCTGGGAAAGCCTTTGTACAGCAGCATTAAACTTAAATTTATGGATATGCCACTTAAAATCTGAGTGTAGCAAGCTCATTTTTACAAACAGTGAAGGGGAGAAGATAATTCTTGTGCATAACTAAACAGCAATCAGTGTCATTAAGCAAGCTGACATCCTTTGCTGCTTTATGGAAAGTTGTCCATCTTCAGTCCACTTTAGAGTTTGGGCTCCAAGGACAAGTTCTAAGGTCATGAATTAATTTATAAAATAAATTTTCCAGGACCATATGCATACATTTTTTCAGACATACAAATGTCTGCAATTATTTTTTTTCATATCAGTATGGGAAAACAAAAATCCATGTGCTCCAGCCCATCAGTTCAGTTTCTATTAGGAGATGATGTCCCATGTTTCAGAAGGCAAAAGACACCCCAGACTTGGCAGATGTATTTTAATACACCTCCAACCTCTGGTGCCTTCTAATCTTGAACAGTATTTGATTGGCTCAAATCCAGGAGGGAAAAATAAAGCTAAATGTGTTCCAAAATGTTAGCTTTTACAATTTCATATCACTGTATTTTATTATCCCTATATAGTTTCAATCCTTATTGGGGTAAATCTGTGTAGTTCTGGCCTCTGTGCCATGGTGAACCTGTGAGTTCAAGCATAAATTAAAAGCTGTATGAAGAAATATGTTCTTTATGCAGTTTTGATTTTACCATCTCCGTCTGTCATTGAACGTGTCCTTGATCTGGGGTTGGCAGAAAACCAGAAAGGAAGCTCCCAATCTTTGTCCTTTGCACTACAATTGCATAAAGAAGTATAAAATGGAGATTCGGTTTAAAAAAGAACTTCCAAAAATATACTGTGATTTACATGAAAACATAAAAATGCAAGGGAGAGAGATATTTTGAAAATGGAAGTGGACTGGATTTTGTATCAATTCCTCATAACCCTTCCTAAAAATAAATACCTTTGCGGATATCAGAATAAATAGAGCAATGACGTCTTGTCCAAGAAGGGCAGCAGAAAGCAGAAAGCAGAGTGCTCAAACCAGGCTCATTTGAAAAAAAAATTCCACATTAAATTCCACTGTGATTCATCCAGAAGTTCTGTAGTGCCAGAGTTTTATTCAAAGAGCCACGTTTCTATTCATTCTTTTCTATTGATTACTGATTTGCTCATTAATGTCTTCCCAGATCCCTCTGAGCTTATCTGTGGAAGAAAAAATAGCTAGACAGCTGTCACTGAACTCATAATTTATCATTCAGGTGTCAGAACTGAGTTCTGGAACTGCACTTTGAGTTTTTCATGGATCGATATTTAAAGCCTCAAATAAAGAAAATAAGTTTAGGTGGGCAATTGATCCTGCCCAGCTACATTTGTGAATTAAATTCATTTGGGGAGTTGCTGATTTCCCAGTATAGTCCTATACAAAAGGGTTCTTTCAAAGCGGCAGGGTTATATCTGCTGCATTTGGATATTTAAATTTTGGTCAAGAATCTCTCCTTGATTACTAGCGCCTGGTATGTATTCTAGTTGGCACTGAAAATTTAATTTTCCTTGATATGAAAAACTTCTTGGAAATAGCCTATGACCTCACTTTTCATGTACCATTTCCACTGACACTAATTAGGAATTATAGTCTGTGTCCCAGAAGATTCTAATTATCCCAGTGAGGACTTGCTTTTGCTGAGTTCACATGAAAGTTTCCAGAATGGAACCCAAAGCCTCAAAATGTCCTATCAGAGACCATATTAGAGCTCACAATCAAGTGGAAAACAGAGTTCAGGTGTTTTAACTCTTCTGTTCCTTCTGCTAAGCCTTACACTGCATCGGGACCATCCCCACTGGTATTTCACATGCTACTCTTGCTTTGAGACCCGTGGGCTTTGGCAGAGTATGGCATTAATGTGCAACTTGAGGTCTTTTTCATCTCAGTGATGAGGGTCCAAGGGGGAGAGGCCTGGGGAAGCCAGCGCTGGGAGAAACAGCTTCTACTCTAGAAGGTGATTGACAAAAGCTCTTACCCTTGGCGTAACAAATCCCACTGAAAGCAGTGGGAGCAACGCCAGTGTGAGCAGTCAGGTCAGTGCTACAGCACCTACAGGCACTTACCTGTCTCTCAAGAAAGATGCCCTTGTTTAAGTGTGTCACTTCTTCATCCCTGGTTGTTCCCTTGAAAGACTTTGCAACCCGATCCTGTATTTGCATTAAGCTGTAGCTTCAAATTGAGGAAATAAGTTGTTCATTTTTTTTTTTTTAATAAGAAAGCAATAATCTCCCCAGTATTAGGAAGTATAAAAGGAAAAATTCTATAAATTGCAGCAGGCCAAGGTCAGCATTAACTTAAGTACTGCAGCTGATTGTTGGCATTTACCCTTATCCACAGAAGGAGGAGCAGTTTCAGGGGCCTTTTGGAGTTCCTGTATAAATCCATCTTTCCACTCTTTAAAAGCAGTCAGGTCTACATTTGTAGTGAGTCTCTAAATAAATTTTCTCAGCTTGACAATTCTTCTGCCCATATTACCACTGCTGAAATTTGAGGGCAAGGGAAGAAGAAACTGGTGACAATTTTTATCTTGCCAATTTTAAAATGAAAATTTGTCTCCATTTTGCAGCCAGCTCCAATTTGACGTTCCTGGGAGCTCAGTCCAGATTAAAGCCAAGACAAATTCTCCTTTTCTGCCTGTATGAGCTTGGCTGGAGCCTCTCTCTGCAGACAGGCACTTCAGCCAGTGAACCTATGAGCCTCACCTGTTAGCTGAGCCTAATAAAAATATGAAAAATATAACCAGAAGTCATATAAATACAGGAAGATTTTTAATATTAGACAGGCATTGATTGTTTGTTTTTTAGGGTAGGGCTCTAAACAATGGATTTTTTGAAAATGTTTCTTTCTATTTTTACATATTTTGACAGCATTCTTTTAATTCTAAGATAGCTTGAAAAGTGTAAACCACAAAATAGAAAGCATATATTTTGTTATAAAAATATTTTGAACTACTCCTGGCCAGATTTTAGTTTTCCATGTCCCACCTTCTATTTTCCTGCCAACTTCATACATAGCATTATCTTATTTACATTTCTAAGCATAAATATGGAGAGAGATTGTAACCTATATACTTGCACATGTAGATTTCAGAAATGTTAGCAAAAATTAAAAATCAAATTCTAATACATTAATTTCTCATTGCCTCTTTTTTTTTTTCTCAAAGTAGTTTGACATATTGGCATGAAAAAGAAAGACTTCAATATTTTTTAAAATCCTCCTAAGTATCCTTATTTCCAGGATATTCTGTGAAAGCAACATAGAAAATTCTCTGATTTTTTTTTTTTTTTGCAACAAGAAAGATAACACAGCCGTCAAAATTATGATAACTCTGCATTTATTCTTGTACTTTTGACCTCAGATTAGATACATTGATATTCTTTTTTTCCTTTCCTGAAGAAAGAAACCTCCTTGCCTTCATTTTTGACAGAAATCTTCCCATGGTTTTGGACTGATAAAGACAAATGTAGAAGAGAAATAGGATTTATTCTAGCTAGGTGAACAGATTTGACACCCATGTCAAACATTATTATAACCTATGCGCTTCAAATGTAGACTGTAAGTTAAATGCTGCACACTCTCAAGCCAAGCATTAAAAAACAAAATGTTTCTCAGCCCACATACTTCTTACTATATGTTCTGCATGATTCAGTAATGAACAACATGCTGAGACAACATTTGAAGCACTGCAATGATGCACAAAGTGCATAACCCAAAAATTAATATATTTATAAGCTGAAATTTGCTGCAGCCATATGAACCTTTCAAAATCTGGTTCTGCATGAGAGGAGGGGATGCTTGCAGGAGTGAAACATATTCACAAGCCAGGCTACAGATCTGCTTGCTCTCTCACGCTCTCCCCCAGCATGCAGCAAATACATTCCCATATCAGCTTTTTAAAACCCTGAGATTATTGGATCTTTGCAAATATAAATCCATGGCTTTATGTGCCCTTGCCTTACTCCAGCAAGAAATTTAAGGAGGAAACCCTTCTGCTTGGTGTTCTTGAGGTATGTCTGTGGTGTTTTCCAACCTATTTGCCCCAGGTTGTTCATAAAGAGGTACGAAGTTTTGGGTCAGCTCCTTGACACCAGCAAATGTTTTCCCACCTTTAGTCTCCACTGCAGATTTCTTGCGGTTTCCACTCTCTGGAGTAATCCTTCTCAAAGAGAGGCTCTTCACTGGCCAAAGTATAAAATGAGGCCATTTCAGGGAGCCACCAGGATTGCACCAATGACACTTCATTGAGCAGGTTCAGGATGCGGCAGGACTCCTCTCCACAGCAAAGAGTCCCGTCAGCACTGAAGAAAAATGATACAGGTCTGTAGGAATTCACGTCATGCAAGTTTCTGAGTCCATGTTCAACCTTAGGCTGTGCCTGCTGCTGTGCTCAGCCTGGGAGTCCCAGTAAGAGGAACCACACATTTCATTGAAGACCAGGACTTCAGGTCAATAATAGCCGTATTAAGAATGGAATATTTTGGGCCCAACAGAGCAGAGCAAGAAGATGAATGTTTAAAATAAATAAAGTTTTCTTTTTCCCCAGTAGATCAGGGTTTGCAATATGTTT
Source organism: Donacobius atricapilla (assembly GCA_013397315.1). Taxonomy (NCBI): domain Eukaryota; kingdom Metazoa; phylum Chordata; class Aves; order Passeriformes; family Mimidae; genus Donacobius; species Donacobius atricapilla. The sequence continues at coordinate 469,078 of WBMY01002111.1, forward strand.
CTCCCTCCTTGTGTATGTATACATGGTGGGGGGGGGGGTGTATGCAACCCTTTCCCCTGCTCATAAAGCACACACACACACATATTTGCTTCAATATCCCACCTGCACAAGCAAAGCATTAGTACTTCATGGATGTGTTACAGGGATGAATGCAGCAGCATTGAAGAAGAGGTTGTCAGGCCCTGTTAATGCTAGCACTGTGATGGGGGCTGCATGACATGTCAACACAGAGCTTCTGGACTCACATTTCAGATCTATTCCAGCTGTACCACTAAGCCTTCCCACCTGTAAAAGTGTGTATAATCTCACTGCTCTCCTCTTAGGACTGCTTTGATGCAACTCACTGTATGAAACATTACAGAGAGTTTATAATGAGGCATTTTAAAGAGTAGATGCACAGTTCCTTCTCCTTTCCCCCATATTTACACAGAGGAAAGTAGGAATTCTGTTTAAATTTTTCAAAAGAACAGATGCTTACAGGCCTGGTGTTGATAAAATATGGCCTACTAGCTTAGCAAAACCACAGGAACAAAATGAGAAATCTGCTCATTTTGTTTCCTGAGAACAAACACACAAAATGAATGTCATGCATTTCAACAACAATTGGCATCTATGTAGTTCAGAGAAAAACTTCTTGTCCAAGGAGACAACAGATTTTGTTATACAAATTAGGAATAGCAATTGCCTGCCAAGACAAAGCAGCGTTCATCACAACACGACACACAAAGAGGAAGAGAGGAACTGATTTAACCTGCAGAATACTCAAATTATTTCTGGTTGACTTGTGTGTCAGGGATTTAAGCTGAAATCCTCTCTGCCTGCCTGGCTCGAGGAGTCCGTGTGATAAGATCCCCAGTGTGATCAGCTCTGCAGTGACAGTGCTGGGGAAACCATGCCCACCTGTCCTGGGAAGGAGTGGGCACCACACCTCGGCAGCAGCAGCCCCTTGGCTGCCAACGCTCCCCAGAACTGCCTCAGTCCCATTTTCTTGGGATACCTCTAAACCGTCAATAAAAGCTGTTTGTTGTCTAATCACTTTTTCCTAAATGTTATCAGTTCTGGAGAAAGAAAAGGTCAGGTTATCTGCAGGGAGGTGACTAGCACCAGGAGAAGCTGCCCTGTGTGGCGCCTTGGCTCCAGAGAAAAGAAATCAGTTGGGAATGAGGTCAACAGAGGGCAAACTTGCTAAATCTCCTTCCTTGCTAAATCCCCCATCAGCTAAATCTTCTATCAAGCCTGCTTCATCTAACCATTGCCTAGTCCTCTGCACTTGACTGGGAAAGGCAATTTCTTGAAGGAACTGGAATGAATGGAAGAATGGAAGCACAGGATGTGCTTGTGATGGCATGGGAAAATGCTGGGGAGGCCATAAGAGCGCATGCCCCACTGCAGCATCATGGACTGTTTAAAGCTGCTGAGTTGTCCCATCCCTATCCTGATTTGTACCCCAATCAGCAACATCTTAAAACAAGAAAGGGGTTAATGAGCATATTTGGCCCAAATATCTTCATCATCTCCTCCCTTCTCCCCAGGAAAGTGGACAAAGTAATGCTCACACTGAGTCTTTGTTGAACAGGTCTGAACACTCAGCACCATCCAGGCCCAAAGAGAAGTAAAAAGGTAGTTATAATTCTACTTTGTCAGACTCTACTGCAAACCTGAAGTAGAATCATTTGTCTAGTTCAGCTTAAATAATGCACAGTTTTTACATTAAAATATAACCTCCTCTTTTTTGAATAATAGGAAGAATTCATTAAGCCAGTTTGTCTTTCAGATGTTTTCTCAGCTACCTTGTCCAAACTTGATCCATGAAGACCTGATGCAAATGGTGTTTGAGAGCTCAGCTCCCCCAGTGTAGGTGGATCCTTTTTTACAGACCATTCAGCAGCTGTCCACACACCATCCAGCTCCTGTCACAGGATGCCAGGTCTTGCATGGGTGTAGTATAGAGTAACAGAATATAGGTAATAGTGTCACCATAGCACACACAGTTCTGGCTTTAAAGGCAAGAGCAAATTTTCCACTTACTTCTTTGCAGGAAACGAGGAACAAGACAGGGTGCTAAAGAGCCAGCATGAAATCCCTTTCTCCCTGGAATAGATAGAAAAATGTTACTTTTTAATTACAACATGTTTTCACAATCTTGCAGCCGCTGCCTGCAAATGAAATTCCTCTTCTCTTATGGTCATACAGGTATGCCAGATCTTTTCCTAACAGGCTTGATATCTTATCAAAAATTAGCCCACCATTTTGGTGGAACACGTTTGGAAAGAATTTCCTCCTGTTTCCTAACACTGAGCAATAGAGCCTCCAAAATGCTGAGAGCACATTTTCCTGGGGCCATAGGGAATGAGTCACACCAGGCAAATGCCAGATCAAATATAGCAAATGATCAGGGAGCTGGCACTAGCAGGCCTAAGAAAACAACATTTCCTTTGTCAGTCTTGCTGTACCTACCTAATGCAATAATTTTCAGGGTGCTCTTCAGCAAGGGAATAGATTGTCCCATGCTGTCTTCCTGCTTCAAAGTCTCACAAATGAACATGAAATACATTGCTGCTCATTAGAAGATCATTCCATAGCTGTACATTCTGGGATCACAGCACTCAACTCTGGCTCAAGGCCATGTTGTGGCTTAAGTATCAAGTGCTCCACTGGCCTTGGTGGGGACCAGTGGGAGTCAGCGCCTTGGAATGTAGGGCCTCAAGGATTCATCTTTTAAATACCATTTTCAGAGGCTTTTATGTGCCTAACTATATTCTGCAGATTTAATTACTGCATAAATCACATCTGTGCAGTAACCTCAGAGTGCTGGGATCAGAAGAAAGGTCCCTCAGCTCCAAAACAGAGAAACGCCTTTCACTTCTGTATTTTGCTTGCAGTTGCTGGGAGGTGTGAGACATGAACTCTCAGAAACAGTGTTCACTTGATGCCCAGCTCTGCCATCCACACAGAATGGGTCACTCTAAAGTTTAGGTAAGCAGTTTAATGACTCTGTCCCTATGTCCCCGTCTGCCAAAACTGGTCCTTCCAAGGTTGCACCATCCCTTCTGCTGGAAAGAAGTATGTGTGGCTCTGAATGCAGAAAGTGATGATGAAAAGCAAAACCACATAGGGTTTGTTTGGGGTTTTTTTTGGTAGAAGTTCGGTTTTCACTCATTTTTTGATTGAAGTTTTGGGTTTTTTCTGTACTTGGAACAGAATTAATTTCTGTAATTTATTTTGCCAATTCTGCCTATCCCAAATGTGCTGGCCCCTCTTGGCTAAACACTGCTTAGGGAGAGAAGAGGACAAAGAGGGAATTTGTTTCTTTCTCAATAACTGAAAGAGCAGTATAACTCCAAAAAGATCTGCACTAGGCAACAAAGTCTTTTTTCCCAAACTTCTCTGTCAGCAATCCTGAAGCCTGGCAATTTTTCCTTTTTTTTCTGGTCAACAGTTATGGAACTTTCATGTGTTTTGGTTCATATTCATCATCTGAAATAGGGAAAGAATATGAATATAAAAATAATTCTGTTCTAATAAAACAGATTCCAGAAATAATTATTTTTTATCTTTCAAGTGCCTAAAATTAAATTTACCTCAAGGTCCATTGCAAAGCTGCAGTAATTATTAGCTTAATTATTAACATCTCTCAGCAAGCTAATTAGCTGGGCACCAAATTAAAACCATTTTTGCCTGAGGTCTAAAGGGGCTAAACCAGATGATTATTTTAACATTTCAAGTTAAATTTTTACAGTGGCAGAACTTCTGTCTCTAGGAACCATGAGCTATTTCATGGTTGAAAATTAATCTAGAAAATGTAAAAAAAAATCAAAACCAAAAATGATGAAAATTGGCCCACTAACTTTAGCAATCCTAACTTTAGACATTGCTAAAAGAAGGATGTATCACCTTTTTCTCTTAGTCATGATGATGATGGCAATGTTGCTTAGCAGGTTGCAGCCTGATTTTTCCACCTAGAGGCCCCACCAGCACAACCTGTTGCGTCACTGTCCAAACGGACAGGCCATCACTAGAGGGGACAAATCATCCAGATTTCTTATCATTGCACCTTCACTGGAGACATACTGAACTCTGTGACTCCCTCTGCAGCAGAGGACACAATCTCCTACAGCATGAAACCACTGGGGATTCATCTGAAATCATCAGCAGGGATTAGATGGACTGGACTGTGGTGAAGCAGCCTTTGGAGTCGGTGGGCTGCTTTGCCCTGATCAGGAAGGTGATCTTGCAGCAAACGGCCTGTCTCATGTGTAAGAGACCACGAGTAACTCCCCAGACCAGCCAAACCCTCTGGACAGCAAGGGGCAGAAGTGCCCCTGTTTCTAGGTCCCACCTCACCCTCCTCAGCAGTGTTGCCTCTCCCACATCAGGACCCGGAATGTCACACACTGCCCTACTCACTCTTTTTTGGCCCTTCAGCATTTCCTGCATGGGGGTTCAAAGCTGCAGTGCAGCAAGATTGTCACCCACCCTTGCTATTGCTGCAAGAAACAGCCACAACCCACACACATCCAGCAGGACCAGCTCATCCCTGTCTCCTCACTGGAAAATAGGGTATGTGGAGATTTACTCACTGATTCTGGAAGAAAAACCTTATTGTGATTGCAGGAATAACCTTGGGAAAAGCAAAGAGGCAAAGGGTTTTATCAGGCAAACTCCTGACAGGTTACACCTTTTGTTAAAAGAAATTCATACCCATAGCTCTGGTTTTCTCATTTTGTTAAAATAAGGAAAGCTCATGTTATTTAATTCTTGTTTTACATACCTGCCTGAGAATCTCAGAAAGGCTCTGCTTCGCTGCCACAGCAGCCAGCCTTGAGTGGTGGTGGCAGTCCTGCAACAGCAGGGGACATCACAGGGAAAGCTGGGCCATGCAGCCTCATCTGTCACTATCTCAGGCACCATTCACAGCCGTTTGTCTCAGAAAGGTATCTGGCACCATCCCTCAAACTCCATGTCACAGCCACTGCTCCATACACACTCAGTGGGAGGCTGACAGAGAACCCTCTCATGTTTATCTAGCACAAAATTATTTTCAAGGCTGCTGTTTTCCTTGTTGTGCTATGAAAGATAACAGCTTCATACAAAAATAAATAGGTTTGCAAACTCTTCCTGGGTGCTAACATCGTGCTGGTGTAATATACTGGGGTCTGATGCAAAGCAGCTTTTTAACAAACAGATACACCCTGCTCATGCCTTCCCCTGATGTAAATGCTTTTTCATGGAAAAAAAGCTAAACTGATTTTCTTCTTTTTAACAACTCATAATAACTAAGTTTAAAAAATGAACCTCTAATCAAAAGCTAAATCATCCAAATATTTAGTTGATATACAGCAGGAAATCACTTTCTTACCAGCTATTGATCACTGAAATGAATCAAAAACTGCAAGTGGCTTTAAGGAAAGAACCTGATAATTTCATCAAACAACACATACTGAGGTAATAAGACCTGCATGAAGTATAAATTGAAGCAATCAGAGAGTATTCCTCCCATTCTTCTCTCTAGTGTCAAATGTGGACATACACAAACCTTTGGGGCCAAGGAATGAGAAAATGAGGAGATTTGCACAGCAGCTCCCTATCCCCTCTGCCCTCCTGCAGTCCTGAGCCCCACAGGCCCACTCCCTGCAGGGTGCTCGAGCTCCCAGCGCAGCTCCTGCCGGGTGCCAGGTGCCAGAGCTGCACTTAGAGAATGGGCGGCAGGGGGCTTTAGCTGCAGGTTGTGCTGAGGCTGCTCTCACCCGTGTTGGGACAAGACAGGTAGTTTGTTAAGGGGGTGTTTCCCCTCCCTTTGGGGCTCTGATCCTGTAGCAGGATATCAGGACTTGACAAGCCATTAGTTCACTACGGTGAGATACTCACACTGAGGATGATTAATCAGAATGATCAAAGCAAAGCAGTAGAAAAATGGCCACACTAAGAATTAGGATGCAGGAGATAGTCTGTGCACAGACCAAATCTCTGGCCTCTTTTAATCCAGAGAGTTCTTTCTGTTCAAAACAGTCCTGCAATCTGTCCCCAGGGTGAGTCTCACAGCCCGATTATTGCCCATTCAGACTGAAAAGACTGACTGAGGACTCTGGATATTCAGTTTCACTTGCAGCATGATAATGCTTTATCCATAGAGATCACCTATCCTGTTTCCAAGTATCTCTTGCAGAATTACAACGGTATTCAAACAGGTATATGCAAGACTGCAATAGTTATGTGTTTATAATTTTTTTTTTAAATGAGGCAGGATTAGTCCCTTGTTTCTTGAAGAGGCAAAACATAATTATGATCAGACGTAACAAATGTCCAGATAAAATTCTGAATAAAACTTGGGCTATCAGTTGGTCAATTAGTGTTCCTTTTAAATAAAGTTCATAAATAAAAAACAATTAAACTCACCTTTAACCAAACATGAAAATAAAGAAAATGGTGTGGCTTCTTACATACAGTTTTTACTGACAGCACGTAAGCATTTTTCCCATACTGCTTTAAAGGAGAAACAAAGTACATCTTAAATGGAAGGAAAAAATATTTTTTAGTTGGATTTGTGACATGCAAGGGAGATTATCATAAGAATAACAGGTTTGAGGGACACAAATGACATCTGAAATGCTTCAGGATCCTTTGTGATCCAACAGTGGTGACCAAATCAAACCATATGGGGAGAGAAATTGCATGCATCTCACAAGCATTATGCCTACCACCGGGTGTTTGGATTCCTTTTGAGCTGTGTGTGTTTAGCAAGACCATCTGGACATTACCAAATTGGTTCTGAATAGAAATACACACCCATAAAGCAGAAACTTATAATTAGCAACTTGCTTCCTGTCCAAGGCTGTGTGTTAGGGCTCCCTTCTTTACTTACACCTGTTTCAGACCATACAGGGTAAGGCCGCATCTGCACACCCAGCAAAATAAGGGTAGTAGGTTAGGTGTGGGAAACAGAGCTGGGAGTGGGGTGGTTGAGGAGCAGGGATAGTGACCTGAGCGTTTTGCTTTGGGAGCAGAGGGAAGGGTTGTGGACAGTTGTGGGAATACACAGGACAGAGAGTAAAACAGACTTAATTAGCATAGCTGGTGTGATAACCAAGATGCCATAACAGGCACAAACAGAGCTTTGAAGATTACAGAAGATGGGATTAAACCTGTTTACAGGAAGAGAAGTGATTCAATCAAACTTCTGCAAGCAAAAGATGTTGTAAAATGTATGAGTTGTCTGTATGATTTTTAACCTGATTATTGCAGTGGAAAATTATTAACCTTTCTGAAATGGTATATAAGCTTTTGGAAAATCTGAGTAAAATCAAATTCTGATCACTGATTTAGTCTTCCCGTCTCTCAAGCAATTGTCAATACACAGTGTTATCGGAGAGCTGGGGAGGAGGGAGGGAAAAAGGCCAACATTGCCCAGCTTCCTCACACATCTGGTGCCTCTCAGTCATATGCACATTTTTATAGGTGGCAAGGTAAGACAATAGCACTTGGCCATGCCTAAAACCTTAGAGGATTAGCAGTGTAAAAGAGATTTAATCTCCCAACATGTCTGAGTAGCATTTCAGTTTATGCCGTTTGCTGTTGGCAGCCCAGCAGCACTGAGCGGCTCCGAGTGAGCTTCCCAGATGGGAAGAGTTAAACCAGAGGGATTAACTTTGGCTCCAAAGACATTGCAAGCTAGTGGATAGAGGAGTCATGCAGCAGAGCATCGACTGGCACAGAAACAGGTTGTTCAACCCTAGACCAGTCTCTACTTGACTACCCATTGCTCTTATAAATACTCACACCTGTGCTCGAGCAGGACCTCTCTTCAATAATTTGAACAGTATTGTTCTCCACCATTCACACAGGCTTAGGAGGAGAAGAGCATTAAATCTCAATCTTCTTTATCCAGAGATAATGGACATTGCTAAAGCTTTGCTAGTTAAATATCTTTGATCTATCTGAGACATGCCTTCTATTTCATAAGCCTTGGGTATGCAAGAAGATAGACTAATTTTATGTATTTGTGTATATGTGGACATTCATACAAAGACATCCATGCGCACAATAAAACTTTGTCTTTCAGTGTCTAACAGGCAAGAAAAAGCACCTGACTACTGTGTCTGGCACACTGCTTATCTGTTCCCAAAGCCAAAATCAATGAGGAAACTCTTTATTGCCGTGGCTGGTCATTGAGTTACCAAATCTGAATTCACACAGCCAGGCACTCTTTCTCACTAAGTGCAAAGCAGGAGTGAGTGGATACTAGGCAGAATTTCCTTTCCTCAGGGGTGCTCTGGGCCCATTTTACCCTCTGGACCAGAGCTCCTACAGCACTCTTAGGGCACTTTGCCTGTTACTGTATGACAGTCCACTGAGCAACCACAGGGTAAAGATTGTAAGATAGCTGTTGAGTGAAAAACTATCTAATTTCCAGGTGAATAAGGGGATTTCTGCTCAGGTGATATCTCACTCACTTTTTTTTTTTTTTTTTCTGTTGAGTTTAATCTATAGGAGTCAGTAGCAATAGGAAATTTTCAGCAAAGCAATTTGAAGTCTCTCACAAAGTGATGGGGAAAAGGAGAAGCATTAAGTTGCTTTCTCCTGACTTAAGGTCTAAAGCTGTGCCAACTGAAGTTAATAACTATTCCACTTATTTCAGGAGCAGAAACATCCTCATGCATTTAAATCACTAAAAACTTGAAATATCAAGTATGTTTCCACCATGTAGACCATTCTAGAAGCATAACAGACTCTGTCAGGTGAGTAAAAGTGCAATTTATTCTGCTCACATGCACAAATGACTCTGCATCATCAGAGATATGTAACATTTAACAGAAACCCAAACCATCCAAAAAAAGTAGTTGCCTCTCTGAATATTTGAGAGTAGGAAGAGAATAAAAAGGATGACAACGCAAACTCCTTAGCCACAATTTTAATAAATATTGCACAAATTAATTAGAAGTCCCAAGAGCTTGTATAAGAAAAAAAATGTTCTCCCTTGATTAAGCATGAATTACTGCTGGAGGTGTCTGAGGGGTCTTCCTGTCATTGCACTGGAATGCAGTGTTTGATCTTCCTACCCGACTATGAACTCATATGCTGGCAATTCCTCGTCTTTTCAGTTTATAAGTGTGTCTCCTGTTCACCTTTCTAAAGAAAAGGTCAGTGCTCTTCACTTAAGTAATGTCATTAAGAAAGCAACCCTCATTTTTTTTAGCTTGTGCAGCCAAGCAGTTGAAAGGCACAACCTGCATTTACCTCGCTTCCACATTTTGAATATGAGGAAAAAAATGTGACTGCTTATAATCACAGGCAGTGAAGAGTAATTTCTAGTAGTCTGTCTCCGGGATGCTTCCCTACAGCATATTTTCCAACTTTTTTTCTGATCATATTAAATGACTCATTTAATAAGATAACTGTTCCTTCTTATCGTAGGGGAGACAATTTTGCAGTGCAAGATGTTCACGTTATGAGGGTCTCTCTGTTTCGCTTATCCAATTTTTCCTAGTTATATATTCTAATATCAGTCAACCTGCCTACCTTTTCACCACCCTGCAGCCTGTTTCTTTATGTGTCTGTCAATAAAATAAACTGATTTTGCACCAAACAAAGATCTTAATTTGTTATTAGTTTCTCCACTTTTCTAACTGTTCCATCCAGGAAGTGTTATTTAATGCCATGTACAGCACTAGCTTATTCTCATGATAACAACGTGACTGTATTTTTTAACTACATGAAGGCAATACTGTCTGCAAAATCAATGTCAATTTAATATACTAAATTACTCTCTGGTTAGCAGGTGGCTCCCTCTCTTTAAAAAAGAGACAGCTTTTCCTCCAGTCATGAAATTAGGAAATTTTGCATCAATATGTAATATTCAAATTGAGCAGTGATTCTGAAAGAGGGAGGGCTGCTTCAGTTAGGCTTTATAACTCTTTGTTCAGCTCAGATGTGTAGCCAGAAGCCAAGATTAAACACAAACATGTTTAGTTATGATGCAATGACTTTTTGGAGTATAAGTCCCACAGAGAATTTGAAAACAGGATTAGACTTTAGAGTGCAGTTTGGGGTTAATTGTTGTTGGAATGCTAGAAACTTAGATTTAAGATTTTAGTATATAGTAATATGTGTGAGTCAAGATTGAGGATTTGGGGTGTTACCTAAGTCCTTCTTCTTCACCTTCTTCACCTTCTTCTTCATGGGTTTAGGTGTTTTTCTATAGCTAAGTGAAAAAGGTCTGCATTGCAGGCCTTGGGTGGTCATTATTGGGTCAAAAGTATAAATAATATAGGCGTCACCTTGTTATTGGGTAATTATCACTTAAATAACCTTGGAAAGAGTTAGAAGCACTCTATTTTACCTTGTTTTCCTAGCTTGCTAGTTAAGCTCACGGCTTGCTAGTCTGTAAATGCTGTAAATAGATAGGATATAATAAACATCAAGTCCCAACTCAATCCCTCCTTTCCTGTGTCTCTATCTGGACCTTGGCAGAGAAGAAAAGAAGCCAAAAGCTGTCACAAGTTACATCTTTAGCCTGTGGTTAATCCAAGATCCCCAAAATCTGTCCACAGTGTTTGCACTGATGTTCTCTTTCATAAGCAGAGCCAAATTTGGACCCGGGGTATAAACAAAATTGAGCTATACCATATTCCAGCTGTTTCACACATCCTTAACTCATGTTTTATGTGAATTTATACAATGTTGAGGGCATTATTTTAGCTATGGCCAGTTGCCTATTCATAGCATGACCACATCCAAGTGAAAAATTTTTGCCTTCTGGGAAATATCTCAGGATGTTTCTGTTTAGTTCAGCAAATACCATCAAAATGTACAGGAGCTGAATTTCTGTTCACTTCAGTAATGTGATATTCTACTGCTGACAGCATCCCTGGATGGCTTGTAGTCAACTTTCCAATCCAATAAACCCACGATATGGGCATAAAAATGAAGCAGAGTCAGATAGCCATAAACGAGAGAGCTCTGCCAAGGAAACTGATAAAGCACAGTGCAGGACCTAACAGTATAAAACAGAGAGGCCAAAGAGAAATTAAATAGGCCTGGGATATAGAAATTTTTCTAATCAATATCGCTACAACATTTCCCCTCCCTGAAAGCTGCACTTGCATCTTTTTGGTTCCTCCAGGCTTAGAAAAATCTAGATTATGAAGTGTCGCCCTGATTTTTTCAGCCTTCTCTTCTGTTTCACAGTTTCATGTTTTAGGTTCTTTCTCACGCTCTCGTCTGTAAACACAGCCAATGTTATTGTAGTTTTCAAGGTAGTTTACATTCTTTGTCTTAGAGATATGGACAGCTGATGGACAGTTATCTTGACCAACAGGATGGGGAGAGGTGTCAACCTTCTCCCCCAATCCCCAGGCTTTGTAGATATACTATATCTGGAGTCAGACTTTCAAATAAAGTAGAGTTTTAGTTCATGCCTTCTGATCAAAGTATAAGTGTGTGTTTGTGTGTGTGTGACAAATTGCGTCAATGAAGCAAATATTTTCTGTGAAATTTAATGGTTCTTATCCCATCATCTGATTCATCTGAAGTTGCACTTGCTTCCTGAATCACTCATGGTCAGATTTGGAGGGCAGAACTCTGTCATACAAAAAGTGTAAAGTGTTCATGATAACGAGCAAAATATTTCCACTCTTTATGTGAGTGCTGGCCCCACCTATGCTTCCTTGTGCTGCCATATGTAATTCCTATTTTGGTAAAGAGCTGAAAGGGCTGACTGGTGCCCAAGATTTGCACAAGTCTCTGTGTGAACAGGAAGTGCTTGTAGCACAGGAACCTCCCCTGAGACCAGCACACATAAAGCCCACAGGCCTGTAGAGAGAAAGGCTACTGTCCTCATCAGAGAATGGCAATAAAAAAGCTAAGAGTAACTTGCAAGAAAAATTAGCTTTCATATTTTCTTCTTAGCACAGGTTCTGCATTTGAGGTCTCCTGAGATACCACTGCTGTGCACTGATGATAAATATCATGCAGATAAACTATGGAATTGAATGATTATTTCTTTTCCAATTGAATTATTTTCCTGGGCTGAAAAGAAATATGTTGCTTTCTGACAGATACTGATTAGCACAAATCCGTGAAGACTTGATAAACCATCACTGAAATGGCTATTGTTTGACAAAGTAGCACTCAGAAAGCAGGAAAGTATGGCATAAACATAAAAAAAACTCCACCACATTTTGAAACCAGAAATGCCATGATTCTGCAAGGTGTCTCACCCAGTCTGATTTCAGCTGGTATAAATCACTGGCATGCTGCCAACAATGAATGGAAACTATCTCGGTTACTCCATTTCTTCAGGACTGTGCCCCTACTTCACATCACATTGGATTACTTGCAGTGAAAAGGCTAGTACTGATTTACCTTGAATTTTAATATTGTCTGAGATCTGGCTTTAAAGATCAGGTAGAACATGATTGCCCAGATGTGACTGCATAATCTCACACACAAATTCACAAGTATGATGGAACCCAGGTCCCTCCCCTCCACAAACACAGACAGATGTACTTATTTATTGTGCAAGCAAAATTCACACAAGAATTAGGACTGCAGCAAAACTAAACATAGTGACGAGCAGTGTTGTAAAAGTTACTATGAGGAGTCTCTGCATAAAAAGAAGTTGCTTTAGGATCCACGTTCCTTCCTGAACTGTAGAGGCAGTCAGATATCTTTTCAGATGCATAAAGAGTTGAGCACTGAGTTTATAATGGCCACACTATATGAATTTTAGTTTCCATCAGCTGTAAAGGTTGGCCTTTATCTCCATCCATCCACTCTAGATTTCCCAGAAAACACCCACTGAAGAAAGCGCCCTGCAAAAATCAAAATGTAGCTCTTCACAGAGAAGTGGCAAACTAGAAGAGTAAAATCACTTAATGTTGAGCTTGAACTTTTCCATCTCTCTCAGTAGACCTTTCCAGCTCCACTCCTGCTGATCAGGAGTTAAACAAAAACAAAAGAAATCCACACTTTTCTATGCAGTCTCTGCTGCAAACCTACCTCATCTCCTACAAAAACGTAAGAAAGATAGACTCAGTTTTGTCTTAACATGAAACCTGTTCCTTTAAGTCAAATTCTTCAGAAAGGCTCTCAGTGGGAAGTATAAATTGATGCCAAGTTTAGGTGTTCTTACAGTCTTTAAATTTGAACAGTTCAGAGATCAGCCATAAGGAGCAGCAGGGAAGTAGCTCATGTTCCCCAGCCAACACAGCACTTCCATGACCCATTCTCACCTTGCATAGTGCAAACAGGAGAAGCTCCAGGAGACTCAGTGGAAGGACTCTGACAGCATAAAAGACTCTCATAGAGTTAAATATGCCATCATTTTCATAATCATTCACATTACAGATAAGAAACCCCAGCAAAGTGCGGAGCAGAGGCCTGAAACCAGACATATGGCCATCAAAATACTCCAGCCCCACAACTCCTCCAGGTACCTCAAATCTTTGGTGGATCAGAAGACCTTTTCCTTGGTATCCACTGTGAGCAAGTGACATTGGTAACACATTTCATCCATAGAGGTGTTGATTTTGCTTTTTTTTTTTTTTCCACTCACCTTTAGTCAAATAAGAGTCAGAATATGTTAACAAAGTTCAGTTCCCCTAGACTTTGATGCATATCTTTCTTTTGCAAATAACTGATGTTCACAGTGAACTGAGTGCTGTACAAAAGCTGTGTAAAGACCAGCCTGCTTTGAAGAGCTTGGACTTGGAGGACCCAAGAGCTAAAAAGGGGACAGGGATAACAGTAAGTAAACAACGAACCACTGTGGCCTAAAACTTGCAACTAACCAGGCACAGATAACAAAAAACTGTTAGAAACCCAACAGACTTGCTGAGACTGGAAGGTGACATATTTTGTACTGATGCAAAGACAGGGTATTTCACACCAATTTCAATTCACCTGCCCTTGGCATGGTAGATCATCATGGCCAAGAGCTTCATAGCAGTTAAAAAGATCCAAGATTTCATACAAGTATCAAGAATGGACAGAATTATAGTAGCAAACCCTAAATAAAAAGAAAAAAAAAAAAGAAAAAAAAAAAAAAAAAAAGAGGGGAAAAAAGAAAAGCAAGACCTGCAAACTTTCTTGCCTCCAGGTGTAAATGAATTTTCCACCCATGGAAGCTAGGAGAAAATTTCTCAGAGGTTAATTTTCAAACTGCTGCTAGCTGTGAAACTTCTTGTCTGCTCTTTTGAGGCAGCTGATGCTGTCTGCTGCCAGCTGCAGAAGACTGGCCTTCATCAACCTTGGGTCGGACCTGCTCTGGCAAATCTCCTTGTCCTATATATATCAAAGTGGAAAAAAGAGTCTGCTGTCACACAAGAAACCACAGACAAATATGTTTTAAAGGACAAGGTTATCCTTTTCTCCTTCCTTGGTGAAGGCTTGGAAATAGAGCTGCTGATATCTGGGATTTTCAAACATCCCAAATGTTTAGAAGGTAACGTATGACACTGAGAAGCCTTATAAAAAAAAGTTCTATTCATCTTGTACATAACAGCACAACAAGGGGATATTTAATAAAAAAATATGAGTGCAATGAACAGAATTTGAAATTGCCTTAAAATCTCATCTCCACTTCAACGATTAATCAATTTCAACAGCCGCTTATTGCTTAATACACAACATATCAACAGAGATCATTGCTGAAACAACAATTCCTCTTAGTCAATCCTAGCAGGGGCTGAAATTTTCCAGAGCAAAACAAATTATTCACACTGACGGGCCAATGATTGTCTGCAGAGAAGGCCAGGTAATAGAATATTTTCCAAAGACAAACAAAACACATGTTGGACCACTAAATGTGTCAAATGTGTTATCCTTTTTCAACTTTACAAAACACCAATGCAGCAGTTTCTAAATGCACTGTGACTTGCTAATTCTCCTGAAACAGAGAATAATTTTATTAAACAAGCAGCAGAACAGATATTATTTCCCTAGCTATGAGAAATGTGGCTCTAAGGCTCATAAATACACTTCTGAAATCTCTAGCTGAAATCCTTGCCTCATTACCCACAGCTACTTTCTTTACAGGACTCTTTCATTCTGAATATGCATTTTAAACCCCAGATCTGCATCATTTGATGGAAATTGGGATAGTTCATCTGATTTCAATAGAGCTATGACAACCTGTATTGCCTATAAATCCAGTCAGAGAGGTAAAAAAAAAAAAAAAAAGATGAGAAACAACCACTCTTTGAAGCACTTTTTAACACTTCATATTAGGAAAAGAAAAAAGGCAGAAGGAAGGATCTGGATACAAAGCTGATTTTTCTCAGTCAAGGCCTTATTTTATACAGTGGCAAAATGGACAGCCCCAGGTCTGTAGGTACCCATCTGCCTCAGCTTTTCCTAGGTGGAGCATTTTGCAGAAGGATGCCAGGGTCCTGCAGATGTGGAGGTCTGTCTTACATGCCCAGGCCAGGAATAAAGTGGATGAGTCAGAGTGCAGATGGAGACTTTGAGCAAATCAGAAGAAATTTCATTACAGAAAATGTCAGCAGCAATTTTGGTCCATACCACAGAAATTAGGCTCCTTGACAAATGATTGTTGAGACAAATTTATTTTCATTTATTCTCATCACTGTATTTTTCTACCTTCTGTACTAAACACTGATTCTTCTCTGCAACTTTCACAACATCTGCTTCTGGCACCTCCCATACTAGCTGCATGGTAAAAAAAATCTTACTATGAGAGCCCTTGAAGGGCGTAATAACTCTGGCGCTGTTTACTTAAGGAAGGTATCATAGTTTTTTTAAGTGCCATAAAAGTTGTCTATGCTCTTTAGAGAGAAAGGTATAGCAATCTCTTACTGTATATATAAGGGAAATGCTTTTCCTCCAAGAAGAGCAATAAATATTATCTCTCTCTTTGTTATGAGAAGAAGATGCTTGAAGAGACTGTTTCTGGTGAGTGTCCCTAGCTGTGAGTTTGTAGTCTATAAAGAATGGGGCAGAGCACAGGTGTGTGTTAATGCAGTCAGTGCAGCCTCCTGACACTTATGGGGAATTCAGTCTCCTTGACTGGGTTTGCTCCTTTTGAGGACACTCTCTAAAACACGGGCTTCTCTGTGGTATGATTGCTATTTTTATCTCTGCTCATTGTTATCAAAAAGAATGAGATTCAAAAAAGGCCAGGCAGAAAAATGTCTGTAGCATCTTCATCGTGGACTCCAAACCCTGCAGGGTAATTAGTCAAAGCGCTATCAGCCGAGGGTCTCTCAAAGATAAAAGCTGGAAGCAGGTCACTGCACATACCAGGAAGAAGGTTCCTCCTCCTCCTTCTCAGAATCTGACAAGGAGGACTGGGTACCTTCTGCAGCAGGTGTGGGGCTCTGGAACCAGAAGGCGAGAGAACAGATGAGATGGATGAAGGTCCTTCTGGGATAGTGGAGCCCCTAAACCAACACCACCTGTACCTGACACCAAAACCTCCTTTGTGAAGAGGAAAAGAAGGGTGTTGGAAGAGGGGACTCCCTTCTCAGGGGAACGGAGGATCCAATACACAGACTGGACCCCACTCACAGAGAAGTCTTCTGTCTCCCAAGGGCATGGATAGGGGACATTCTGGAAAACTCTCCAGACTAGTATGGCTCTCTGATTACTACTGACTACTATGGCTCTCCGGTTGCTCAAACTGGCAGCAGCGAAACAATAAAGCAAAGTCCAGGGGCAATCAAAAGAGACTTCAGGGCCCTGGGATGATTAGTAGAGGGATCAGGAAAACAGGTAGGAATTTCCTCAATTCTTCTGGTAACAAAAACTGCTCTTTATAGAAGCAGGCAAATCCATCAAGTCAATGCATGGCTCCAAGGCTGGTGACAGTGGAAAAATTTTGGGGTTGTTGACCATGGGAGGATATACTCAACACCTGGTCTACTGACACCTGATGGGATTTGCCTTCTCAGAGGGGGAGGAGGTCCAGCACAAGGGCTAACAGGTCTCATTTACAGAGCATTAAACTAGCTTGGAAGAGGGAAAGGGAAAATAGCAGGCTTGCCATGCTGAGTGCTGGGACAGTGTGCCAGGATTTGAGGAAATGAGCACTAATGGGATCCCTCAATCTACTCTAAGAGGTCTTGGCTACAAAGTACCACATCTGAAATGTTTCTACATTAATGAGGCAAAGAGCAAACAAGAGGAGCTTGAGGTTTTGTCCCAGTGCCAGCAATTTGACATCATTGGCAAAAGTGAAACCTGGAGGGGTGAGTCCTGTGACTGGGAATGTCCTGAAGTTGTGCCAAGGGAAGTTTGGGCTGAATATCAGAAAAAGTTTCTTCACCCAGAGGTTGATTGGGCACCCAGCCTCCCCAGGGAAGCGGTGATGGCACTATGCCTGACAGTTCAAGAAGCATTTGGATAATGCTCTCAGGCACATGGTGTGACCCTTGGTGGTCCTGTGTTGGGCTAGGAGTGGGACTCAGTGATCCTTGTGGGTCCCTTCCAGCTTGGCATATTCTGTGATTCTGTGATCATGGGTCATCAGTTTGTGTAAGGGTCATGGTGAGTATTGCCCCACATCATGCAGTACATATCCTGCTCACATACATGTGCTCAGCACATATAAAATCCAAAACACTGTTCCATATCTCATCCACCCCACCTCTGTCCTTTAAACTGTTCTATAACGGCTTCAAAAATGATCCTGGGAAGTGACTTGCTGAAGAAGACCCCACACAACTAAAATAGAACCAACAAAGAGCCCACCTGCTTCCAAATGAGGCTGCCTTGTCTTGAGCAAAGACAATATAAGACTTTGCAAATGCAATGCTTACCTTGGCAAGTAATGGGAAACAGAGGTGTCCCTCCAAATTCAAGCATTGCTGCCAAAGACTCTGGATTTCCAGGGAAATATGACCCAATGGCACCGAAAAACAACAGTACCTGCTCATGTTTAATCATGGCTGCAAGCAGAGCTAGGAGTGACACATGCACTTCTTCAGCCTCCCTGCAAGTGTTCAGAGAGGGATGGATTGCACTGAGCACCCGTCTGACTCATCGTTCCCAGCACAACAGTGACTGATATTCCTGGATTACTTTATCCTGACACATTTTTTGTTGAATAACATTAAGTACACCTGTGGTTCATCATACTCAATGCTGTAGCTGTTCCCGATATTCTTGCTTTGAAGTAACATTGTAGGAAACATTTTGTCCTAGGAACATTTTGTCCCAGGAGGATGAGGGTTTACTTTGCCTTTTCTTTTATTCAAATCCTTTCCTGCAGCTCAGAGGAGCTATACAAATGAAAAAGAATAAGAAGTAGGTACTAAATTCTATTGAAATCATCGCTAGCATTTCCTAACAGCAGCTCTGGATTAATCTTTTCTTTTCAAAGACAGATTATACTGGTCCTAACTAGGTTGGAGCCAATTTTCTTCATAGGAGCTTGTATGGTGCTGTGATTTAGATTTATGACCAAAACAATGCCAGTAACAGACCAGTGTTTTACCTGTTGCAGAACAGAGCCTTCTCTGTTTCTTATTCTGCTCCCCACCCTTGGTGAATAGATTGGGGCTGCACAGTAAGTAGGGAGGAGACATAAACAGGCAGATTCCATAAGGTTTACTGAGGTTACTTGTGTTTTGCTCAGGAGTCTTTTTCTAGGCATCTTGTGTCACTTGTTTGCTTTCTTCTTCCATTTCTTCTTTTTAAGTTTTTTTTTTGCTTTTTTTGTTTGGGGTTTGGGTTTTTTTATCTTTATCCACAAGATTTCTTGCTTTTCCTTTTCTCTCTCCTCCTTCCTGGTGGGACTTTGGTTTGGAAGCAGGGAGTGAGCAGCTCTGTGGTGCTTATCTGCCTGTCAAGGTTAACTCACGACAAGGTTTGCAATTAAAAAGTTCTTGTTTCATAGCATAAAATCTTCTGCCATTGGGTAATGCCTCCGACCAGTGGACCACACTGTCACTGACCCCCAGCAGCTGTGCAAATTAATGTGGAAAGGGTACAGCAGTGGTGTCTTTCTCTCCAGGTGAGCTCCATCCCACAAGCCCATGCTTTCCTGAGTTGCAACTGCAAGTTAGAGGGGGAGGCTGGCCCCTGGGCTCCAGGTCTTGTGTTGCAGACAACTGAAGAAAGCCCTAGGCCTGTGGTTTCAGGCTCAGAAGCTGAGTATTCACACCCAGAGCTGAGGAAAGCTGAGAGAAATGCTATACTGCTGGAAGCTCTGTTGAGTTTTCTGATTATGTCACCAGTGTATGTATTTTCGCACAAACTCCAGCTCCTGGCATCCTGTGACTAAATATTATTATTATTATTATTATTATTATTATTATTATTATTTATTTTCTCAGGAGAAAGTTTCTAGACCTCATGGTCAGGCAGGAAAGACAGAAAATGCAAGGCTCAAAAAAACCCCCAAATATTAGAAAACACCAAAGCAGCTGAGAACAGTCACATAAAAATTAGGGTCTCTCCCCAAAAAAGGTGCTGGGCTCCATAGCCCAAGTGGAGCTATACCGACACCTGCAGCACAGACAACAAACGGGAGGGGCTGGAAGCCTTTGTGCAGCAGGAAAACTGTGACACAGTTGCCATCATGGAAACATGTTGGGATGACTCACACAACTGGAGTGCTGCAATGGATGTTCATAAACTCTTCAGATTGGGCAGGCAAGGAAGGAGAGTGATGGGTTTGCCCTGTAGGTTAGGGACTGTTTTGACTGTCTAGAGCTTGATGGTGATCATCACAAGGCAGATATCACAGTGGGATTCTGCCACAGACCACCCAACCAGAATGAATAGGCAGATGAAATATTTTATAAGCAGCTGGGAGAAGCCTCACAGTCTCTGGCCCTTGTTCTCATGGAGGACTTCAGCTTGTCACAGGTCTGCTGGAAATACAACTTAGGAGGGAGCAAACAGTCCAGGAGGTTCCCAGGGTGTGTAGAAGAGAACTTTCCTGACACAGTTGGGAAGGGAGGCAACTCATGGATATGCCCCTCTGGACCTGCTGTTTGTGAACACAGAGGGGCTGGTGGGTGATGCAACGGTTGGACTCTGTTTTTAGAAAAGACATCATGAAATTATTGAATTTTCAGTTCTTGGAGAAGTAAGAAGGGGTATCAGCAGAACTGCAGTTTGCAGTGGATACTAGGGGGGAAATCTTCACCACAAGGGTTGTAAGGATCATCCCAAGAAGTATTTAAAAGATGTGAAGTTGTGTGTAAGTGTAGATGTGGCTCCAGGGTACATGCTTTAGTGGTGGTCTTGGCAGTGCTGAGTTGATGGAGGGACTTGAAGATCTTAAAGGTGTTTTGTAACTTAAACTATTCTATGATTAACAACCTGATATACAAAAGGTCAGCCTTGTGATGTTGTTGGAGCAGAAGCGAGGAGAGCAGATTCACAGCTCCCAAGTGCTTTGGGCTGGGAATAAAGTTGGACACTTTGGTTCTTACTCCCATGCTGTGTCTTTGCTTGAGGACAGCATTGATCATCTGACATTATGTATAATGCAGAGCAAATATCTCCCAGTCACTCCCCCAGACATAATGAGGAAAGTAATTCACACTTCCCCTTGCAGACCTTTGAAGGTGTCTAATGTCACTGTGACCAAAGGTAGCAATGTAAATTCTTTGTAAAGCAAATGGAGCAAGGTAGATCTCTAAGCAGAGGAAATAATAAGTAAATTGTCTATTTATCATGTGTCATATGAGTGACTTGCACACACATATACACAGTGAGTATATAAGACGCAAAAATTTACCAGCTGAGATTTCCATCATCCGGATCAGAGCGAGAGACTGTCAGTACCTATAGTTCCTTGCACTTGCTTAAGGTGAACTATTTATAGACCAACTTATATTGATGTTCATGGATCACATTCTGCATTTGATTGCTTCAGTGTAAACAAATATAATATATATATATATAAAATAATTAAAAATATTACCGATCCATGCAATCCTGAGAGCTCTTCCTCACCCACCACACCCAAGGGTTGCAGCTCCAAATGAACCAACAACAATTTCTTGTGTGAGAGCAGCTGGTCATAGAATTTGGATCAACTGAAGTTTGGAAAAGAAAGAAAAACCTACACAAACAAACTTCTAATAAGTCAATCAAATCTGATGCTGCAGGTTTGATGATGAAATTTAATTGACCAGTAGAGTCCCAGACCTTGACATTGTAAATGAAGGTAAACAGCAACATATTAAAAACAAGGTTAATTACAGTGATGAGTTTTTAATATGTTGCTATTTACCTTCATTTACAAAGACGAGAGTCCCACAGAAAATTTCGGTCTATTTATGCCATTAATTTCATTAGTGTTGCATGGCAAAAATAAAAAAAAAAATAGTCTTGAAAGCTTATATGAGAGCCTGGAGGTCAGAGTGACACTGCATTGAGTTCAGCTTGACAGTGTTGTTCTTAAAGTAAGAGCTATATTTGTCACACTTCCAGAGTACAGGATATTCTGAGATGGAAGGGACCCACAAGGGTCATCAAGCCCAACTCGTAAGTGACTAGCCCACACAGGGATTGAACTTGCTGCATAGTCTTCAAAACAGAAATTTGAGGTTAATATTCCTACACAATGCTTCCAATTGTGGGTTGCTGTTATGCTTATAAGAATATGTTCTGTACTAATTTTTGGTATTTCTGCCCTTATGTTGTGAAATAACTTGTGTTTGCTTTCCAGCAATTAAATCAGACCTTAAAAAGGTTGCAGGATTCAAATAGGAAGGAAAATAAGTGAATAGTAGTTAGAGTTTATATGAAGCTACAGTGGTTTTCCTGCCTGTGCTTGGTTATACAGTTCTGTTTGATTGTTTCAAAGTTTTTTAGTCAAAGACTTTCGTTTGGTTTCCTGCTCAGAAAACCTGAGTCCACTTGCTCCCTGGGTTATTTGGTGGGAGAAAAGTTCAGGGCTGGAGGCAGAAAATCTTACATATCAAGTAGTACTGAGCAGGTGGAATAAATATAGCATGGACTGCTTTAAGATGTATCTGACACATGTAGATGTTTAAGTAGAAAGACAGCAAAGAGAGAGATGCGAAGAAAAATGGAAAAGGAGAGGAATGCCTGAAGTACATCAATATGCCGATGACCTCCAGATTTGCCAATGGCAAACACAAACCTCTGCCTTTCCAAGTTCTACCAAATTTGGAAACATTTTCCCACAGGCAAAAATTTCAGTTTTCCCACACATGTGACCATCACCCTTCCTGCTGTGTCTTGGGGTCTGGCTCATGCACAGCGCTGGGAATGTCCTACAGGTGTCTTGGTGTCTGCCCTCTCTCCTTTCCCATCAAGTGGCACAGCTTTAGCCCATCTCACAGATATATTCATGACTATTACCACAGTAGTATGGCACAGGCTACCCTTTTCAATTAGCACTGAGGGCAAATGGAGGACAAATTAGCACCACATTTATGGTAAAGAATAACAGGAGGCTTGGGATCCTGTTTGATTCAATTCTGCTTTATGGAGACAACAGATACTTTGTAGGATGAATCATCATGCGATTATTTGCATAATAAAATTATTCATCCTGTATATTAGAGCTATAATGCAGAAAGCAAGGTTGACACTGGAATGAAAAATATAATCCTTCTTTTTAAACAAGTTAGAAAGTTACTATATACTGTGCAACTCCCTGTAAAGACCACTATTTCTATTACAGTTGCTCACTGACTTTGAATTTCTGAATCAAGGCATGCATGCAAGTGGAAGGATCTTTTTCATGAAATTCTATTGTGTTTCTCTCAGAATGTGTTAAGCAAACCATATGAAATTGATGTGCTTCAGTCAGTATGTTTCAGGGAAAGTAATTCTAGATTCCTCTGAGGAAGTTAAATGATGCTGTTTTAGGAAAAGAAAAAGCCATTATTTGTTTTTTATTACATACTGATTTTGCCCATGACTTTAATGTTATCCAAAAAAAAATGCAAACATGCAGGATTACATCAGCTTGTGTTTTGGAGTGTCTTCATACAAAGTATTTGCCTGTATGGATCATTCAGCTCTGAAGGTCATCTCGTTCTTAGCCGGGACACACTGTCCTTGTCCACGCAGGCACCAGCCCCTCTTCTCTCCATACAGGTCCCCTCTTCTGCTGGAGACACACCTGTTAAATGGGAATCCAGCTATGGAGAGAAATGTGCCCTCCAGCAGCTCAAGGCCAGGAGGGCATTGCACACTGACCACGAAGACACACAGAATTTGTGAGCAGCATCTGTCAAACAAAGATTGACGTATCAGACAGATAAAGCACAGTGGGGTGGGAAAGGTCAATGCTGGGTGTCAAGCAGACACCAGTGGTTCAACCAATTGCTTGGATTCAAAGTACTTCAAGCCGTAACAAGCCTTGGATGTCCTGTATTGGTTAAAGCAGCATCCAGGGCCTGGATTTCAGCGTCCATTCAGATGTAAGGACGGAAAGCTTGCAGGTTTGTATCTCTCTTACTTCACGCAGACCAGCTGCTTCCCCTCCCTCCTTACAAGCACATATGCTCAGGCCTTTACACCTGAGTCAGGTCACAGCTGGACATTCTGTGACCATCTATGGGTAAAATAAGTGTTGGAGTAATGTTTTTAAGCACTGCATTTGGTAATTTCTTTTAATTCAGATGTAAACAGGGTCTGACTCAACTGCATACAAAGCACCTTTCTTATCCTTCTCTAAAACTGGAATCCAAGCCTACCTGAAAACAAAGTTCTAAAATGGAGGACAACGGTCCATTGTGTGTTTATTTTTCATTTTCCTGTATGTGCAAACTCCTAGCAGACCAGAATTCAGAGTCCCTGAATGTAGGGTTCATGCTGTGCATTTGACCTTGGAACCTATGAAAAGATGATATTTTGAAAAACAGTAAGTATGTGCCTCCTTGTATTGCCAGAAAAATAAAGGTTATGCTGTTGCCCTTACCATTACATCTCTATTACTGTGTCAGCTGGGTCAAAACAGAAGCCTTCCCTAAAGTCCTATACAGAATTTTTAGATGTCCATACCCAAGATATGTAAATGCTGACCATCTCTCTTACTGACAGCACCTCATAATCCAATAAAATAATCCCAAAAACCTGAATTATTACTGGAAAACAAACCAAAAAACTCAGACTTTCAGCAGTACTTTAAATCCTTTATACTGGAAATGACCTCTTAGATTTCCACCACACAGTTGATCCTGCTTTGAGTGGGAGGTAAAGCTAGAGGATCTGCAGAGATCTCTTCCAAGCTAAATTATTTTAAGAGTCCAGAAAAACATATCAGATAATTAAAAGGGTGCTCTCAGAAGGATGCTGTCAGCCTTTTGAACACATCGCACACATCTGAGCTGTCTTTTGCTATTTTCCTTCCTCCTTGTGCAGCTGCAGTCAAGATCAGACACAGCCACAGCAACGCATACTCTGGGAAGTGTTGGCAGTAGCAACCATTCCAGAGCAATCATTGGGCCACACCCAGTACCGCCAGTATAAAGGCAGTTTTGAGATTCCTCTGCGCACATTTCAAGTTCATGCCCTTCTTCTAATGTTCTTCACAGATAGCAACAAATTCTCTAGCTGGTTCTGTTATCAGGTCTGGAGAGTTGAAATTGTTCTGATTAGAAGTAAGGATCATTTCATCTCTCATCTCAAGCATTTCTGCCTTACTGACTCCCCTCCCTTCCCAAAAAAATCAAAATCCCTTTAACCCTCTGTAAGTTGCATTGGCAGCATGGATGCAGGGATTTTGTTGCCATGTGAAGATAAAAATAACTCCCACCCACTCTTATCTTTCCTAAGGTAAATTATGCATGTGTAATAGCAAGATATGTGATTGTTGTCCCTTGATTTTTACTAGGAATGACCAGCCAAATTATTAGAAGTTTTATATATGACTACAAGTAGCAATCTCTTTAGTTTTGGACTGGTTCCAACTTTATTAGGTAAATTCCATTCTTGCAAGTGAAAAAACACAGAGTCAGAAATGGGATTGAAACTATTCATTCCATAGATTTCTGGCCATTTCGTTATTTGGTGGGTTTTTTTTTTTTTTGGTTTCATAAAATAAAATGTAAATGAAAAAATATCTTCCCTTCAAATCTTTTGCTTTCAGCACAGTTAACAAGGCATCATTTTCCCACCAAAATATAGCAAGATAAACCTACAATCAAAATTATGTCTTCTTAGCTTTCCATTTCTTATAGTGTCTTTTCTTTTTTTTTGCTCTGAGAGATACAATTAAAAAAAAAACAAACTCATCTTTCCGCATCATTCTGATTTTTGTTTCTTCACTTTTTGTTATGTGCAATTAAGTTTGCCAAGCTGCAATGAATGCCATTTAATTGAAGGGATCAGAAACAATATGGAAACTTGAAACTTTTTTTTAAGAATCTCAGGGTCTGTGGGAACCTCCCTCATAGGTTTTGAACTCATGGAATTTTGCAGGGATTGAGAAATAAAAAGGATTTGAACATGAGTAGCTAGACTTAAATCACCTTGCAGTTAAAGCCGAAGAAAACCAAGAATTCTCTTCCAAAAGCAAGAACAAATACACTGATTTCTAAGGGTATTAGAGTTGATCCTTTCACAAGACTCAAAGTCTGGATCAGAGTTTATTCAAGCTGGGGGAGTTTAGATTTATAACTGAGAAAGACCAGGTGGGTTCATTTCTTCCCCATCGCTATTACAGTGCTGTGTTTTGGATTTGCAATGAGAATGATGTTGATAAACACTGATGTTTTGGTTTTTCGCTAAGGTGTGTTTACTATAGTGAGGAGGTACATGAAAGAAACTGGGGGGTGCACAGCTGGGAGAGGTGACCCAAAGTGACCACACCACGGAATGCTGTGCCCAGTACCTGAACTGGGGAGAGGGGTCAATCTGGGTTTAGGGAGAGGGTCCGGCATCAGGCAGTGGGTGGTCAGAAATTGCATTGTGCATACCTTTTTTTTTTGCTTTTATTATAACTATTATTTACCGTTGTTATTATTGCATTTTACTGTATTTTCAATTATTAAACTCTTTTTATCTCAACACATACGTTTTACTTCAAGTCTCCTCCCCATTCCACCAGGGGTAGGGGGAAGAGGGAGGGGTTGAGTGAGAGGCTGTGTGGTGTTTCATCCCCATCTGGGCTTAAAACCACAACAGATTCAAGGTAAACTGGACCTTTAGATTTTCCTCTCAACTCTTTCCCAACCACTAATTAATTTCCCTTTTTAGGTGAAGCAGTGTTTGTAGAGGTTAGTTGCTCTTAATTAAAGCTACATACCAAGTCCTATAAATTCCTAAGTTTAGAAAAAAAAAGACTAGAGTCCTACTTCCAAACTAATGCTTTCTTTTTAGATTAAGGGTCTTAATACCACAAACATAGAAACAAGTGATTGAAACAGCTGCAAACTTGTTCCATGTGTGGACAAAATTAAAAAGTAAAGATATATTTGCTATGGAAAATTCAGGTTGTAGCTCTTGATTTGAAAAGTTAGTGGGGAATTAACTTTTTCATATCATCCTTTAAGGCATATTTTGTGCCATGGGGTTGAGAAGGTGGTATGATGATGCCTTTCCCCTCAGCCTCTGGCAGCATTTTGCTTCCAGTAGGCATAGTGCCTTTGGAGCCAGAATAGCACAGCTATTGTTGAGAGTAAGGCCGGAGAGCACACTTTGTTATGTACTATAAGTACTGGATTGTTTATATTCAGGGAGAACAAAAGGGCTGTGAGTGTGTCTGACATCTGTCTAGAGGTGTAAGTAACTAAGTAAAACTTATTTTATTCTCTTTTTTTCCAAACGTTTGCCCATGCAATCACTGTATTATTGTTATTATTATTATTATTATTACTATTACTGTTGTTGTTGTTCATTTTCCTCTGCAGAATTTATCAAACTGAAAAAAGCCCTCTTTGCAATCTCAAAGGTAACTGTATTTTTTTTTTACTTCCCATTTAGTTTTTCCCCACCTCCCACCTTTTTTAGCATATCCATATTTTTGGGGATGTTTGGAACTTTGACATCAGTCCTGCACCAATCCATCCCTTTTCTGCCCTCTCCCCATGCAGCCCTCTCAGTTCACTTGTGCATTCCACAAGTGGAAGGTTCTCCATAACAAATGGTAGCCATCATCATCTGTATCAGAGGCTGCTCCAGTGCAGATGCAGGACTTGTCTCCAGTGGTGAGCTGAGCCTTTGCCTCCCTGCCCACAGCCCTTCAGCTCTTGCTCCAGCCTGGTGTAAGAGCTGTTGTGGAATTTGGTCAGAAGAACTGGGGCAGGTTCTGTGTATCTCAGCTGCTTCCTTCCTGAGCTGTCACACTGAGAGCAACCCTCAAGCAGGGAGCTTCCTCTTAAATACAGTGAAGATTTTGTATTGGCAAGAGGCCGGGAGCCTGCAGAGATTCAATTTCCAACCTAAGGACATGTTTTATCAATTAACGTCTACAAGCTTTAAGCATTTCTCACTTCTGGCAAGGCAATGGCTTCCAGTACTTTACAGCACTGAAGTAGCCAATATTTCCATCAGTTTGATCAGAGCTTTTGCTAATAGATGATGCCCAAATAGAGCTATCCAAATACACTTGCAGGAGATTTTCTTGGGAGTTTTTGGAATATGTTTAAAGCAGATGAAAATAAATAGTACCTTAATGAGTAGTCAGAATCAACAGTTGGTTATAAGTAAAAATGAACAAACAAAGTAGACTTTAAAAATGTGCAATGTCAATCATTTTGACATTAAAGCAAATTTTATATCAGTTGCTGACACTAGATGATAGCATGATTACAAGGGGAGAGAATTGCACTGCCTATTTCTGTCTGGATAAAAATAAGCATCTTAAATCTTTTAAGATTTGCCAGTGCAGAGACTGTCTGGTGTAAATGTACACATTGTGTCAGCTACAATTGAGTTAAAGCAGCAGTAAATGCTGGGAACAAGCTCTATGTTAATCCTCAAAAAAATTAAAAACACTCCAGAAACCTTTCTGAACTGGATATAGTTGGATTTTTGCCTGAGCGCTGTACAATTTTTAACTTTCAACACATCAAAAAATTTGCAATCAAACACAGGCGGTAAAAATATGCAGTCATTCTCTGAAGTAAGATGTTTCTATTACACTTCTATCGCTGTCATATCAGCCATAAATTCAATGAATTACAGAAAAATGCTAATCTCTTCAACTATTAAGAATAAACAATCTTTTCATTACAAATTCTTTCCAGTTATCTTGTCCAACTTTTCAGAAGTCATGTCAGTGTCACAGAACTCTTCATAATTGTTGAATTTTTCTGATCCACACAAAAACAAATTACAACAGACTTTGGAGAGATACGGATAGAAAAATGACAGAGGAGAGTAAGTTACCCCTTTCCTGCATCTCAGGGAATCCCTTTCCTTGCAGCATAGCACAGTTTCTCCTCTTGAAAGAAAGTTGGAGATGTATTCTCACAATCCACAAATCTCTATTGATCTAGATATGGCTAAGGATTCACAAAACAGGGCATATGAAATTGGCCAGGTATTCACAAAAATTCAAACACCTAAAAATAATTCACTCAGAAATAAGAAACAAAAATCAAAATGTTTCGAAGGAAATTTCTTCAATTTTCTGCTAAATTGTCTCATTTTATAGTAAGCAAGTTTGCAAGCATTCAGCTTCTTGTAGCTTAATCATTTGGGGCAAAAGTGAACCTCAAGACATACCAACATAAATTGTATGTACAGCAGTATTCAGTGCTCAGCTACTGTGGATGCGTTATGGCAGGAGTCAGCTAGGTACATTCCAGATACAGAGTAAATGCCTATAATTTTTAATTTAAGGCAATTTATTTACAAGACAACTAAATGAATACACACTTTACCTTGTCTGATTTTCTTTTACAAGGTGACACTTCTTCAGCAGAAACTTTCTGACTGATAACAGTTCAGAAAACTTCCAAGAGAATATAATAATATGAAGTCTTGTTGTATTTAGACTATGCTACTCAAATGTTCAGCCAGAATTAGAGCTTCTCCCCCTCCCAGTAACACAAAAGAAAGGTCAGTATCTCCATCATTAGTTTATGCAGCAGAACTTGATAGCTGCCATCCTCATCCAGTAACATGGAAAAGATCCTGGTTTACCCCAGGACAAATACTGACAGGGCACAGTATCAGGAGATCCTGGCTTGAGTCCCAGTCTGTTCCCAGTACCAAAAAAACTTGCATGAATAAGCAAGGATAAACACCTGTGGAACCTTAGTGATGCACAGGTTTTCAGATGTGAACACACCTAACAATCTCCTACACTTGGGAAAGTAGAAAACCCTGTTTCAACACAATAAGCAAGGCATATGACCAACCAGTAAGCTAATTAGCAAATTTTATATTGCTGGAATACAGAAAAAAAACACCAAAACTTTGGCTGTAGGGTCAGTTCAGGAGAGCTGAGATGCTGGATGATCATGAATTGCATCACTACTGAGAGTTGTTTTCTATCCAAGATGTTTTGTTCACCAGGGTTTTATTCAGAGAAGAAATAAAACTGGGATAAGCAGTATTTCATCACTTTGTTTGTCAGCCTTGAGTCCATTACCACAGCAAATTGGAAGATGGAATGTCAAATAACACTAACAATAACTAGTGAAAAATGAGAGTGGAATTGCAAACAAATAATCTATGATTGCTGGAGATTTTTTAATGTATAACAACCAGTCACTTAGATATGCCTCATTCCCTCTGTGGCTGTTATGGGGGCCATAACTATCAACCCTACACTGGTTTTGCCGCACTCATTCCCAGACTCTATTCCTGGATTAAGCAAGAATTAGGAATGTGTCTGAGGGTAGTGGAAAGACCATACAGAGCCTTTGGATAGTGGAAGAAAGGCACATACTGATGGTACAGAGGTCTTTACCAGCCAAAGCTGCAGTGGGCATCTTAAATAATGTTGCAGAATGAAAGAGTCTCCACAGTTAAAAACATTCACTGACATGCCTGTGCAAAAATAATGAACTTACCATGAGAATTCACAGATGAAGATTCAGCTGTAAATACAGATTTCCCTCCAGGTTAGGAGGATGTACTGACCTATAAAATTATAGTATTTTGACAAGGGCTTCAGAGTTTAAAAAGTGTGGTCCAGTAAAGAAAATGCAGCAGTAAAATCTTTTAAGTTACAATATAAGAAAGGAACATTAAAAGAAAAAAAAATCAGCACACTTCAAGGCACCAAGGTCACGAGAATGAGACCGCAATCAGGCAAGAAATTAGAGGAACTAATATAAGGTGTAGGACAAAGGGTGAGGGTGACTTTTGTAAAAATAACCTCTGCAGTGTTACATATTATTCGCTCAGAGCAAAGGAGGGAGAGGACAGAATAGGGGTTTCACTGAATGACTGAAGAGCTAATATAAAGAAAAAAGAAGGAAGATTCTCCTTCTGTGATGTTAAATGTCATTTTGAGGTACAAAAACCTTATTCAGGTGGGAGAGAATTCATCCAAACAGTAGTTTTGTTGAAATAATAAACTCCTGAGAAAGAGCTCATGGGAGAACAGAGCTACACAGAGCAGAAGAAAACTGAAAAGCCCAAGCATGTGGCTGAGGCAAAAATCAGAAGATATTACAGTGCTAAACAAAAGAAATTACAGTGCTTGCAAATGAACTAACTCAGAGATTAAATTTGAGATTTGAGAGTACTAATAAAGGAACCAGAACCAAAACCTCATGAGGGAGGTCATTAAAGGTTTAATACCCAAATGCAAAAAGTTTAGCAAAATAGAAAAGAAAGCCAGGAACACCTATATAAAGAGAAATGGCAACAGAATGTCTGAAACCACAGCTAAGAAATCACAAAAACATGGTGTCACCCTGATTTTTTCAGCCTTCTCTTCTGTTTCACAGTTTCATGTTTTGGGTTCTTTCTCACACTCTGGTCTGTAAACACAGCCAACGTTATTGTATAGTTTCAAGGTAGTTTTCATTCTTTGTCTTAGAGATATGGACAGCTGATGGGCAGTTGTCTTGACCAACGGGATGGGGAGAGGTGTCAACCTTCTCCCCCAGTCCCTGGGCTTTGTAGATATACTATATATGGAGTCAGACTTTCAAATAAAGTAAGAGAGTTTTAGTTCATGCCTTCTGATCAAAGTATGAGTGTGTGTTTGTGTGTGTGTGATGAACTACGTCAGCATTGATATAATGTAGTCACGCATATGAAATGTTTGAAAGGTTTGTGAATTATTTATAATGCAGTCCCCTGTGGTGGAGTCCATTCCATTTAGTTGAAGGTGGGTAGCATATCACCACATAATCTGCTGCTCTCCAATTTTTATATTGAGGAGAAGATGGTGTTGTCATATCTTCACTTGTAATTAAGACATTTCCTTATCTTCACAAACCTGAGACATTTACATTTCCCTTCAGAATCTTCTCTTCTGATGACTAATGGATGGACAATCTACAGTCCATGGGAAATAACTCTTATTATCAACTAGAGGATAATTCCTCTAGTATGTTCTCAGATACCATTTTTCACAATGCAGCATTCCTGTCCCATGGGAGTCATACCAGGTTCCTGGAAGAAGAGAGGTCCTGGGAACCCAGATCAGGGCACTGATGATAGTTACCCATCTCCTTCCCTAAGTGTCCAGGAGGTCGCATCCAATGGGCCTTTGGAGGAGAAGGAAGTGAACCCCAAGCCAGGTGAGTTGCCTCAGCTGAAGGTGCCTCAAGTACCTCATCCTGGGGAATATGCATGGATTAGACACCAGCTGTATTAGCACAATGCACCTCATGCCTTCACACACCAGCAGGCACATGGGCAGTGTGGCCACCTTCACAAGGATGGGCAACTAAAGTTACTCTATGGGCTACAAAGGACACCCATGGAGGATTTCTTTTTTCTCTGACTGAAAGTCTTTGAAATTAAAGGAGAAGGAGGACAAAGAGGGTTGCACAAGCAGCATAATGGCAGTTAATGGACTTTTCAGTCTAAAATGTTGAGGTATCTTCATCAAGACATTGAGTGTTCACTGATAGCCACTTTGCTGGGCAGTTGTCATGAGCTGAACCAATAACCCTGAAGGATTGATTTTAACTACCAGATGAAGAGGTAAATTGGAAGATGTTGCGTAGACACAACATCCCTAGATGCACATGTACCCCCGTGGATACAGTGTGTAATGTGTGCTGCCATGGCAGAATATAAATATGAAAGCCCTGTAAATTACTCCTTCCCTGTTCTTGCAGTGTGCAGCTGGCTTGCAGCTGAAAAAAGTTTCTTGTAACCTTGGTTGCCCAGGCTGGTCCAGACTGAAAACAGAGCTTTCCTTTAGAGCCTAGTTAGTTTCCTCTGTCTTTGTAGCCACCTCTTTAAGCAACACAGATGTGGCGAAACCAGAGAAGATGCAGTTCCAAAACTGCGGGATGCTAGTTTCTCTGTCTTAAAACCTGGAGTAGAGGAAACATCCCTCAGCTTGTTTTCCAGTAAAATCTTAGCAAGTTATTAGATGCTGACTTTTGCACTAAACTTTTTTGTCAATAACCTCAGCCAAGAACCCTGACAGGAAAAAATGCTGTGAGGAGAAAGAGAAAGAGGCACATAGGATACAGGGTGCATAGGAAGTAGCTAAAATATGTGTATATTTACAAGAAGAGATAACTTTTATGTTTACACTGTCTCATGAATGCCTCCAAAAACCTCAATTTTCCTGCAATATCACAGACTCTGGATATATTTTAAGTTTCCAGAAACAAATTTCTTCTTCAAAGACCTTAAAATACAAGTATTTTACACACTGGATTATGAATCAAGCTCAGAGCTGATTGAATGGCAAAGTTCACAAATGCAGTATATGCGCACACATCCCAGGAAACAGAACCAAACACTCTGCAAAAAACATCTACTTAATATTTGTGGGTCATTGTACCAAACTGTGACCTCAGTACCAGACCATGATCCTGCACTGGACCCTCCAATGTCTTTAATTCCTTAAAAAAAGAAAGCAAGCACAGGAACAGTTCTGTGTATAAGCACAAGATGAACTGCATGAAAAAAACATAACATTTTGTTGGATTAACCCCATCTTAACTAAACCGGTAATAGATAGCAATTTAAAGCTTCACCTTAGTGATAAGCAAGAATCTTCATCGTGGCTCTTGCTAAATTGTACCTTGCTGCTGGTTACTCATTGCTTCACCATTGTGGTAAAACCTGCAGAAATATTATGAAATATTTACACATAGCAGCACTGAAATACATGCTACCTGCTTCCATAATAAATGTCAATTTTTTTCCCTACTAGTGCCCCACTGATTTACAATGCTTACATAGAGACCTTTCACCTCACTCCTTACTCAAGCTTCTAACCCTTCTGGTTTGTTTTCATAAATGGCAAAGTCTTCTTTTCTCATTGTCAGAATGTGTCATTCAACCATGCAGTGAAACATTTTGCAGCCTCTCTCAATCGTAATTCATCAGTTTGTTGATAGTCTTTTCCACAGCTGATTTATCTCTTAATTGTTTTCATTTCTGTGGAACAGAAAGTTTTAAAACATCAAATATCTATTTTAGTCCATTGATCTTAGTGTTGTTATTTTGCTTGCAAATATAATCAAGCAAAAATCATTTGTACCTAAGCAACCCAATCTTTCATGTTTGTGATCTATTTCTCAACCTTTCAGAATGATGTTTCAGTTGGAGTTCCCCAAGCTTAGATGGTAAAAAGAAAGAAGTTTTATCTTCTTTCAGCACAAGAACTCAAACGTACCTCACAATCTCCCACCTTACATGTTAGTACAGCTTTTCATCACTGTAAAATGAGAGGTCAGTCATCCTGCTGTCTGCCTTGCCTTAGTGATCTGCTGCAGATGCTGTCAATTTGTGATTGGTCTGGCAATTTGTAAGTGAATGTCAGAAGAATTTCTGGGTTTTTTTGCATAGTCCACTGACAAAAATCACCATGGGGGTTTTTTTTTTTAAATTTTCAATCACACAGACCTTCCAATCAGGTTTTATAAATGTCAAGCTTATTCATGAATTCTTATACAGAAATAATTTCAAATCCTTACTACTTTTCATTTCATCTCCCAGTTATTGGCATAAAGCTAATCAAAGATCCGCTTTCCACATCTCTTGATACTTTGATTAATTTTATTCTCAAGATCTTTTTACAATATCCTGAGTTCTCACTTTAATTCATTTTTTTAACTTCCTCTGGTAGCATCCTCCTTCTCCAGAAATCTGGCTGCTTTTCTGGTATTGAGGATTGAAACTTTATGATTCCCCTGTCTCCTTAGTAAAAGAATCAGTTTTCCACAGCAAAAAAACTACCCCTTTTACCAACTGAGCTGCTCATTTGCAGAATGCTCTTCTTTACTTTGGTTTCCCTTCTTCAGAGTTGTCTTGAGTGCTCTTGGTTTTAACCCATTCCCCAATGTCCATACCCATCACCAACAGATCCACTGTCCCCTGAGTCAGAAGCCTTTCCAGCTCTTGATTCCCATTTCCCATCATCATTCTGGAAAGTGCACAGCCCTTTTACTTATTCCTTGAAAATATTTTCCCATGCTTTTTGGCACAGAATTGCTAACAGGACCATCTTTTCTCTTTAGCCTGCTGGAGATCTCCATTTAGACACACTCAATTATGTTGCAAACTGGGCTGCCAGCCAGCCACAGGTATGTCACCTCATAACTGTCTAGTTCAGACAGCCAGCTGGGTCTTCAGCAACAGCTTCTGCTGTTTTGATATTGGAGGCATGAAAATAACAGGGCTACCTCAAATTATGTTCTATTACTTTTCCTCTTTGACAGGCTGAACTGAAGGAGCTATAAAGGAGAGTTTTACATGACATAACTTTACTGGCTGAGTTTTGATGCAAATTTCTTTAGTTTTTTTTTTTGTAGCAACTGGAAAATAATAAATCCCTTCCAGGAAATGATTCAGGCACATAAATAACAGTCCTCAGGAGAGCAGTTCTTAGAGGCATCCCCTTTCCAATGGCATTGGCTAGACAGACCAAAGGAAAGTGCCTCCTTAACACATCAGTTACACAAAGTGCCAAGCATCAGGAGATCTGGATATCTATTTCACAGCCACTATTGCCTGCCCTGAGCCATGTTGCATGCTTGGTTGACATACTGATGCTTCAGCCTGTGTTGACCAGTGGAAACGTCCTTATTGGAGTTTTGTTATTTCAAAACTGGTGCTTCCTCCATTTCCTTATTCAGCAGCTCTTTAGTCATTTAGTCATAGCATGTGATATCTGCATTTGTTCTTCCAATTTTTTCTTTCAGTGTGGCCACTGACTTGTACTGTGGTAGAGAAAATCTTTGCTGGCTTCAGGCAGGAAAAAGAAACCAATGAAACAAACCCAATTATAGACAGTCACTGCTCCATCTCAAGCCATTGTACACAGAATAATATGTGGGTCATTTAAAGCAAAGTATAAATGCTGTCATATACTATTTTCTAAATAACAGAAGCATCCCAGTTAGCCATTTGGTATTGCTGCTGTCCTGCTCCAGCAGCCTGTTGGCAAGAGGGGACTGTCCCCTCCAAAGCAGACGATGGTCTCAGCCACACAGACTCACAGATGTGCCAAAGCGTCATCTGCAGGATTCTAATCATGGGAAGAACAAGATGAAGGCAGTAAAAGAAATCTGCACACACCTACAAAGAGAAACTAATTTTAATTAGTTACTCCTCTCCAAGAAGAGGTGCCTGAGACTAAAGTTACAATTTTTATAAAGAAAACAACATACAAACAGAACCAACTAAAGCTAAGTATGTAATCCTATATCTCACTTATCCCTGAGGACTCATAAGTGAACATGGAATAAGAGTAAGAAAAGAATAAGAATAAGAATAAGAATAAGAATAAGAATAAGAATAAGAATAAGAATAAGAATAAGAATAAGAATAAGAATAAGAATAGTAAGAAAAGAATAAGTGATTGGATCTGTAGGAGTACCAAGAATCCACATTTTTCAATAATTGACACCATTCCTCAAACAGAAAAAGACCAAGCCACTTATCCCTGGCTTCACTGGCTTTATCTCAAATTGCAAATACTGAAGCTTACTGAAGAAATCAAGAGTTGCGGCTTGAACGCCTACTTTCAGTCACCACATTTGACAGCCCCACAAATCTGGGTAATAACATTTTTGCCATAAAATACATTGCACTATTTTAACACTCAACATGTTTATGCTTGAAGCTGCCTCTTGAATTCCCAGGGAGGCATTAGAAGAAAATTAAAAAGCATAGCCAAAAAGTATAACCACAGTCAGCCCCCACTCATAAAGTTTAATTGGAAAGCAGATATTAAGTATGTATCTTTATTACATTTTGAAACAATGAATAATATATATGTTGTTGGCTAAAGACTGAGCTCTGAAGAGCGAGTATATTGTGTTATTATTCAAACACAAGTGAAAGTACATTGCATTTTTAATTCATATGGGCACCACTTTCTGTGAAATAAATAAACACATCCACCAGCCTCAGATGGTGATTTACATACTCAAGTACCTCTAATCACATCCTAAAAGCAAGGGTGGAAAGAACAGTAGCCAAAGCTGTTGCCAGGACAACTTATCCCTGGATTTAGCATTATCATGAAGGGAAAACCTACAAGGAATTTAATTAACCAATACCTCAAACTTGCAGCCTGCCAAGCCCTGCCTACACCCTTTTAAATCCCAATCCCTCAGGAATGACTGCACTACTGGTGGCTGCACCCACTTGACAGAGAAGCAGCTTGGGATATGTCCACAGGATTCCTTACAAGCTGAGTGAGCTTGCCTCTGTCAGTCCCTGTAGTGTAGATTTGATCTCAGACACAGAATAATTTAGGTTGTGATGAATCTTAAAGTTCATCTAATTCCTCTTTGCCCTGTAATGGACAGTGACACTTTTCACTAGATCAGATTGATCAAAGCCTCTTCCAGCCTAGCCTTGAACCCCACCTGGGATATGCAGCCACAACTTCTCTGGCCTGTTCCAGCGCCTCAGTGCCTCACCCCTCTCACAGTCAGTGAGTTTAAGAAGAAACAAGTCTATCCGATACATTTGGTTCATGCAGTTGGTTGGATGGCAGACAAAAATGCGGCAATAGAGACAGGACATCCATGCTGCTGCTACTCCCTACTCCTTCAGACTTCTCTTACATGTGGCATTTTGATGGGAGATGACAGAATTTCCCTCATAATTTGTGAACAACCTCCCAGTCCTCCTCAAGGCTTGGACTACCTGATGTCTGCTGTAGCTTTAAGCAATCTGCACCAGTTGAAGCTACCTGAGCTAGCAGTTGGCTGACCACTGGGATCATGGATTTTTAACCCCAGGGCTGATGCTTCAAAGCACTTGTTCTTTTATTTTTCCTCCCTGCTTAAAAATAATAATAATTGTTTTTTAATTGGAAATCAATACAATTATTAAAGTTTTAAACTGTAGTGTACAAGAAGTGAAGTTGTTTATGTTAATGTTTAAAAAAGGGATTTAAGGCAAGTATTAAAGCAGCATTCAAGAAAGTTTCCAATTTCAAGAATACCATCAAGCAATAAATCAATAAGTGGAAGAGAAACAACAGAGGTTT
The DNA here is from genome assembly GCA_013397315.1 of Donacobius atricapilla. Lineage (NCBI taxonomy): Eukaryota > Metazoa > Chordata > Aves > Passeriformes > Mimidae > Donacobius > Donacobius atricapilla. Next base: position 506,579 of record WBMY01002111.1, read on the forward strand.
GCATGACTCATGCAAGAAAAGAATAAAAGAAACATCAATAGGCTTTCAACACTCAACTTTCATTCCTTTCTGAGGTTTGTCATAGAATCATGTTTACATTATATGTTTTTGTAGTCTCTCATTTTTCACTTCCCTTTCAAGAGAAGTTCAAGAGATGAAAGTATGAAACAGATACTCTGTATTACTTTATCATGTCAAAATCACAGTACTGTCACATCATCACTTCAAGTACTGTCTCACAATCAAAACAGATTTTTTGCAGGCCTGTGTGTGATTAATGGTTTAATCTTTGTCTTTGTCGTGCCATAACTGGCAAAGATAAGGACTCAAATGTTTTAACATTTGTGTCAGGAAAGCTTTGGTCAAAAATTTTTAATCATAATTCTTTTTACTAACATAGAAGCCAAGGATATCCATGTGGGATACTGATATCAAAGCTTATGTAATGCAAGTGTTGTAAATACATCTTCCACAAAACTGCCAATCAACATTAAAAAGCTTAGTCCTCCATTTCACTTGGCTCTCTAGAAAAAACCTACCTGCTACATAAATAATGAACTCTTCGGAATAAGGAGATTTTTCTTTATGCATGTTTGGATAATGCCTAACAGCACAATAAAGCCCCATCACCTCAGAAGCCTCTATGTGCCTCTATAATATAAATATATAATCATAAAGAATGAATTGTCAGAGAAAGAGGTCATGGATCAGCAGAGTAAATCAAACTTTAACAGCTCATCAGGGCCAGGCTGCCTAGCAATAAAACAATTCATCATTAAGAAGTTTTTGCACTTCATTATAAATGTAGATTTAAAAGAAATGTTGAAAACCCTGGGTCAAATTTTGCTCTGTTACTTTGGTGCAAACTAAGAGCAATTTACTGAAGTCAATAGAGCTGCTATAAATTGTAGTGAAAATAATTACCTCTACATATTGTGAAAAAAACTTATTTATTCTTTAAGTCTAGGGAGTGCATACTACATTTTTAAATGTTTAGTGCTATAGAAATATGCTGTTTTCCTAAAAAAAAATTGATTGAATTTTTTTTGTTATTTTATTTACACTTCTTGTGCCACAGTCATTTCAAACATATATAAAGCAAAATGCTTGGATCTCAAGTGATCTGAATGAGTGATTATATCAGAAAGTTAAAACCAAATCAACAAAATCTTAGAGTTTAAATTAACATTAAACTACTCAAATTCTATAAAGAAATAAATTAGGATTCCAAATTAAAACATTTTAGACTTTAGTAAATGTCTTAACTGACAAGAATCCCTTTTCCTTCCTATTTTTTTTCCTTCTTCTCATACACAGGAAGGGGTCCATCTCATTTGTACTGCATATGACACCAACTGAACTGTTAGCCTCAAGTCTACCTTGGTCCATGCAGATATCTCTCATTTTCTGCAATATCTTTGAAAAGTAGCAGAGCAGATAAGTTAAATTCTTTTATTAAGTCATAGTAATTTTCAAGCAGGTTGAATGCTCAGTTTCAGAAATCTGGTCACCCCATAAGACTGTCCTTTGTCAGGAGAGACACTGTTGAATTTAGTCTTTTAAGACCATCAGAGGATCTTGCCAGCTATGCATCTTTCAATCTCTTTCCTTTTTCCAGTATCACAGGATGATTAATGAAGCATCCACCTCTTTCTTAGTAGAACTTTGTATATGGTTCCTGCAAACCTCAGAACTAGGGATGTTTAATAACTTCCACATCGCAGCACTGTCTCTTATAGCTTTAGGTGTTGCTGCATCTTAGCTGACAAGATCAGATGTGGTACTCATCTATTTCTGATGATTTTTCAAGAGGATTTAATATCAAATTTTTACTCTGCCTTCTGAAGAATTTTCTGTAGGTTATGGCTTAGTCATCTGGAAGTGCTCAACTGCCCTCTTTCCCTCTCTTTCCTCCCCTGCAAAAATAACAATAAAATAAAACAGACTTGTCAAGTGCTAATGATTTTCACAGTACTAGCTCAGCCAAGAGGCATGAGATGGCCAGTTTCATCTTATCTTTGATGATGTCATATAGGCCAGTTTGATCAGAATATAGATTGTGCTTGTCTTTCCAATACTGATTCCAAAGACCTGGTAAGCTCTTGAGTAATGTCAGAAAACAGACATCTGATTAGTCTGCTAGATTTTATAAAGTGAGTCTTCTCCAAAATCCGATAGGTTGGGTGACATTAGTGCTTCAAATGCCAGATTTTTAATTGTAAACAGAAGGTTATCTGCATAGATTAATAATTTGTGGGTGTCTGGCTTCTCCTTTTACTTGCTTTTTGCATCCAGTAGTGTTTGTTTATGTTTCTAGTTATAAGACAAGTAATTGTATTTCTCTGTATACCGTTAGCAGCAGGGGTTTTACTATCACAGCAGATGGGGATGTGTACAGATCTTTGATTAACATCCCAGATTTATTTTACAAACCCTATGTTTATTGTGCCTGTAGCACAGACAATTGAAAGAGATTGACTTTTTTTTTCTTTTCCTAATATTGTGTCATTGAGAATCACCAGAAGTTATTATTACAGAAGACCTATACTAGTTCATATACTAATCATCTGAATTACTTAGGAACTTTAAGCTATTGAGGTTTTATGAAACTTTCTGAAATTAGACATTCAACCTGCTTGAAAAACCTGTAAAAATTGTTCAAAGAATTTAAGTCAAAAGTTATCAAAGACTTCTGTGGGTTTTGAAAAATATCCAAATATAACTGAAAATCACTCAAATTAAGCAGCCAGAATCATAGTAAACAAAGCAGAAAACCACTGGCACATGGAGACCAACTTAGATGGTGTTTAGGTATCTGCCTCTGGAAAACTTGATCAAAATCTAAAGTACCAAGATTTTTCCCAGGACTTACATTTCACCAAGACAGAAAATCAGTACCTTCTTCTATCTTGCATCCCAATAGCACAGAAAGTTTTAGTACTGTAAACACACCCCATCAATCTGTAGGAGCCCTTGCAAAATCCATGGGGGCTTCCTACCCTCCCTCCATATGAAATCCAGTAACTTCAGCCACTTTTACTGAAAAATATAACCAGAATAGAGAAAGGATTATAGGAAGAGGTTTTTAGAATGGTATCCCAGGGCATTTATTTGGATTATTCCCTTTTTGAATCACATCTTCATACTGAAGTCATTTACATCCATATCTCCTACCTCCTATGAGTGTGTCCAACCAATAGGTTTTCTACTAGCTGTGAAGGGAACAGGAACAGTGGAGAGACATTCTAACCCATATCCATGGAAAGGTGAGCAAAGAAAGGGATAGAAAATGGGGACAAGACTGCAGATCATGGATCTGCTGAGCACACACAGTCTTCACTTTCTCTACTACTCTGATATTTTTCCTTGAAATGTCATCAAATAGATGCAGCATAGCTTTTATTTTCTTTAATTCTTCTCTTTCAGACCACCCAGATCAACACTGAAATTAGCAACAGGGAGAGAAAACTGTCACAGGATTCTGAGTACAGAGGTCCTTTTTACAGGTGGCAACATCCAAGCCACAACCCATAGGAAAGGAAGAAGAGAAGTAAAATAACTTTGAGATATTGCAAAGCAGAGGGTAAGATTGTTGAATCTACACCACAGGGCTTATTTTGGATAAATGAATAAAATTAGTGCCAATGATCCATTTTCTTTAAGGGGTAATATCTGCGGCTGATTTATCTCTAAATATTTATTGCAACCAGAACCATCCACATTACTAAAGCAGATCACATGTGAAAGCTTTGAATCAGAATACTTGTGAGTTTGTTCTTCTTGGAAAAGGGGAAGAAAAATATATTCTCATTTTACAGCACATTAAAGGGGATTCTCTTTGAACTTCATGATTTAGGAAAAAATCAAACTCCTCTACATATTTATACCTACATAAATATAATCAAACAAAAGAGAGTTACCTTTTCTATCAGCTTCGATGCTGAACCTCTGTTAAAAGTTATTCATGGCCACCCTCAAAAGAGTCAGATATAATCATGACTCCGCCAGTTTGACCCTATATAATGCTTATCTTTTCTCAGCAGGTATAACCCATAGACAATTGTTACACATATAGATAACCAGAAAGAAAGATATCTGGGCAGAAAGAAGTTTGGGCAGAAATATGGCCTTAATCTTCTGGAGACATATTGTTAGAGCCTCACAAATGGCACCAGAAATCACTTGTGGCCAAGTGATACAAGCCCCAAAGTTTTCTATTGAGGAGAACCCACAGGCATCTCTCTAAAGCAGATGCCTGCTGAGACATGAGCTCCATTGGTATCACCAGTCAGTGCGAGGAATTCAGTTGCATAAATACAGGCACCTAATGCCATCAGGATATCCCGCTTGGCTTCCAGATGGTCTCCCAAAGCGTAAAGCTCTTCTTTAAATCTTCTGCCATAGCTGCCAGTCCTCTGTAACCTTGCAAATAACAGAGGTGACTGAGTTTAAAAAGCTGAATACCACTCCACTGCCTGTAATGGAAGCTCAGGCACTGGCAGCACATGTAGGCTCCTGCACATCAGCCTGAAAATCAAACCTGATTTCCTTTTATGACACGATAACCCACCTAGCTGATCAAGGGAAGCCAGCTGATAAAGATGTTATCTTTATGGATTTCAGTAGAGTTTTCCATACTGTCTCTCACAGGATCCTCTGGACAAAACGTCCAGTACACCACTGGATAAACACATCCTGAGATGAGTGAGTAGCTGGCTCATGGGTCAGGCACAAAGGGTTGTGGTGAATGGAGTGACATCAGACTGGGGACCTGTAACCAGTGGGGTTTCACAGGGCTCCATCCTTGGTCTTGTGCTCTTCAATATCTTCATTAATGACCTGGATACAGGACTGGAAGGGATTCTGAGCAAGTCTACAGATTATACAAAACTGGGGAGAGCTGTTGACTCCCTCAAAGGCATGGAGGCCCTGCAGAGAGACCTCACAAATCAGAGGACTAGGAAATCGCCAACTATATCATGTACAACAAGGAAAAGTTCTGGATTTTGCCCCTGGGATGGGGCAATCCTGGATACTGAGGGAGACCACATCACAGTCTCCAACTTCCTTGGAGTTACCCTCCAACTCCCCTGCCCTTCAGGCAAGGTAAGAGGAAGGGCAGACACTGATCTCTTCTCTCTGGTGACCACTGACAGAACCTGAGGGAATGGGCTGAATTTGTGTCAGGAGAGGTTTAGGTTGAATATTAAAAAATGGTTCTTCACCTAGAGTGTTCTTGAACACTGGAACAGGCTCCACAGGGAAGTGGTCATATCACCAAACCTGACAGAGTTCAAGAAGCATTTGGACAATGCTTACAGACGTGTGTCTTGGGGATGATCTTGTGCAGGGTCAGGAGTTGTACTCAGTGGTCCTAGTGGGTTCCTTCCAACTCAGCATGCTCTGTGATTCTGTTTTACTGTGATCAACATTTAGGTGCTCTTAACTCTGTGTCTACAGTTCCACTTTATACCCTAAGAACAAGGAAAATCTTGGACTCTGTGTAGCAGAAGTACTGTGTAGAAGTTGTCTCACTAAGTACCCAAATCAACATGAATTCATTGATGGAGTTTGTCCTAACCAGAATAGCCCAGCTTAGAAATGGTTGCTGTTATCCTGACTGGAATTCATGACTATCAATGGCTTTGCTGGTTTATTGTAGCTTGAGTAGCTCTGTACAGACATCTATCCTGCCCTAACAGGCCATGTCCCCTGGTCCCAGGCACTTGCTTTGGTTCCATGAAGAATTGCCCAGTAAGGTTGTGTTAAACTTGATCAATAACAAAGTGGTAGCTAAGAGGAGAATTTCAAGAGAAATGCACGAATATACCCAGCGATTCAGTGCTGGAGTTCATGGCTGTCCTGCTCCACTCAGTGGTCCTTTTTTGTTTTCTTTATAGAATACTTAAACCTGAGTGTATTCCCCTTTTAGAGCTCCCTAAATCCAGCTTCCTTGAAATCATTCCCTCTCATCTCCTCTACTGTTGTGTTTTCATTGCTTGCATTTCTTTTCCATAGCACTTCTTTCCTTCAGCAAATCTGAAGGGAAGCAGAAGCTCTGAAGCACATTAGCTTTGGCTCATTTAAGTTTTTTCACCTCTGCTCCTTACCCTCCTACAGCCGCGGCTCTGTGCCAAGGGGAGGAGAAGGAGAGGAGTGGGAGGAAGAGCTATTAGCATACACTGAAGCACAGCTGTATTGACATGCTCCAAAGCACCGTGTTATTTTGGCTGAGCAGGCTGGAGCCAAGATGAATGTATTGTTGCATGCCACGGACAGTTAAGAATCTTGTCTAACTTCTGAAAAAGCCTGATTCTGTTTGATTTCCACGGCAGCTGTTGTGTGAGCTGCAGAATAATTCAAGCTCAGACAAGATACTGAATCAGAGAAACATTGCTAGCTATCCTATTTCTTTACAAAGTAAGGTTGACTCAGAGTTGAAATCCAGATCCTGCAAAAACACAAGATATTTTGAAAATTATTCTCCTTCTAGAAAACTTTGAAGCTGAAAGATCAGGAAAAGCTATAAGTTTATAACAATTTTGTACTGCAATGGGAAATAAAAGGCTGCTCAAAAACTGATCAGCAGGAAAAACTCAAAAATCCCTTTTTGGTCTTCATTGCAAAATGTTTGATTGTTAGCAAAGAAATAGAACAAGAGGGAATGCAAGTCATTAAGTGCATGTTTCAGATATTTACACAGATGTCCAAAGTCTTTGTGTAAATTTAGATACCACTGGCCTTTGGGTGCTGCTACAGAAAGCTTCCTCCAATATAACTCGTGGTTTATCTGTGTATCTTGAGTAGATTTTCTAGGATTTGGTTAGGCAACAGTACTACCAGCTTTGGTGTGATAGGACTCAGGAGGTAATCTATACCAATTAAATATTCTCAAGTACTTCAAAAGCCTCATTTTAGGAACAACAGAAAGTACAAAAGGAGGCAAGTGACTCTAAAAGCTAGAAAAATCTCTCACTTTTCTGCATTTGGGCATAACCCATTATCATCTTTTGAAAAATATCTGAAGATGATTTAAGCTTAATTTGAGATCTCAGTCCAATGGAGCATAGTGTTGCTTTCTTCAGAGACCAGGCCAGCTAGCAAAAATCCAAGTTTTTAGACTGCTTTCACCAATGCACTTTATCCTAACCCAGGGAGGAAAGTTTAACTACTGTTGTCTTCAGTCTCCACAGAAAACACCAGCAAAATCACTTTATGGTGCCAGCAGTAAAGAATTATGCCACATCTAATGGACAGAGACCTTTAGCTGAGTACTGAAGAGATCTTGGGTGTTCATAACTTCCAGTTTCTCTCTATCAAGACTGCAATCCAATGTGTTTTAATGACTTGTAATTGGTGTGACAGTTACAGACCATATTGAGCTAAAACTTTATATTTTCACATACCTGAAAGCTCACAGGTCCTCTGCTTGCACAACACAAGCCCATATTGATTAGGTTTTTTACAGCCCCTAAGTCTTCTTTTGCTCTGAGTGTATCCATGTCAAATGCAGATCCAGAAGAACTCATTAATGTTAGATCACCATACTGATGATGACCATTTGTCAGGTATTAGAGCCAGAGCTATAGTACTCCTGTTTGAACAGAATCATATATTACTCCGAAACTAGACTTCTTTAGTTTACTAAAATAAGGGTGACATTATGTGCATTTTTTTGTTTATATGTGAATGCTGAAAAATCTCTGGTTGTGTTGGTGGTTATTCATTTGATAATACAAAACTAATCTTGACCTACCCCTAGTATTGAAAATTTTGATGTTTTTACTGTATGAAAGATTAAAATGCAAATATTATTTTGGAACAATAAATTAACTTTTTGATAAAGAGGGATAAGGCACAAGCAACTGCCTTTCAAATGTTTCATTTCAATGATTTCCAGATTGATAAGTATTTAAAACAAACACACAATAAGTCAGAGGAAAGTTAAAGTCTTTTTCTCTTCTGTGAAGCTATTTCTGTTTCTCCTTCATGGCCATGTTGAAAAGAAGAGAATCAAAGAAGTTTACCTATTGCTTTTCTTCCTGTTCTGCCAGAAGAACATAGAAATAGACATTACAGAGGAGAATCACCACATAGTCTTGTAATTCTTCACAGATGCATGCATTATAGTATGGTGGCAGCTCAAAGGAAAATTCTCTCTTAAAAATAATCTTAATATGTGCATTTTTGGGCAGGTGTATTTTGCCGCATTAAGCTCTTGGAGAGTTTATGTTTACATTAATTCATTGTTTCCATATAAGAGGCTGAGGCAACAGCATTAGAACACCAAATAAATTGTTTTATCCCATCTTTATGAAGCCATAATATCCTCTTGGCCAGGAAAAAGGTACGGCTAAGAATGCTCTCACACAATTTTTTCTGGTAGTTCAGGCCATAGGAATACTAAAAACTTACAATCAGATTTATGATATTAAAAAAATCATTGAGATCAAAACAGTCAATTGCAACATTTATATATATCCCAGCATCTCCCAAGATGCCTAGTCCTCAAAGACCACTCTTTAGGAGTCAACTCTTTTTCTAATTAATTCAAAAAAATCTCCAAAGCTTCAAAGAGACAGGCTCTGTCTCTGCAAACATGGGCCCTCTACTTGTTCAGCTATTATTTGAGCTACCTCTTTGGCTTCTTACCCCCACCCAAGAGAAAAAACTGCACTTGTTTATCCTGAGAAAACACCTCATAGTCCCTGCCGAGTCCTCTGACATGTTCATGAACCCGCTTACCACATTTAAATCCCCCTTTCTTTTTACAAGTCAGTCCTTCTTTGAGTGCAGGGTTGGAGTAGATGATCTCTCGAGGTCTCTCACAATCAAAGTTTCTCCGCTACTTTACTATTTTTCAGGGATGTTTGCATCTATTTCACAAAACATATCCTTTTGCCCGCTGATTGAAAACCTTGGAAATGCTACTGAAAACAAGACAAAAGAATGTCAGTGTAGATGCCTTACTAGTGTATTTTCATAGCATGTACATTTGAATTTCTTTAGAGTGTTAACAATTCTATATTTCCTATAGCGCAATACTTTTGGGGGGTGTAATTATTACAATCACGTAATGGTTTTTTATACCTTTAAATTACCCAAATATACTCTCTCTCTGAATGAGCACCATAATTCTAGAACTTCTCTGTTTTAGAATAAAGAAACATTTGCATCAGCATAGCAAAATCCTAAGAGATTTATCTTGAAGATGAGCATCAAAAACTGTCAGATGCTTATGTCATACTTCAGTTGCCTAATACACAAGTATCTACAGGTCTTTCTCAAGTGATAAGTGACCTGACAGGCCTGTCTTCTTCTGAAAAAGATGAAACTGGGTCTGTAGAGCTGCTGTTAGCTGGTGTCCAGGTAACTGAAACCCCCTGAACAGCACTCCAGAACTTCTGTCCATGCAAACAGCTCCCCTTTGTGTGGGTCTGAGTTCCAGATTAGGACATGTAAGTGTAGGTGCCTGAATATGACTGTCCAGGCTCCATATCTAATCAATTCAGAGCTAAACTGAACTCTAACTCCCCAAATAGAGGTGTCTGATGCCATTTTTAATGCTCAATAATGGCCAAGACCTACAGGCAAGATGGGCATATATAGCACAGAGTCTGTGGGACCTGTGGCTTCTGGCAAATGAAATGCATTCCTTTATCTCACAGAATCACAGAATCACACAGAATCACTCAGAATCACAGGATGAACTAGGTTGGGACAGACCTTTGGGATCATCAACTCCAATCTATGACCTAACGCTTCCTCATTAACTACACCGTGGCACTGATTGGATGTCCAGTCTTTTCTTAAGCATGTCTCCAATGATGGGTATTTTCTATTGTTAGGAAAGTGATCTGAGCCATTAGTTATTCCAGTCAGTGGTGCCTCTGGAGTGATCTTGTTCACTCTAATGAAGCACATGTTGGTGTGAACACCTGTGGAACTCCACAAACCAGACACCCCACACCTCCATTGACCACAGCAAGAGCTCAGACAGGGTGCACACAAAACTAAATTAAACCCTTCAGTTACCCAAACATAGGTGTCTTAATGTACATTGAATCCCACACTTTATGTAATTTCCCCCAGCGATACAGTGTCTGTCATCTTCCCAAAGCTTATGTCATATCTGTCCTTAAAAGTAGCTCAATGAGCATCCTAATGTTCCTTGTAGGAACTGTAATCATGTTCATAAGAGAAGTTTAAGAATTAATTGTAATTTCAGCTTGCTCCAGAACCTTTCAAGTCCATGAGGGTCCCATGAACTTCACTTCAAAAATGAAGAGCTACAAGGTCACTTCGTTTTAGAGGCCTGTGGATGGGTCTTAGAAGACATAATTAGCTGCAATTGAAGCATAATGAGTATGGGAGGGTGAAAGAATCTTGCCTAAAAACTTGTGTGAGTTCTTAGTCCTTCATAAGGACATGTGTAAAAACATCAAAACTCTTCTGATCTGAGAGGATAGAAAAATGGAGGAAGCTGTTTCTCATTTTTCTTTCTATCATGTATTTAACAATAATTACATCCTTAGTCTAACCTTGCTATAGTCATGGTTCTCAAACTCTTCTAGCAATAACAAAGATAACCACTGTTCAGCCTTAATTTTATTCTGGCAATATCTTAAAAATAATATAAAACATAAACCTCTTCCTGCCCTCTTTTTTTTTTTTATGCCTATGGTTAAAATGAGTTTCAGTAGTACTATAACTGATGGCCATGCATAAAATAAAAGTAGAAATTATTGGTACAATAATCTTAAAATTCAGTTTTCATTTCTATACCAGAAATAAGACGATTCTTTTCTTCCTTCTCCCATATTCTGCTCTGTAACCCTGTTCTGTCAGCTGCAGAAACTAAAAGTAACTATGGTCCCTTTTAAAAATCCTGTCATTTTTTATTTGTTCATCTAAGAAATCCATAAAGCTAGGCCACCCCTAAAGCTATCTGAAAATCTAACTGTAGCCCAAGCTCTGCTCATGGTAACCAGACCTGGGTCAAAAGGAAACCAGACCTGAGACAAAAGGAAAAAACTTTCACCCATACAATTCAAACCTTTGTTTTACATTAGTGGTTTACACAAAATGTAAAATTCTTACACCTCACAAGCTTAAACCAACCATAGCACAATCAGAGATGACTGTTAAAGGTGACATTAAAAGCTGACAGTCAAGCCCTGAAGATAAAGGGTTATAACAATATTCTCTCTCATGTAAAAGCAGAGCTGTTTTCTTCTGTGTGCAGTCCACTATACATTTTAAAAATATTTTCATGCTTATTTTGCTTTCTACTAACTGCAGCCCTAATTTTAACCCTGTTCACTGCTTACTTTCCAGCCTTACTCTCAATTTGGAGAGAAAATGGAGTCACTTGGTACATATACTTGTTTTATTTCTGTAGTCTAGAAACAGTATGACAAAATTTTATTTCTTCCTCCCTTTCTGATTGCTAATGCTAACCTCAACCTTAGCTCTGGATTTGAATTCAAATGATAACTGTGATTCACTGGTAATGTAGCTTGCCCCTGGCTGGATGCCAGGCACTCACCAAAGCCTCTCTGACACTCTCCACTACAGCTGCACAGGAGAGAGAAAATACAACAAAGGGTTCATGGGTTGAGATAAGGACCAGGAGAGATCATTCAGCAGACACTGTCATGGGCAAAACAGATTTGAATTAAAGATATTAATTGAATTTATTGCTAACAAAATCAGAGCAAGATAATGAGAAGTAAAATAAAAACACCTTCCCCCCACCCCTTCCCTGCTCTCCAGCGGTACCTCCTACCCCAGCAGCACAAGGAGGCAGGGCATGGGGGTTATGGTCAGTTCATCACCCAGTTTCTCCCATTGCTCAGGGAGGGAGTCCTTCCCCTTCTCTGTCATGGGATTCACCTCATGGGCAATAACTCTCCAAAACTTCTTCAACGTGAGTCCATCTCATGAACAACAGTCCTCCCCAAACTGCTGCAGTGTGGGTCACTCTTCCACGGGGTGCAGGTGGCTCTCTCCATACCATGGACCTGCAGGAGTTGCAGGGGCACAGCTGCATCACCACAGCCTGCAGAGGAAACTTGGCTGTGGTGCTTACAGCATCTCGTCCCCCTCCTTTTGCACTGACATGGGTATCTCACTTTGTTCTTCCCCAGTCACAATAACAGCTGTGCAATAACTTTTTTTTTTTAAGTTTCTTTTTAAATATATTATAACAGAGATGTTTGCATCATTTCTGACTGGCCCAGCATTGACCAGCATGTCCACCTTGGAGCCGCCAGGGATTGGTTCTCTCAGACATGGAGGAAGCCTCTGGCAGCTTCTCACAGAAGCCACCCCTGTAGCCCCATCCACTACCAAAACCTGGCCGCAAGACCCCAGTACAGCTGGCTAAGCTAATTTTAAATTATTTTACTTTGAAGGTCTAAAATCAGTACAATAACCATCTACTCTGATTTTTTAAAAATAACACTAACCTGGCTATGGCTACCTTGCAATCACAAGACATAACCCTAAAGAAAAATATTAAAAGTGGCTCTTTTGAAAGCACTGTCTGCAGTATACAACCATATTTTTAGTATTTACCTCCCTCATTCCCACAACTCTAACCTGAATCCAACTGTACTTCTCAGGCACAGCTCAAGGAACCAAAAATAAGCCATTATCTCAAAATGACAGAAGGACTACTACTACTTTTCTTATTTAATGTATAACCATATTATATCATTTCATTAACAACTTGCATTCAACTTAACTCCTGGGTAATACTCAGGAGTACTAATCCTGTAGTATTACTACAAAATATTATTGGCTTTTCCTTCAATCCAGTACTAGTCCTTCCTGTTGAAATATTACCCCTTATTAACCCTTAACTTCTGGTATTTAAAAAGCTGCACAGTCATCATGGAGTAATTAAACAAAATAAAGGAATATCAATGCCAGTGTTCTTTCCAGTACACTCACCTTTCTAGGTTATATCACACTCACCACCACCCCACGTAAGTTTAAACTCTTTCTTTTCCCAAACCTGACTCCAACCAAACCTTCATCCATCTTATGAGCTCTAGGCTGCACTAAAAGCCTGTTCCTGAAGGGAATAGAAATGCTTGGACATTACTCTATGTCATCAATCATTTTATAGTGAGGGTCTACTTTTAACACAACAATACATCCTGGTTTTTCTTTCTCTCTTAAAACTGCTGCTATCCTCTGTGTTTGGAAACTCCCTCAGAACCCTGCATGATCCCATCACAACAACTAACATCAGCAGGTTTTATTTTTCATGCTGTGCAAAACATAATGACAAATTTGTCCCTTCTCTCTCCTAATCCTAAATTTAAAAATTTTGAAGCATCAAGGACCACCAGAAACTGTGAAAGGGAAAGAGGCAATTAGCTCCAGCTGCCCCCAGAACTCATTTTGTCATGCTGTGTAGTTCAAAACACTGACTACTCTGGAGCACCTCACCCCAGATCCTTCCCTTCAATGCACTGCCAACCATAACTTTGATTCTTTCAGTTTCTAAAACCCCTCAGACTCTCAGCTCTCCTCCCTAGTCTCTCCAAGAAATGCGTGATCCTTTTCCTTTTCTCAGTACTCTAAATATTTTTGCTTTTTCTCCTTCAGAAGCTGTAACCTAACACTAAAAATAAACCTCTCTCTTTGAAAAAAATAAAATCTATGGACCTCAGGAAATAAAAACTTAAAGATAGGTCATTCTTATGAGTATCAGCATCTACATCCTTAAAGGTTTCTCATTAGATTGAGTCTAAAATTTTTTATTCTTTTATAAACTCAGTGTACTCCTAAATGGTGTGATGAGAATGCAGGGTACAGGAAAAAAGGAGGCATGTCTAGAGAGAGTGGAGATAAATGTCACCTGTTGTTTTGGCCACAGACCAGTTGAAAAAAAACAAGAAGAGGAGAGGATGCAGAGATTGGGATGATTTTAGGACAGATTGGTTGTTGTGGAAGGTCATGCAATAGGCTTGAGGTTAGAGACGGGTTTGGAAAGTAAGAAGGACTAAATATTAGGGGGAAAAAAATACTTTATGGGTCAATCCTTCAAATTTTAGCTGGATACCTCCTATCACTTTCAGACTGCAGTTAGCAGCCAAGGCTCAGTACATTTTAGGAAAATGGTATAAAGGCAAGCAAACTAACTCGTGTCCATACACCTAGAAACCCCATATTTAAGACATAAAATGGGGGCATGTTACTAGATACACATAAAACTGGAAAATAGATAGAGAGATAAATAGTATCAACCATGAAGCATTGCATAGAAACTGTCACATATACCAAATATGTTTAAAAGTATTGAAGGAATTATGATGATGTAACCCAAGCTATCTTCCCGTTCCCACTTTTTTTTGTTACTCCTTTTCCTTTGACTGGAATGCACTATGGATTGGGGGGTGGCAGTTGTGTTTAACACTCACTGTGAAAAGGGATGGAATTTTCTGAGTATTGAGAGACACAAATATTGATGTCATGATTCAGTCAGGAGTATTAGTAAAACTGACAGATGTTCAGGATTTATTCTGCATTTGCTAGGAAGCGGCTGATTAGAAGTATATCTATAAAGGATTTTTACAAAGACTCAGTTTTGAAAAAGCTTCCAAACTAATCCAGCGTAGGTAGATATACTCCAAAAATTCTGTGACTGGACAAGCTCTTGAATGCTGCTGTGCTTGAAAGCTTGAAAAGATTTACTTTTACTTGCAAACTGCCTAGAAATTCTGACATCATGTTTAGCAGAGGGGAAATCAAGGAAGAAGGCTTAGTAGACTCATAAACTGAATCTTTGTCTCCCTTCTTTGCACGGCAGACCACTAGTCATGAACATACAATAATGGTTTCCATGGTCTCAGCACTGAGGTGTGTCATTAGACAGCATATAATTTACAAGATTATAAATGTATTTCTGTAGGAAGAAACTATCCATGTCCCCAGACTTGCTGGCAGGATTAGACTGACTTTAGCACCATATATGTATTTTAAAAATCAGCTGCAAAATATTCAGGAAGAATCTTCCACAGAGAATACTGCATAGGAGATTTTTCTTAAACATATGGCAAAAAGCATATTAGCATGAATAACTTCTATGACATTTCCCCCTCCTCCCATCCTTGAAATTGCTGTGAGGCAAATACAAAGTGTAAGTGAAAATCTAGGAGATAAGAAAGAAGTAGGAGTTTCAAATCAGGGCTAGAATTCAAAATCCAAGGGTTCCTGAGGACCAGATTTTTTTCTTAAAAAGATAGTTACTTTTCAGTTGCTCTTGCAATAAATATTCTTGAAATTCAGAAGGTTCTAAGTGAAGTTATGAACTAATGAAGGGATTTTGGGATGTATTTGAACATCTGTGTTATTATCCTGCTAATAAAATTCTTGTGACTGGGTGTTTTAACCTCCTTATCTCTGTCATAGAACTACTTTGGAAGCTTATATAATTGCAAACTGCTTCAAACACCCATATGCAAAATTAGAATAATAATACATCCTTTCTGTTACCTATAGAAGTTGTGAGCAGTTTGGGGAGGAAACTGGGTCTATTAATGCTGGAGGCTACCCCAGGTATCTGTGTACACTGCCAACAATAAAAAGCTTCAGACCCTGGTAATATTGGAACATTTGGGCACAGAGTGTAAGAAGCGTAAAAAACCATTTTTATTCTCTCCTCTAGTCTTTGTGATCCTCCTGGGAGGTCCAATAAGGCTATAAACATATTTATCAAAAGTGATTTCAATTAAAAAAAAAAAAGGAACTAGCAGATTTCCTGTCCCTCCTCAGTCTCTAGTATCAGCAATGTGATGATCCTCATCGCCACATACATTATTACATCCCTGCACTGATCTGCACGTCTTTTTATACAGTCATGAACGTCTATTACAGAAAGCATGGTAGGGAAATGTAGCAAGTTTTCCAGCACCAAAATCTTGGTAACTGAGTTCCAGAAAAAGAGCAATCAGAGTCCCAAGAGATTTCATCAACTTTGTTTCTTTGCCTGATTGAGACCTCAGATGCACCATTCAGTACTTCTGCTGTCCTGACTCACTGTCTTCACCCTTCTTCGCCCGAGATGAGAGCTCTGTGTGATGCCCAAATCCATTCTGACTGCATGTACTCCTGCAGTTTGGAGATTAGAGCAGTCTAAATGGGAGTGATCAGCTCAAATTTTGTGTCAGATTGATGCTAAATTGTGATTTCATAGAAAAAGTGGCAGGATGATTTTTTAGACAAAGGGAAAATAGCCAATCACATGCCAGGTATGTTGCCCAAGGTTTGAAGCCTTCACTAATAAATGTGCTATGAATGAAAACCTTCTACTTTGTGAAACTGTCACAAAAAATAAGAATCAATGATTTTAGTGTACTTTTTTCAACACTAACACGTTCATGGAGGCAAATGAAACACCTGAAGCAGTAGTTTACCACTCTATTCTGTTTTTCAGTCATGCTATTGGCATGTTGTTCTACTAGAGCTTACTGACTCAGAGAGCCACTGAGATTTATAATTTGGCCTTTTATAACCAGAACAAAGCGAATCTTATTGAAGATGACAGTGCAGGAAATAAGCAGATCCTAATACTAATTTCAGATAGCAAAACAGTCAAGCAGCATTCAACTTTGAAATGTTCATGGTCCTCTAGGCTGAGGTCTTAATACAACAAATCAATTTACTGCCTCACTAAGGCCTGGAGGAAGTAGCACTTCTGGGTATCATCATGTAGACTGAATGGTCCAATCCAGATAAACAAGAGAAAATGCTGCAAACATAGCAGAGCCTTCTTGATCTCCTGTGAAAGGTCCTTGATGCTGTGGTGAGAAGCTGGAACAGATTTCAGAATGTGTTATCACTGATCAGAGACAATCTGGGGACAGGCACTGTCATGAAGGTGATGAGTGGAGAAACACAGGAAAAAAAAATTGCAGAAGGTTGGGTTTTCCAGTTTTAAATGATTTTGTAGCACTTCAGTGTACGAGGCTCCTCCCCTACATTGGTGTTTGGATCCAGCCTTGCTATTAAGTTCATCATTAAGAAATTTGTGGGATTTTACATTTCTTACCATGCTGACATTTAGTGAGCTATTTATCTTTAGTTTCTGTTCTACTGACAGTACCAATAGTATATTTTTCATAAATATTATTATTAACTATATAGATTTTAAGAAAATTTATGTGGATGTTCTCCATCATGGTGTTAAATTGAAGTTCCCTAACAGTCTGTAGTAGAAAAGTCAACATAAAAATGTCTAAAATGCTAGTTCCTTTGAAATGTTTCTGCAGTCAAGCCCTTATAAGAAGTGTGTCTCTTCAGCAGTGATTCCAGAAAGATTTTAATTTTCAAGACCATTTTCTTACAAGTTTTCGAAACAATTGTTTTCTACTCTTAAAGGGAGCATGAAATTTTAAAAGCAGAATAAGAAGATTGTTTAGAATGAGGATCAAAAGACAGGGTTTCAGTTTGAGAGTGGGGTTTTTTTTTTAATAAAGATTAAAAGGACTATGCAGTTCTCCTGCTTTTACTCATTCTCAAAAGGCACGAAGCTGACGCAGTGTGACAAAATACATTTCACCCACAAGACACCAGTTTATTTAGTATACATAATACCTTACATAAGCAAATCCAGATCACCACATTTTTCAAGCTTTCCATGAGTAGGTGAATTGTGGTTTTGCTACAACCTTCCCTCAAAGAGATCAGACTTCACAGGTCTTGGACTAACTTTCACAGAGGGCAAATTAGGACATCAACAACCAACATAAACACATTAATAAGCCTTAACTCATTTGTTGACTGGCAACAACGAGAGCTGTGGCCTTGAGCAGCCACAGAGAAACTGCCCTGGTTTTCTGAGCAGTAATGATAGCAAGGTGGCAGACGTTGTTTGTGTCCAGTGTTGGAGGATTCCCTTTGAATGCAAGCTCAGGTTGGCCTGTGACAGACTGATCTGGCACTACAGAGCACTGTGTTCCTTTTTTTCTATTTTAGGTAAATGTAACCAAAACCAAATGGATTCCCTCCAATATTCACATATAGTTCTAACCCTAAAGTTGTTACGTCTCTATTCAAAGTTCTATAGTCTATGCCAGTCTGTCTAATGAGTTGACAAGAAAAGCACCCAACAGAAGTATAATTTTAGTGAATTAATAGCAGCAAGTACTCTTTTGTACTGTATTTTCTACCATTACTTTCATGTTCTTTTGCAGAGTTCAAAGAAGGTCTGGACACACCTACTTGTTTTGTATGATGTGGGTGACATAAAGCGCACTGCCCTGCACACTATATTTTTAGACATAATTTGGAACATGGAACCTGACCCATATCCTCACTAACTCCTGTGCTTGAAGATTTCCAGGAGTTCTAGTGAGTCCCCCAAAGAGGTCTTGGCTTGCCCATTCTGGGCTGTTGCTTTGATGATACCATGGTGCACATCTCCCAGGAAAGACCCTTCCTGGATGGCATTTAGCATTTTTTGTTTTCCCTTGACTTATCCATAAGGAGAAAATTCTGCAGATAAACAAACACTCTTTACCAGTCACACATCTCCATTTATTCTTTCCATCAGTCTGTACAGACCAGCTCCTCTGGAGTGTATTTGATAACAGTGTATAGCAGGAAAATATGATCTGTAATAAGACTAAGAGAACAGCATATTCAGGACTTGTTATGACCCACACACATACATTTTCCAAATTTCAGGCCTCATTTTCATGGTTTCTTTTTTTTTTTCACTGTATTCATAGGATATATATGTAAATCCTAGCTGCCGAATCTCCTGCCATGATAATGACCCCTGTGGGCCACCAAAATTCACTGTGGAAATGGTAACACCTCAGTTGAGGTGTTGTTCCTGGAATATTCCTTACAAGATGAAATAAAAGTATCTTCTTTGTCCTGAAAATGCAGATCCAGGAAATTTCAGTTGCTGAGAGTTCAGCTACTGAAAATTGCATTGTGGAACATAAATTCTGTTGAAGTAAGGTTGTACTCACACTGAGACTGAGATAATCTGTCATTACTACCCTTCATCCGATGGGAAGACTTCTTAAATATTTTAAAGAGCTCTACAACAGATGGATAATACTCTGCATGATCAAAAATGCAGTGTTAAAAAGCGATATTTTTACATTTAATTTTTTATAAGATTGGTGCATTTTATATTGTCAAATTAAATGTCATAGCTGGTGGATAAAAATGTTTCTCCTCCTTAGAAGCAACTCTTAAAGAGAAAAAACAGTTAAGATTCCCCTGACATGTATATGAATAATATTTCCTGTTTTATTAGAAATGTGAGCTTTCTGAACAAATAAAATTGTTTAATGCTTGCATGGCAATATTAACATAATCAAAACCAAATAGAGAAAAAACAAGTCATCACAGCAAAACAGCATTTTCTCATTTTCTGCAAAGAAATTTTTGAAAAAAAATCTGACAAGTTACACAAAATGCAGCCTATTAGAAGTAATCTAGCATAAAGGAATCTAGCAAAATAATTACCTGTTTTGTAAATTTTGCTAGAAGTGTTTACATATTCTGCACATGTTCTTTCCTCCAAAGATTTGTTTCTAATACTGATTTTCTTTCTTTCCATGTCACTAGCTCTGATACCCTTATAGATGGAGAACAGTTCATGTGAACCTTCCCAAACCTCACGATTCATCTCCAAACTAGAATAACAATAATGCTTGAAAAAGAAATGTAAAGCCAACCACAGACCCCATGAATACACTGTGAAATAGTAACAATTCTCCTTCAATCCCTTCTTAAATTTGTTTTTGTTTTTGATGTCACCAGACAACCAGATAGAAAATTCATTCTATCCTGGTAATCCTGGTATTTATATTACTGCTAAAACTGAACATCTCCAACTTCTTGGAAGAGAACCAATTTTCTAACTGATCTGATTCCTTTGAAAATTGCAGGAGAGAGATCTGGAAGAAAATGCACTTTTCTAGTGCTTTTAAAATGAGCAGAAGTGTAAAGCTCATTGATGACAGGACATATCAGAAGGTAGCTTTTGTCAGTAGTTCTAAAAATCATCCAAACTGCAATCTTCAACCAAAAAAATCAACCTTTGCAACTCATTTATGATCACCTTTCAATGTCTTGGACTTCTTATTCCTTTTCTTCACTGTTTCTGGACTGGGATGACAAAGCCAAAAACCTCTTTGCTTTCTACAGATGCTGGCACAAAATTTCAGCAGAGTATAACCATGTAAACCATGTAATCCCTTGGGCTTCCAGGCATGACACAGCTGCTGCAAGGGGCAGTAGATAGGCACTATTGGGTCGATAAATTATATCTCTCTCTTATTTTTAAAATAGCATCTGTAATACTGAAAATGGGCTTAAGATAGAGGGGAACTTCCAGGGGGAAAAAATGTTGGTAATTTGTCCCACTGACTGCTTTACTCAGCTGATAGGCAAGATCTGTCTCTGCTTTTACAGAAAATGAGGAGAATATCAGTATTCTCCAGATGGGATGACAGTGCAAACAAGTATGAGTAAGGTTTCCTCTGTAGGACATGCACAGGCATGGACACTGACTCCTTAATGTGCGCCAGGGATGACAAAACACAGAAGATACAACAACCTGTTTACTTCTTCACAGGTAAAAATGCTTATTGTTCCTTCAATTCTTTCTCTTTGGAAGAAACTAGGGCATCAATGTATATCCCAAAGCTAAATGTAACAAATGTCTAATATTTGGAATTTTCAGCTTATTCAGCATGACACTGAGGAAAACTGAGGGAAAACACAGAAGACAAATCAATTTCTCTGAGCATGTTAGTTCCAAATACCACTCAAAATAAGGATGAGAAAGAAACTAGTTAGATACATCTAAGGTAAAATATTTTATGAGTGGAAAACTGAAGGGGGTGCCCATTTAATTTCTTCTGAAATAAATCTTTGTGTGCTATGGGGAGATGCAATGCCAGGTCACAAACCACCACCACAACCTCTACAACAATCAGAACACCCCAGGAGCACTTGTCGTGGGTAAAGAAACGATTAAAAATAACCAAGTCTTCTACATTTATATAGATGCTTTCACCCCAAAGGATTCAGAAACTCTTGACAAATTTAAACACCCACACCAGTTTATATGCAGAAAACCTCTTCCACTGCTGAAACAGATAATTTTCATAAACAGCAGTATATAAGCCAGAAAGCAAAGAAAGTTACTTAATCTAAATGAATCCAAAGAGGAAATCCTGTTTCTTGTTTTCTTTTGTCATAGTATAGAAGTTCTGGCAGAAGAGGAATGAACTAGATTTTGGTCTAATTGAACAAGTTCTAGCTTTGATTCTTTATTTATTGTGGTTTCCATCTAATGCAACCTGATATTCCAAACCCATCAGAACATGGTCCTGGGCAACCTGCTGTAGCTCATGCTGCCTGAGCTGGTGGGTTGGGCTAGTAGATGACCTCTGGATGTTGCTTTCTACCTAAATTATTGTGTGATTTTCCTGTTTGCTGAAGCAAACATTTATTTTTTGTCACGGGGAAGCAATCACACAATTTCATCATTAAATACCTAGCTGACTGTTTACTCTTGATCTGAGAGAAGTCCCAAATAAATGGTTCAAAACTGCTAAGGTATCAGATTAAGGACTGAGGAGATATTTTTCCTATAGTGAAATACTCAGCCTTATGGAAAATAATTTTCTTTGGCTCACAATATTGGGGTTTTCCTCCATGGAAAACCGTGGAAAAGGCCAGCTTCTTGTCTGACAGTCTGGCCAGCTTGTAATGCAGAGGTTTTAAAATCCCTGATCTGGTGACTGAGACTGCAGAGTACACCCATCTGTTAATTGTTCTTAACCCATACAGCAGACCTGGGAATGCTACTGTGCAAGAGACCTCAACAGTCCTTCCAAGAGAACTGTGTCTCCAAAGGGCATCATGGACTGTCTCTGTTGCACAGAAAGACAAAGCTTGCACAAACAGAAATTTATGAAAGATCTAAGGTAAATGATCACCCATCCTAACCTAAACTTAAAAAGCTAATATTTTTGAAGATATTAAGGGAGGGTGGCAAAAAGCTCAAATCAAGCATGCAAGCGTGCAGGAGTATTTTATCAACACACAATGTTCAGTGGTGAATACAAAGCAGGTGTTTCAGAGACTGAAGTTCCCAATAAAAAATATTTAGCTGATTTTATGCATGGAGTAGGTAAAGACCAAACCCCAGAAAAATTCTTCAGAGAATCTGAAACAATTAAGTGCCCAGCTAATTATCCTGGAATAACTAATAGTGTGTTGGGCATATTGTAAATAAACTCATCTGAAATCCATAGTGGGAAGAAAACAACAGAGAATTAAAATTTAAATCTTGATAAATATATACACACACACACATGCACACACACTGTCCTGACATTTAAAGGGCAATGCTTAGCCAGCTGCATTTCTATTTTCCTTCATCATTCACAAAAATATGGTCCAGGCTAATAATAACACATAGATAAATGCCTTCTTTCCATATTGCTGTGCATTATAGAAAGTTTTTTGGGGATAACCACGCCAAATCTCCAGGTGTTGGCCAGGTTGGATTGATGTTGGAAGAGAGGAAAATGCTCTTCTCCATCATTGCTGAGGAACAAATATCATCCCATTCTGTCTGAGTATTGAGGTTTACAGAATAACTGAGGCTGTATTTTTCTATAAATAATTGGTTGAACTACAAAGCAGAACTTTGTAATTTTACTTAGCTGAGGAATAATTTGGGCCTCCATAAGGTTCTGTTGCCCCAGACAAGAAAGGCCATCTTTCAATGTATTATTGAGGTTTTATACAATGGACTAGTACCTGAAAAGTTGGTGAATAAGAAGAAATCTTTGTAATGGCACTAAATCTGAAGTTTCCTGGGAAGATTTCCAGTATAGGCATTAGCCTATAGAAGGAGTTAAAATGTATATTTACAAAGTATATTTTCAAAGTCTTCATATAAAGGTCTGCTTAGGGGGAAAACTAAATAGCAGTCCTGAGTTTTAAATCAAACATTATCAAAAGTTTGGCTAATAACTATTGTACTGTCATTTTTCTATAGATTATTTCACACATGTGACCTTGATCTTTCCCTGGAACCACTGTGCCACTCAGAATTCAATTGTGCTCCAAAGCTTAGTGCAGTGCTTGAGGACTACACTTTTTGCAACAGCATGGGAGCATTCAAGGGAGATGCACCACTGGCTGAGGGAAGAGGTATTTGAGTTCAGTTTTTCTTAGATTATCAAAAATTACACAGGGAAGAGCTCAATGAGAAGGTCCTGTAGTTTCACAGCAGGACTCCCAGAAACCTTTGGATAAGATAACAGTGTGACATGAAGAACTGAAGCAGTAGGGACCTCAACACAAAGGTAAAGTCTGCATCCTGACTCAGTGAAACATATAATCTTCTTCTGTTTGTTAAAACAAAACAGTGCAAAAATACATTTTGGAGGTCAGATTTTCTGCAGCTCCCTGATGAAAGAAACGTGGCAATAAACCCGCTGAGAGGTGGTGAGTTGCTCAGCCATGTGAAAATGAGCACAGATACAGACTGTAATATTTGATGATCAATTTGGTGCTTGTCTCTTTTCTTTGTCTTTGCGTTATTGTACTTCCATGTTATTCCTCGGACAGATACATATTCTTTACAAAGAACATAATGCCTGAGGCTTGTAACTGTATGACCTCTCTCAGTATAGTCATAAATCTTGTGTTTAGTTGTCCTACTCAGCTTTGAGTTGTCTTCTGTGTCTTGTAAACCACTTTCTCAAACACCTCCTGCAGATTTGGAAGGGGTTGAGATTTTTCTTGGGTTTTTTCCCTTTTGGTCACTGTGGTGAATTGTGGGTTTCTTGATCCTCCTGCTGCTACAAAGAAACCAGACAGATAATTTTGAAGAGCCAACATCTGTTGCTGCAGAGGTAAGGTCTTCATGTTCTGATGACTCCCTGTGCCTACAAAGGGACTTTCTTTTCATTTGCAGTAAACTCTGGTATTGTGCCAGCACCATGTACTAGAGGGCACCTCAAAAACTACTCACCCACTGCACCAGGACTCAGAGGAGAAGTTTTCCTTGAGGGACATAAGGTAACTTTTGATGTTGCTCCCTGAAATATCATGAAGCACTCACTGCCTGGCTGTTCTCCTTGTCTTGACCATGCCACAGAGCAGCCTGTGCAGAGATGCTTTAATATTTGTTCTACCAGGCTTGGTGTGGGTTGTTCTGGAATTCTTGCACTGCATGACACATCAGCATCTACCACCCCTTCAATTAAACTGCCTGTTTGTATGTTTTGTTTTTGAATCTACATCTGACTGTTGGATAATAAACATCCTTTGCAGTAACCACACAAACTGGGTGCATGCAGGTTGTGGAAAGTGAAAATTATTGTGAGTGAGGAGCAACAGATTATTATTTGTATTATAATTAATTACTTTGCACAGCTGGGAACCTTGCTACAAGTCTTAGGTGTTTGCAAGGATGAATAGCCTTGTAAAATGTAGCTGGCAGCTAAATCCACTCTTGTCATCCATGCTCGGTTTTGGTGCTCTCAGTGCTGGATAGATGTGCCTGCCAAAAGCTCTCATCGGCCCATTAGTGTCTGGAGTGGCTGTGCTCTTAAAAGGACATTTTTATTGCTCTCTGCCCTTTGAGTCATAGTAGCTGCAGACACCTGGGAAACGCTTGATAAACACAAACAGCTGGGACATACCAGATAAACAGTCCTTGCAAAAACCACACATTACATATATTGATAATTACACACCAGAAGCCATGTGTTAAAACACTATTTTCAGATCCCAAAAACATTATTTTTCAGATCCCTTTCTTAGTCTACTGGTATAAGTCAGGATCCCATGGGGCTGTTCATATAAAGAATCATTAAATCTCTGTTTTGGTTTGTGAAAGAATGATGAAAAGAGAGGTGAGCATACAATAAATTTTCTCCCATTATTTTTCCCGCTGTTGAAGTCATTCAGTCCCAATAAGACAGAGCTAAAAATAAGCTCTGAGGCTTTGATTAGCTCACGAAGAAGTACCAGTATCAAGGGGGTGATTGTAAAGAACTTGAAAAGGCCACAGTGCCTTCAATGGGACTATGTAAGGCTGGCATGGCAAGTGGGTCTGGTAGCCAGTGGGGAGATGAACAAAGAAACTCTGGGAAGCAGGTGGGGTCTGAGCATCTTGTTATCCACCACAGCTCCCAAGCATGACTTGAAATGTGGGAGACGTCCATCACTGCTGATTCTTTTGGGGACATTTTGATGTTTTCTGCCACAGTGCAAGATACCTGAGTTTGATTCTTAGGCCAAGGACAATAAACATAAATATGGTACAGTTACCAAGCTCCAGGTAAGGAATTGCAGAAACTGCTGTCACAAAATTTATGTTTACTTGAAACAATTGCATTGTGTGGTCATTCAAATGTAGGATATATTTTCTTCCATGATGATTGCTTTCTCCTTTTAAGGATCCTATCTAAGCAAAGTTTAAAGGGAAGTGTTTAAGAGAGAAAGAGGGCAAATATACAAAGGAACTGGAAGTCATTCATCTCTTTCAAAAATATACCTGATTTTAGACAATGATGATTAATAACTGATGTAGGTTTGTTGTTCAAAATAAAATGCAGTTAATTTATCTGGGAGTGAACTGTAATCTAGTCTATTATTTCCTCCCCAGAGACAGCCTGCTGTCTCATGACCGGCTGAAAGGTCTATCAGGTTACAGAAGCAAGGCTTAACCAACCAAGAAAACAACATTAAACAATAAATGTTTCAATTTCAGTTGTCAGAAAACTTCGTGCAGACCTTTAAAATTAAAGGCCATCGAAAGGTATAGTGCATGTTCAAATAGAGGCACAAATGATAGCTTTTGACAGGCCATATATGCAGGGTGGGAAGATATTTTATGCACAGTCTGACATATGAGTCATTGGGAAAATAAACACATAGGACAGTGAAAAAGAAGCATTATTAGAGCAATTCCACTGTGGAAAATAAAGGTAGTAGGAGTAGTCAGTGTCATGAAGACTTGAGTGACTTTGTACATGAGAGGAGAAAGATCAGCTAGGGATTACAATACATTTGAATACATTAAAGAAATATTATGAACATGCACGATACAAAGTGAAGGTGGACAAGTGTCTCTGATGGCTAAAGACTGACTCAAACTTGCTGTCAGTCAAGTAGAAGAAAAGAACTAGCTCCTTCTAGATTTTGATCCAAATTAAATATAAAAAGTCCCTTGGTATAACCATTCTTAAGAATGCCTGGCTGAAGAATAAAGATTAATTTATTTAAAATTAATATTACTATTTAAAATTAATATTTAAAGAAGACAAACCAAAGGTCAGATGTGATAGGATTTGCTGATCCAGTTCACTGAACTTTCAGGTCATAAAGGCAAGCATATTGTGCCGTTGAGTGGTACTGTTTTATAGGAAGCTCACCACTGAGATATTATTTTCACTGATTTCATGGTAAAAGATTTAAATACATGCATGGACACATTGACCTCAAGAAGTCTTGCAAACACTGGTGTCACGTGCCCCATGAAATAGAAATTATTAATTTACCAAAAGTAATTCTATCAAGAAAGAACTTTCTTGTTGGCCTCACCCTTCTGCATCCTGAACACTTTGCTGCTCTGTGATTTCTCTGCAGGATGCACTGAAATACCTCTCACTTGCTCATGGCTGTCTATTGATGGGGAAACAAGGCATAAGGGTTCAACCTCCATTTCAACCTTGTTTGTTACGTTTAATCCACAGTGAGAGACCACAGTGGGGAAAAGACTGTTATACCTGGAGTCAGAACTGAAAGTAAGAGATAGAAAAAAGCTGCCAAATGCATTAGTCTTGATACCTTGATTATTACAAAAATAATTCTTCCTGGGAGAACACTGCTGTTCCATGGAAGAAAATATTACATGAAAATAGGGATTATATTCAGTTCACCCAAGTTTAGGTAGCTTGCTCTCCAGATGTTACCTAAGTTTTCCAGGTTCCTATAATAGTGATCTTGGGATGCAACTCATCTGCCAAAAAAGGAATATGTCTATTTTTTTAGGAAACGGTAAATTCCTTCCTGAATTATGAGCACATAAATTTGGAAACACTAGTTACTACAAATTGATCCCAAGATCTGTTTTTTTCCACTAGAATGAAATGGAGAAATACAATTATTCCAGCTAATACAGTGATACTACAGTCAATATAGACAATAATTTTTTGAGACCTGAGCAACATTATTTCCTTGCATAAGAACCTAAATGATGGGGCTGCCCAGCCTTACTCCAGAGCCTTAGTCAATAAAGTCAGCTAAGGATTTGAGCAGAAGGTGCTGTGTAAGGATTACATGCCATGAACACACTTGTCATGTGCATGCAATGGATTTTTTTCTCTTTTGAGTAATTATCAGGCATAAACCTGCCCTGAAAATTACAGAGATACAGAGAAGCACCCCTAGTGCTCTATAAAATTAGTAGTTGTTATGAGTAAAACTAATCAGATTAGCATAATTTAATTCAGATAAACTCTTATTTAAAAGGTCTGTGGAAAGACAGTGCCTTTCAGTTTCATCCACAAACAAACCAAAAGCATGGTGGTAATAACACCAAGGTGGCAGGTTTGATCCCCATATGGGCCAATCACTTAAGAGTTGGACTTGATGTTCCTTCTGGGTCCCTTCCAGCTCAGACTATGCTGTGATTCTCTGAGCTCATGGAGCAGTGTACCACACCCAGACAAACCCAGAGTCTATGGAAGGTGAATATATTGGCTGAAGAGGGGTATGAAGACAGGGATGAGCAGTTAGTCCCCAGTATTTGAACAGAGAGCCACCATAACCTCTGGGAAGGACCTTTCTGGCACATGGCCCAAGACAGATTAAACCAAAACTTCTCCACAAGCCCACTCCTCTAAGAAATGGGATTTCATAGATGCTTATTGCACTGAGTGCCTACTTGAAGCCTTATGTGAATAAAAATCAATCGATTAATATTTTCTATTACAGATAAAGAAACATCTGAACAACATAATGAAATCCAGCAATCAGAGGATTGAGGGGGAAAAAAGGAAAAAAATAATCCTGGTAATCTGGTGTGGCTGTTAAATATGGTCTGTAGAAATATGAAACAGCTCATTATATGCTAGAAGGTGCAAGTAGTCCTAAATCACAGTTTGTAGGACTTTTCACAGAAGAAATCCTACTCGTAGCTCTCCAGGTTGCTACCAGCACCCAGCCTGCTCTGCTCCAAGAGGGTCAAGCCTTTCAGGGCAATTTCTTTGTGTGTTCAGACACACTAGTGGTGAACCTGCATATAAGAGCTGCCCTTTTCTTGGGAGGAGAAGATATCAAAGAAGATAAGGGATGTTGGCAGCTGCTGTGCTGACAACTTTAGAAAGTCTGGCTAGGAGACCATTTGGGATGTGAGAGACGGCCATGCCTGAATGCTGCCTGAATGTCCTTGGGTACTGCAGCAACCAGTTTGATACCCAATATGTGATATCCCTGGGGCTCCCAAAACAGGGAAAAGTAAAATAGAATATGTGGGGGCAGAGAACATCCTGAAGAACATTTAAAGCAGCAGAGGCTTGTGCAGTCAAGGGAAGGCTATGACAAAGGGAATTACAGAAACACAGCCACATCTTTTAGCTTCCTCCTACCAGCTGCTAATTGCTGCACTGGGTCAGTTCCACCTCAACTGACCAGGCTCTGTGGTCCAGCTCCACTCTGCTTTTGCAAGAAAAATTATGCTTCAGATCAAACAAAACAGGAAAGAGAAGAGCAGAAAAGGAAAACAATGCCTGTTCTTGTTGTTCAATGTAGGAACAGGGGGAAAAAAACGAGAAGAAAAAAGAAACATCAAATTAAGAACCAAAGGAATCAGCTGGGGAAAAGAATCTTCAAATGACTGCTGCAAGTATGAATTCTGCCAGAAAGGACCTCAGCAGCAGCTGTTTCATTGCCTATTTTGTTTCTGAAAGGGCTGAAAGAGCCTGCCTAGGACATAGATGAAGATTCACTGGAACAACTTGAAGCTGAGGGAAGTCTGGCATTTTCCTATGAGTGGCAGGTTAAAGTTATGACAGAAGAGAGCTTTTATTTTCCTTGCATGTTCCACATTTCAGTTTTACTTGATTGCCCAGGGCTAGTACTTTGCACACAGACACTGATAAATCTGAGCTCCAAAGGCAATATTATGTACTACTCAGACATGCAGCACAGATGCAACTGCTTAGCTGACTGTTACCTGTAAAACCTAATTAAAATCAATAAAGACTTTTAGCTGGAGGTCCATGTTTTATCAGAGCATGAAAATGAGACAAAACTCTCAATAACATTGCTTTGTTTTTCCATTTATCTTTGCAGATATCTTACAGTAGCCTGTGAACAACCCTCACTTCAGGGTATTTACGCTATACCTGACCAAAGTTTATCTGTCAACCCTGTAGGAATACTGGCATAGTTAACATTTTCTTCAACTTTAAATCTGCCATGGGATTAATCCTTTGCTCTTTAGTGATAAGAACAAAAGTAGTTTTAGGCTAACATCATTGTTAAACTCTGCAATAATCTTTCTAATGGAATGGCTCAGAGACCCAGCAGCTTGACTTTCATCCAGAAGTTTTTAGCTTAAAAAACCAACCGTCTTTTCCCAGAAAAAGCCCTGAACAGTGTCTTTCAAGAGGTGTAAAGGAAGAATGGCCAGAATCTGAAATAGGATCTGTTGCCCTGCTTCTTTACAACCAACATTTCTGTCAGAGATTTCTCAAGTTATGAAAGATGCAGGATCCAAATCTGTGGTTTGAGATAATTCATCTGGCTGGTACTTCTTTATGTCTCTTTCTTTAAAATATCAAACTTTGGTCAAATACAGTATTCTTAGTTGATATCTCTGATAGCTATCATACTAGTGTTCACTAGAGTCAAATTCCTCTTCTACCACAAAAATGGTACAAAACAAAACAAAAAAATAAAAAGAAAATTAAATTCAGTTTGAGTCTTTTTACCCAGTTCTCCATGTACAAGGTCTCTAAGCATCATGGAAAACTTTTAAAACAGAGATATCAACAGTGTTGTCCTGCAATGTCTCTGAAGATCTTTGAGATTGAGAAGCATGTAAGAGAACTTCATTTTCCATGTAGCTTTGTACATTATAAGTTCCACAACAGCAAAACATTAGCTCTTTTTCTTACTTTCTCAGCTGTAGGCAGCCTTCTCCATCACTAAGAAACAGCCAGATTGTAGAGGCTCCAAGTCTATGTCCCTACAAATTCAGCAAGAGATTGCCTTGCCAATGAAGAGGATTTAACATAAGCAGGCTCATATAATTCCAGTCCTGCTTCCAGTACCCAGTATTGGGTGTCATAAACACATACATCTTGTGGATAAATCTGAAAATCTCCCTCTGCCCATTTAGATATGATAGGAAATCCACTCATCTATTTTGTGAGAACATCAGACTCCTGGGTTTATGAATGTTGCAACAAATGAAAGGGAAAACAACCCAGTATTGCCTGTGTGTTGTTAAGAGAACAGTATAGTTCTCTTAATTTTTCCTTCACCAAATTGTTGCCTACTAATGGTGTACTTCTCAAATGGCAATAGAAAATTGAAATGAAAGTATCATCCCTCTAATGTTGTTATCAATATTTTGATTTTGATTTATTATTTTAAGAACAAAAGTTGTGACCAAGTATTTGCTGATTCTTCTTGTTGATTCATTTGTGATGATATCTTTTTTATTTCTGCAGATGCAAAGTTGTTAAGATTTGTATTTCATATGATTTTGAGGTTGGGCTATATATTTTGAGGTTGTCAGAAGTCCAGGGCTCTGTGTGACTTTTAAGATCAAGATGATTTGATATGGAAGCAAAGGGTTAAATGAGTTTCCAATCTCCCAGCCCTGTGTCCAGAATAATCAGTCACTGCTATGCATCCTGCATTTAGATAGTAGTAAGACCATCAGATCTACAACAGTTAATACACCTGGCATTTAGCACTGCTTTGAATTTTGAAAGGGGAAGGGCAAAAAAACCCCAAACCTGAAGCTTTTACTCTGAGAACAATTTTGGATATATTTCTAAAACTGTGTCAATGGAATCACTTTTCTGTTAAGGGTGTGCAATCTTACTGACAGATAAAGATCGCTTTTGGCTTTGATTCATTATTCTGACAAGGATTTAGCCTTGTCAAATAATTAAAAATTATGTGAGTTGAAAATACTTATTAATTTTTTTACCCATTACTCTGGTACCAAATCCTTGAGAGAATAGTGATTTCTGGGCAGTGCCAGTTTGCATTTTCTCCCTTTTTGCAGCTGTTTATTTTATCTTCCTCTGGTAGTTTTTGAGCTATAATACCATCCCTTTATTTATCAGAATTCTATACCTGTTTTTGATATGTAGAGATACCCACAGGCTCCCCTAACCTTGTCTCATGTTGCTATGTTGTATGAATTATTCAGAAAGTTTAGCTTTTGAAGTTGTCAGTAATTACATAACATTGAGATACAAGACAGAGAAAGAACATGAAGAGACATCATAGAACAGATCTTTCTATCCTTCAAGTAAAGCCTTAATGTATAAATTTGAGAGACAATGTGTAATTAAACAAGTATCTTTAATGTACTCTCTAGCATTTTACATTTTCAGGGTTCAAGGTTTCCCCCCTGCTGCCTAAGGAGCACTTAGCCTCTCGTTTCCCTTATCTCCATGCCAACCTTTTGAACTGCTCTTCATGTGGTTAGTAAATCCTTAAAACACTGGATTACAAGAACTAAGAATATAAGAAATGTCAATCATACATGTTTAGGTCAATACCAGATCTGTCTATGACGCTGCAGAAAGAGGCACTGTTTCAGGAGAAGACAAAAGCCTGGCCTCTCTCCATAGATCCTTTTATTACTTAAAATGGTTCTGCTGGAATGTTAGGGTACAGGGTTTATCTTCATCTTCTTCATTTAGTATTTGTTTTGTATGTGTAGTCCATGAATTTGCATTCTTTTAAATATTTTAGTATGGTTTGTCTCCAATACCTCCTGTGGCAGCAAATCACAGTAATACTTTTTAAAGCCCTTTTTAAGTAAATCTCCTGGCAGTTTCAGCAAGAGATCTCTGGTTCTAGTGTTGCAGGATCTGGGGAGAAGCAGTTCAACATTTTCCTCTGCCTGTGTGATTTTTTTTTTAGAGTTCAGCACTATGCAAGTTTTGTTTAGATTCTTTTTCTAAGGATATATTGACTTTGTCTACACCAACACTCATCTGTCGCCTTTTTGACCACTTTTTGAACACCTGAAGTAAGCCCCTGTCACTGATGCAGTTTCTCGTTACCCAAAAGATGCTAATGCCATCCTCACATTTCAAGATATCACATTTCCCTTTTCAGTCATTGACAAAATAATGAATAAAACTGGTCTCCACACTTATCCAGAGTACGAACCACTGCCGAGTTTTATCCAGCCTGAAAACCACCAAGACCCTTACTCTGCTCTTCTTGACCTTTAACCAACTTTAAATTCATAGCAGGACCTTCCTGCCAAACTCATGACAACTTCATAACCTTAATAAAATTTTGCTGCAGAAACTTGTCAAAAGTCTTTTTAAAGCCCATATTTCTCAGGTTCGCTGGGTCTCCCGTTACACACCTGCTGAAACCATGATAGAGCAGCAAGAGAATGGTGGGACAAGATTCCCCATTCTAAGGGCATTGCTCATCCAATCCCAGCAGTCTGTGCACTCCATAATCTTCTTCTTCATAATCTTCTCAGAGCTTGCTGGTAAGAAAAGACCCTCCTGTAAATAAGACTCCTGTTAGGAATCTTGACATGGCTTTTTGGTCTAATACTTTCTGTATATTTACCTGAAATAAGTGTAGGTCCTCTGGTCTGCTATGAATACATTAAGTACAGGAACTTCCACAGCATCTTTCATGATGAAGAATTTATTGAACTTCTCTTCCTTATCTCTTCTCAGCCCCTCTGACATCATAGTCAGTGAGCAAACCCACCAATTTTCTAGCTTGTTTCTTTTATTTAAAGAAAAACTGATCTCAAGTGAAGCATAATTTGCTAGGTGCTCTTCAGATTTTTTTAGCTTTCTTAGTTTCCTGCTTATTTTTGACTTTTCCTGACTTTTCATTCAGTTACACTTACCATTTTTAAATACCAGCCTTTCCTATGGGACAGTATCCTTGTATTTCATTGGATCATAGAGCCATAGAATGGTTTGTGTTGGAAGGGATGTATAAAGGCCATTTAGTCCAACCCTCTGCAATGAATAGTAACATCTTCAGCTAGGTAAGGTTGCTCAAAACCCCATATAGCCAGACCTTAAATGTTTTCAGGGATGAAACACCATCAGAACACTTGAGGGTTCATTTGATCTCACTGTCCATGCCAGTGATGAAGAGACCACTCATCACTCTTCTCCATCTGATCTCTGAGACATTGCTTTCTTCTCAAGGGGTGTGGTCATCCAGCCCATTCCTTATCCAAATTCAAGGTCCTGACTTTATTCTTTGCATGGCCCATATCCCAGAGGAATGCAAACTCCACCAGTGTGTGATCGCTTACAGTCCAGACGGCCTCCAGTCTTGTCACAGATTAGTTCATTTGTGCTGATTTGTTTCCTATGAACCTGTTCAGAACTTAAGAGATTGCTTTGTTTTCAAATTTGTAACAAAGAATTTACCTGCGCTTCAAAATAGGTTTTGAGGAGGCATCAGATTGCTTGGAGGTTTATTGATTGGTAGATTTTGTTTTTATTATTGTTTTTATGCTAACTGTCTCATTTTTATGTCATTCCATAGGTGATGTATTTGACCTTCCTCTCATCTGTGGTGTATCTAAACCTATTGTTCTCGCTCTTATAGACTGATTTTCCCTTCCAATGCCTTAGACTTGGTCCTTCAAAACCAAATTCAGAATGGCAACCTATCTTAAGTGCACAGAGAACAGTTGTTCTAGCAAGCAATGATTTATTTTGTTCAAAATTTTTTATCATATTCATAAGACATTTATCCAGTCTATATGCAGATCCTAGAGATCTCCTATTACATTTTTTCTATTAAAGTCAGTTCTGTCTGTCAAGGGTAAGAACTCGTCTCTTGCACTGAGAGCAGGTCAGTAACTCCACATATTTCTCACACTTTTACCAGCATCCTCCAGTGAGTTCTTTCTGATTTAAAGCTTAACAGTCTTCAAGCAATTGCAAAGGCTCACCAAAAAAAAAAAAAAAGCAGATGAGTAACTTGATTTTCAACACTGGGGAAAGTGTTAAAAATAGTAAGTCTGGGACTCTCTGTTTTAAAAATTGTGCGTGGTACACCTTCAGTAAATGGTTTTCAGGGTCTTCCTTATTTTCAGCAGCATATAGCTGCACGCTAGACATTATAGTTACTCTGCTTCACTGAAGCACTTATTTGGACAAGTCTTTAGAAACATCACTTTTGGAACTACTTCCCTTTTATTTGAAAAAACATCTCATTTGCAGCTACTCCTTCATTAGTTGAATCTGTGCAGTTACTTTAATCAACATTCTCATTTTCAATTGAATAGCTTTTATGATCTATTGACAAGATCACTTAGTCACAGATCACATTGAAATATAAGTTCTGGGACAATATTAAACAGGAGATCTGTTTTGCCTTGTCAGCTGTATTTTAAACTACTCCAATAGGAGAAAGTAGCTCTTCATCTCTGACTGTCCCTGGAACAGTTCAAAGGAGTCCTCATGCCCTTAAGGAAAATGTCAGAATGTAAGAATATTGTAAAGGATCAGTGACTTTCAGAAGGTCAGGTTTTCTGTTCCTTTTGCAAAAATTAAAAATAAAAACTGAAAGAATATTTCCATGTAATAAATCTTGGTGTGTTATGGAAAAAGATTATGTTTTATCTGCTGATATTAGTTTAGTCATACCCAGAACCTCATTCCTGAAGCCACCAAAATTCCCTTTTTTTTCATCTGCAGCTGTACTACTAGCAAAACTCTTAATATTTATCATAGAATAGACTCACAGAATATGCTGAGTTGGAAGGAATCCACCAGGACCATGGAGTCCTCACCTTATGCAGGGCACCCCAAAGGTCATGCCATGTGCCTGACAGCTTTGTCCACAAACTTTTTGAACTCAGTCAGACATGGTGCTAAAGTGTAGAATAAGGACTTTACAATTAGAAATTGAAAAGCAGGTATGTTTTATTTCCAGCTGAGACACACGGGGGGATATCTCCTCTGAACCGTGCATACCTGGTGAAGACAAGGTCCAGGTTTAAATACACACTGATCCCACAAACCCACACCTCCCCACCCACCCATTCCCCGCCTTCTCTCACTTTGTATTCCAATTAGCTCATATATTAGCATGGGTCACGCCTCCTGGTGGTTGTGAGTTGGCGTCTTGAGAGGAAGGCCAATGTCTTCCAAAGGCTGATCTTCATTTCTGGGCAGGTGCAGTGGAGGTTTGGCTATTTTTCAGGTCATTTTGCTCTTGCCAAAGATTAGCAACTTGATTTTGCTGGATTCAAGCCACAAAGCTCTGCTTTATCGTTTTTTGACAAATGCCTAGGTCCCGTTTTGCTGAGTTTCAACATTTTACATTTTACCTATATGACTTTTACCTAGTAACTACCTAACAACCAAGCTTACCAGCTGATCTTTTATGTGTTCTCAGTACAAGCTGTTTCTTTACTTCTACAAAGTCACCAAAAGCTGTTTCTAAAATCTTGTATTTTTTATATTCATAAACATCCTCTGTATCAGGGTTGAGACCACTTCCCTGGGAAGTCTGTTCCAGTGCCCAACCAGCCTCTGGATGAAAAATATTTTCCTGATACCCAGCCTAAACCTTCTCTGACTCAGATTCATGCTTGGGTTCGGTCACTGGTTGTTCGAGTGAAGAAATTGGTACCTGCCCCTCTGTTTCCCCTCACACAGGAGTTATATCCTGAAATGAGGTTTTCCCTCAGTCTCCTCTTCTCTAGGACTAAACAGACCAAGTGACACCAGCTGCTCCTCATACAGCTTCCCCTCCAGACCCTTCACCATCCCAATAGCCCTCCTTTGCAAGCTCTCTAAAAGCTTAATGTCTTTTTCATATTGTGGGGTCCAAAACTGGACAAAGGATGTGAGATGAGGCTGCCCCAGAGCAGTGCAGAGCAGAGGAGAGCAGAGCAGGACAATCCCCTCCCTTGACAGGCTGAAATGCTGTGCCTAATGCATTTCTAAATTCTCCTTTGCTATTTGTTTATAGGACATCAGTTTATAGGACACTTCCTTGAAAATATTAGGGTTGCTTTTCTGTCAGGATAGGAGATCTCTTCATCGTGTTGCAGGATGGTTTCTCAGGACCCTATTAACTTTGGACTGTTGTTTTATGGAAATTATGCTTCAGCATCAACAGTTTCATCTTCTCTGTGTTTACCAAGACTGTGTCTATGTTAGGCTGGTTATCAGAGACATTGCTTCTTTAAAAGAGAATAGTTCTTTTAAAACTACACAATAATGATGGATTCATTTGGAATTTGGATTGTGCCCACTTTTTCTTCTAGCAGGTGGAATACCTTTCCTCTACAAACCACAGAGAACACATGAAGTAGCTATGTGTGGGAAGATATGATGGGAGGCAGGCAGTAAATGATGTTCATATTATTCATCCCAAATTCCCATTCTTGACTAGATTCATTTCACTATGCTTCTACTGCTTAACAGAGATGCTAGGATGCAGTTCCTCACATCTGTGTCTCAGATACAGATGTCAATGACTGAGCTATCCAGCTCCTGTGAGACTCAACAAGAGTATCAATGCAGTCAATGGGTGAGATTTTTCTGACCAAAGACAGACAGGGATCATAATCTGGACTGCACCGGCAATCCCTGATGGCTGTTCATTCACTGTGAAGGAGAGTCCAGTCTGGCCTGCTGGGCTGTGCACCTGCGTTGCTCACTGCCATAATGTCTCAGATGAATTTTCCCCCCACACACACTATGTGCCATCTACACAAGTCAGCAAACGGGGTTGAAAGCCGTACCCAGAAAATGATTGATATTCACAGTTCCGTTCTGACAGATTCAGTGCAATGCTTAAAACCTGTCCCAAACCTCAGCTGAATCCAAAGGGTACAAATATACACTGTGTGACCCAAAAGATATGGGGTTATGATGCACAACCAAGTTACTCCAGGCTCAAAGGTAGCTGTAAAATAGTCGTTCGCAGTATTTGTCCTAGTATGTGTTCATCCTCTGTGGCACCCTTCAGCAAACATAGGATAATCTAGGGAATTTTAGCCCCTACAGTAAAAAGGTCTCAG
The DNA here is from genome assembly GCA_013397315.1 of Donacobius atricapilla. Classification (NCBI taxonomy): domain Eukaryota; kingdom Metazoa; phylum Chordata; class Aves; order Passeriformes; family Mimidae; genus Donacobius; species Donacobius atricapilla. The sequence goes on from WBMY01002111.1 coordinate 543,888, forward strand.
CTGCCTTGCACTTGTTAAAGAGGACCATGTGAAAAAGGCAAGTGGAGGACAGCAGCTGAGTGGCTGACATAATGGATAAGATTCATCTGATCAAATGTAAGCTTCTTTTATCTGTGTTTAGGTATATGGTGGTCAACCAGGGCTTGCTTGCTCAGCTCTTCTTATCCTAAAGTAGACATCCAGACTATGTAAAATGAATTCTTCCCTAAATATACATATTCCTTCTCCTATCTGTAAAAGGACTAGGTCACTTAGAGATGGAAATGCACACAGATACATAGGATATGCCCCTTTTTGTTCTGCAGCAATTTACACACACATAATGCTATCCCAAAGTGATATGTGCACATGCCCATTACTTTTCATGAGCTGGGCCAGAGATTAACATTTTTCTGGTGACAAGCATCTTGCTCAGAGAAAGGTGATGGGGCACAGATGCAATAATGTTTTTTCCATGAGCCTTTTTGTGGTATACATCTTTTATTCCAAATCTTGTAGAATAATAACATTTTTTCACTAATTATCACTTGTATTTGTATATTTATGGAAGCACTTCACAAATTTCACTTTTATTTATGAAAACATTTCATGCTGATATCAACATTATCCCTAGAAACTTGGATTGTTTGCATTAAAAAAAATAAACAAGCAGGAGTTCATTTGAAAATAACAAGGTCTGTGAGCAATTTCATTGTTTGGAAAGAGGGTCATTGCTGAAAGCATTTTCATTGAGGCTGATTAGATAGAGCATAGGGGTTTTTTGCTACAAATATTTTTATTCCAGCAGCAATGATATTAACCATTTAAAGTCTGATGTACAATATGGAGGCGGAAGAATAACAACCAAATTTTTGACTGGGTGCCTCTTTAACCTGCCTGGCACCTTTCTATGAACTCTCATGTTTGGACAACACTCTCAGGCACATGGTGGGATTCTCAGGGAGTCCTGCACAGGGCCAGGACTCTGAGATCCTGATGCATCCCTTCCAACTCAGCTACTCTATGATTCTATGACTCTATGATCCTTTCCACTCTGCCCATGATCACACAAAACACCAGAAACAGTTTTTAAGGGGGAAACCTATACAGGTGCTGTAGGGCAGCTTTCTTAAGTATGAGAATGTCTCCCAAATTCTCCATGCTATATGGATCTTGCTCCAAGGCTGAAAGAAGAGCCATGACAAATTAAGAATCCTAACATTCAGGTGGTATGTGTGACTAATCCTTTCTAGCCTGCCTATTAACCTCTGTTTGAGGCAGATCAAGTGAAGCCTGGCTCAACAGCAGCTGCCATCACCCACATACTCAGCAGCAAGTATCTTATTGGGTGAAATTTATGGTTGTATTGAAACACACCAGTTTCAGTCATGTACTCAGTCTGCAGCCCATCACAGTGGTTCTCCCTGAAAAATGTAAAGTGAACCAGCTCTTGCAGATAGCTCTGACAGCTCCCATTGCTTTACTTTGGTAGTACAGGCTAACTCAAAAATCAGAGAGAAGAGGTCAGGACGTGCAGGCATACCCATGCTAGCTTTAACTGGCTTCAGCTTGGCTTGGGCCAGCCCTGTCAGTGCATTCCCAAGGTGGCCACTTGTCCAGACTGTGCTGCCACAGGCCCTCTCCTGCTGCTGACAGCACAACTGTGTCTACATGAATTCCAAGCATACTTTGGATTACCTTATGTACAGGATTGTCTGGAGTTTGGCAGTGGCCACTCTGAGCAAGTCTAGGAAGAAGTCATCACATATTCACAAACACAGACAGAAGCTGTGGCAGTGTGCCAAGGAGGCACTTTGGAGAGACAGAGAAGAGAGTGACCACTAGTTTTACACTTGGCAAACAGGGCATAGCTTGTTCTGCAGATCTTCCCGAGTCACTGTGCACTGTCAGCCAATGCCTGGGGTCCCCACCTGTGCTGTGCTGTGCAGTGAAGGTGAACTGACACATCACAAAGATGCCAAGGTTCCACAGTGACAAGTACAAAATGGGTGGCAAGCAGATGGCAGAATTGGGTAACTGGGATGTAGCTCTCCAAATGGTTGCAAGAGCCTTCTCAAAACTTTGACATTTCCTGGTTTCCATCTTGTGTAGCAAAAACCTCTGGAATATATGCTTTAAGGAAACCATAGCCTGATTGACAGGCCAGATCACCAGGGAGTACTGTTGTGAAATCATATGGAACAAGGAAATGTTTGAGCTCTCAGTTACAGTTATTCCTTGGCACATGGTCAGAAAGGATTAGCATAAGCAGATAGGTAAGGGTGCGAAGTCCTGCAAAGATGTGACTGTTTTGGAAAAGAACCACTGGTGGTAACATAAAAATCTTATCATCTGGAGCTGGAAAAATTGGCAGAGAGCACAGAAGCACTTCCTTTCTATCCACCATGCCTGGCATTCCTTGGAACTGGCAGGTTATACCTATATAGGTCAGGTATCTTGCGGGTGCAACAGGAGTGTATTCTTAAATAACTGTTTATTGCACTATGCTCACTATGGCCACACTGAACAGCTCAGAAAATCTGGGAGCGAGATAGAGGGACAAGATATCCACTTGCATCTGTGAGTGAGCAAGCTCCTCTGTTGCTTTAAACAGTTATTTAATTCAAACTCGTCTAATTTAATTCTTTTGCTCTCAAGCTGTCAGCTCCTGTCTCTGCAATGCCAAAAAGGCCAGCCTTCACTGCCCATTAATCCAATTTATGCTACAGCATCACTGCTTTCCTCCCAGGCTGCCCGTCATCCAGAGAGGAGCTCCCTGTAAAATCTGCAAAGCTTTAGTGTGTTCATCTTGTGAATGGCTCTGCAGCCAGGCTGCTCATAAAGCAGCCCAGCCAGAGATGAGGACGCCAGTCTGTTCTCTCTGCTACCTCCCACACTGAACATGATGGTTTGTCTTTTCCATTGTACCTGTATTGAAACCAATACATCCATTCTTGTTCTCTCTCTGCTATAGTCAAACTATTCACAATATAGAGTATGTATATCCTAGTGAGCAGGTGTGACAGCAAAGTCCTGCACTGAGGAGACTATTTTTCTGCTCTTTGATCAGAATCGTAAGGTCTTGATCCCTCATAAGGACCTCTGAGCCTTCATAGACAGAACTGTCTATAATAATGTCACAAATTATTTGACCTGTGACTGTCGCTTTCAACGTAAGTGATGGTATTGCTCTAAGTGCCTCTGGTTTCCTGCAGTTTTTCACCTGTCTTACAAGACCATGTCCTACTACATTTAGAAGAATGAAAGACATTAAAGCAAACCATGGTTTTTGCTCCACTCATTCCCTGGTCTTTAACCATTGAAGTGCCAGCTAGATGAGCTGATTACAGTTACTCTTAAATTACCCTTAAATAGTCTTAGGTCAAGAGGACAATTGGATGTTAAATATCAGTTCACCACATGACTGGAGCTCTGCTTGGCTATAAACATAATGGATTTCAATAGAGCTACCTCAAATATACAAAAGCATAGCCAAGAGCTTAATTTGATCTTAAAGTAACATTTCAAAAAACTCATCAGAGCAGTGGCTGGGTTTTCAACAGCAGCACTTAACCACATTTCAGCCATGCAGCGTCATTAGTATTCAGTGGGAATGCTCAGGTGCAGTTTCTCACTGCTTTCAAGTAAGCAAAGTGAAGCTCATAATTCTATTAATGAAAGCTGGGGCTGTGTTTTCCACACTGGCAGAAACATAGTCCTGTGTCTATATATAAGAAGGGAAATTAATCAATGGAAAAATATGGAATAGAAAGTCCTATTCTAAAAATAACAACAAGGAAGTGAACCAATAATTATCTTTTGCACAAAGGCAGCTATTTTGTTAACTCCAGTGTATATGCAAGGCATGAATAAGCCTGCAGTTCTCTTGACAGAAAGACAGCAATAAAATCATGCAACATATTCTTCTGCTGTCATGTTCAACGCATTAAAACATGCTGAGCAGGCACCAGCAGAAAGCCTGCAGGACTTGGGAATAGCCATCACACCACCAAGAGAAAGTATTACAGGTTAGTTTTAGCCATTTATACAAGAGATAATAGCATCTTTATTACCGGAGTTGGGGGACAGCCAGAGAACTGAGAAGCCAGACTAGGACACATGTATTCTTATAGTTTAAGGAACTTTCTTAGGTGAATTTTGATTTCAAACTTGAGCATGCTTGAGACAACAGACTACAAACTTTATTCACATTTGTATTTTCATTACTTAGTCAAATTGTTTACTGGCTTAAGTGATACCAATTTCAACAGCTCACTATTCTGTGCAAAAATATTCACCTTATAATTTCTTGTATTGTTCAATTTAAAACATCATGTCTGAGGGAAGGAAAGGAAAATTGTGTGTGCATTTTTATAGCATACTATATGAAGATTCTGAGAAAACTAAAGAAATATTAGAGTTAATCATAATTTAATTATATCATTCAGTATAACCATCTGCTGTAAGAAAATGACCTGACAGCAAAGCAAGCAGAGCTGACAGGCCAGACTGCATGTAGACAATAAATCATTTGACAAATACAGTCTGCTTTCATTCCTTTTTGCTAACTAATCTGTGTAACAGCTCTGCTGAGTTACTGGATCTTAGAAAGATATTACTGGTTCCCGACAAGCACACATGGCTGCTAATGCAGTGAGAGAAAGGTTACATTTTACCTAAGGGCAAACTAAATCCAGCTTTATTGACATTCACTGGTAGATGCTTTGGAGATCCGTGGGAAATTAAAGATACAGAACTATTAATGGAACATCAACAAACTTGAAGAAGTATCAGAAATATATTCCTTTTCCCTGCTGACTGCTGTTAGGATTTTACAGTCGTAAAGAGTAGGCAAAGATACTTGTAGCCAAAATTTTTTATTTTAGTAATTAATTTTTTTTATATATAAATAATTTTGTTATTTTAATTACACAGTCAGGGAAAATGAAGTTAAATGCTAAGACTGTGGTAGAAGTTTAAAGGTACATGAAAAGCAAAGGTCACAAAAATGACAGTGACCATGGCTGAGGATTTCCCTACCAATGCCAGACTTGTAAGCTCACAGAGGGACAGTGCAGTGGGACCAGGGCTAGTGGCAGGTGCATCCACAGTCTGGAGGTGACCAAATGAGCTTGTGCCTGAATTCACTCAGTTAGCTAACCACTGGTCTGCTTGGCGTCAAACCCCAGCAGCTCATTTCACTTCTCCTTTCTACAAGCTTAATTTAAGAGCTGAGAGAGACTCTGATGCTACCTTTCCCCCTGCCAGACCAGAGAGGAGCAGTACCAACTGTGCTGGCACCAGGGCTAACAAGTGATGTGAGGCAGGCATGTGTTCACACCCTGTGCCACCTCTGATGCTCCAGTCTGTGCTCTACCCCCACTGGGCTTTGATGGATCCCATCAAGCCCATTTTTCATTGTCTTGGACTCATTTGTCAATGTGTCATTTACTTTTAGCATCCACTGCCTACTGTTTGGGCTTTGAGTCCACCCTGGAGCTATCAGCCACTTCACCAGCAGCTTTTATACCAGGCTCACTCTGCTGAGGCTACTTTGGGTGCTGCTATGCTCATCCAAGAGGACTGAGAGCCATTGCTGAATGCAGCCAATTGTGGGATTCTCAGTTGTTCTGGCCATCCCCCATGCACATTACCAAACTGAATTGCTGTTTTTCCTGTCTATTTGTCTTGCTTTTTCCTCTGCCCAAGATTAATATGGTTTAATAATCCTATTCTGCTAAACAAAAGTGAGTCAGGGAATGATCCTGATGTCAAGAGGTGTGGACCTGTTTATATCTACATTATTTAGAACGGGGTAAGACATGGGATTTCTTTGTTCAAAACATTTGAAATACTGTGAAGTCAGTGATGAGATCACCTGCATAGAAGTCACAGGGCACAAAGCGCAGTATGTGTTGCAGTCCTCATGGAATCATTCACGTTGGAAAAGGCATCCTAGATCAAGTCCAGCTGTTAACCCAGCACCACCATGGCTCCTGCGAGAGAACAGCAGGCTGACTAAGCACGCCAAGCCTGCTACACCACCACCACAATGTTGGAGCAATGGAAGAACCCAAACTAATCTTGATTAATAAAATTTTCTCTCAGTCACTTAGAATAGATCTCACCTTTTTCAGTTCAAAGCTATAAGGGCGCAGATTGAGATGCTGATGAGCCTCTCAGCTAAAAAACAGGCAGAGGCACAGAAGACTGTAGCAAGAATGAATCATAGTTTGCCCGCTGCTGAAAACCAAATGCTGTAACACAGAAGAATGAAATTGTAAAGAAACTGGAAAGTGATGAAGAGTAGAGAACTATCATATGTGATCATTTAGTCTCATGGATCAAGAAATTATGTATTTTCATTTATATTCCTCAAGATAAATCCAGTCTTATTCATTATGCAGCATTACAACAAGATGTTACCTTATAAAAATTACAGATCCTTGAGGCAGTCTCTTTCCTCTCCTAATCATCTAATGGAAGAAGAAAAGTCCTTGTGTTCCTGGAAAATCCACCCTCAGAGTATGTGCTATACTACTTGTTGAAGTGTGGAATGCAAGCACTTCTTTCACATTTTTCCTTGCTCACTAAACTGCTAAACATGTTTACCATGGCTGGATTTTTTTTGTATCACTTGTTAAATTGTAGGAGACTGTGTGACTGGTCTGGGATGGCAGGGACAAGAGATCTCTGGAGGCCAGGGCATCTCTCGAAACATGTGATTTATTGCATAGGTCGTGGGTGTCAGAGCTTTGCTTAAGCTGCCAGCCACAGCTGAAGCGTGCCCAAAGAGAGAGTCTGAGAGAGGCTAGAGAGCAAGAGGGAGCAGTGCTGAGAAAGAGGTAGAGAGCAAGAGAACGAAGTTCCTGTTACAATACATTATATCTCTTTCTGTGTTGAATATTCTAATTTACACTAACCAACCAGTACAAGACACAAATGCTATAGAATTTATATACAGCCCGTAAGAATTACTACATCACCATATCATGTTACATTTTAAACCCTAAAACCTAGTTTCTAGACCCTTTTTTCATCCCTGCTACATTCGCAGGATCCCTCAACATTTGGACCCTTGGCATCCCTTTATTTGCTAAGGGTATTGTTCAATCAAAGGAGATTCTTCTTCAGCTGATTAAGCGATTGTCTTTTCCAGTTGTTCAGTAATTAATGGCTTGGCATTAATCTCCAATTCACTCATAGGTTTTATATTTTTGAAATCTTTTCCTAAGGAATCATATTTATAAGGCTTTCCTATTTCATCTTCTCCAACATTAAATGAAACAAATCCTTCTCTAATTATTTTTTAAATTAGGGTTTAGAACAACCACTCCATAAGTTTTAAACTATTGCTGTGCTAGGTATTGACAGTAGCATAAAGTAGAGCACTAATTAATAAACAGTCATCACTTTGACTAGAATAATTCATACAATTAAATTATCTTGAATGCTGAACTTTAATGACTACAGGTAACAAGTTCCTCTAGCACTCTGCTCCTCCAGGTCAACCATATCATTGTCATCCAGGCTGACCCAGAGCTGGCGCCTGTGACAGGGCACAACCTGTTTCACCAGGATTTAAGGCAGACATTAGAGAAAAAAGATTCATTTGTGTTTCCATGTACATCCATTGCCTGAAACCCTGCAGCTTGAGCATAAATCACTTCCTATCTTCTGTGGACAATAGGGTCAGTCTCCATTGGGTATGCTGGCACCTTAGGCACCTACAGGTAAGTGTCTCAGTACAGGTGTCTTGTCTGGATCCAATTCCCACCCTAAAAGATTTCCTGCTTCAAAGCAGACAGAGCAAAAATCAGAATATAAATAATTCTCAGATGTTTTACAGTGCAATCTAAGATAAGGGGGCTTGGTTTTTCCCATGGTCTGGAAAAGTCCAGGACCCTCATGCCAGAAGAGAGATCACATCTAAAGGTCTACAAGAGACAGTCTGCAAGGTCACAGAGAGAGACTTCTCACTCATTAGCTCAGCCACCTCCCTGGTTTCTATTTTCCCCTCTGGATTTTGTAGGTGGCTTCTCCCCGCAACAGTTGTGAACAGCCCTTCCCTAGGGAGCAAAGGCTAAGGGATCTCACTTCACTCTTCAAGCCATTCATGCTCTGTAATGCATTTTTCCGTGTCTGAGCCAGCTCACAACAGAGAACACAAGTTTGTTTTTGTTTTTGTTTTTGTTTTTGTTTTTTTGTGGGACATGTCAAAGTATCTAGGTATTTAAAAAACTATAAACTAAAATGTCACTTCCCAAAGCCCTTTGCCTCAATTTCCCCGTTTCCCCGTAGGATCATTCAATAGACAATGGTTCTTCAATATACGATTAAGCTTGTCTCTTCCATATTTCACAGCTTCTCTCATGACAGAAATTCACAAATTTTGAGTGACTTATTGGAAGTTCCTCTCCAGATACTTCTTTTTGCATATATTCATAATTTCTGTGTATGTGATGCTGAGTCTCTGATCAGGGAATATTAAAAGTACCTTTAGATGATTTTTCCATAAAGATACAATTTTGCTACAAAGACAGCAGCAATCAGTTGCACGTAAAACTGAAACTTAGGAAAATAACCTAATATTTATATAAGAGTGGTTCACAGTGGAGTGCAAATATGGTCTTGTTCATTTCATCTCATACTCTGGCTCAACATAGGTAAAGACAGACAGCTTCTGCTCTCTCAGAACTCTAATTAAAACTTTGCAATAAATGCAAAATGAGCATGTACTTCAGAGAAATTTTTATTTGTTAGAAATACCTGATGACATTCTAAGAATATCCAGCAGCTCACAACATCCTAGTGTCTAATAGAGAGCTGATGTCTGTCATTTAATTTTCAAGGGCCCATAAGCATCATAAAATTGCATTGGTAGTGCAAAAGTTTTCAATATTTCCTCTCTGTTCTCCATGGAGCCTTAAGAAAATTGTGGGGTGAAAAAGGATCTTCACAATTAACACTTTACTTTCTATATGTCCTTCGGGCAGCCTTGGGTGAATATTGCTGGGATTTCATGTGACAAGCTGCGGAAGGCAGAACTTCTGTAAACAGGAGACAGAGGGAGTCCCTCCTCACTACTCTCAACAAGCCTAGGTAGATATATTTTCTCTCAGTGCTATTTAAAAGAGTAATGCAGCTACCTCTGATTCTATTGCAATAGCTTCATTTAGAGCATCCTAAACTCTTAGATAGGTTACATAAATCTGAATTAAGGAAAGCTTTTCCTATTACCCTACTTTATGTTTTCAGGGTGGAACAGTTATTTCTTTGCAGTTTTTTAGAATAACTTCTCCAACAAAAGTTAGAGAATACCTGAGGCTGTGTTAACCTTGCCCCATACCACCAGGACAATGAATAATTCAAGAAACTCAGTTTTTGAAGAAAGCTCTAATTAGACAGTTTAACTTCCATCTAAAAGGACTCCAGAAGAAAAACGGGACTCTTTTCTTCTGCTTGAGTTAATTGGAGAGATGACATTGAATGAGGTGAAAATAGAACCAAAGGTGGAGTGCAACCACCAGTGGCCTAATAAAATATGAGCCTCAGTTTGATTTGTGTTTTTTTCCTCCATGTCCTTTTGGGAATTTCATGGATCACCTCAAGGCATATCTTTGACACAGAACTGAAATTGAGAAGTGGCAGATTTCCTTCTAGTGTTTGTGGAGTGCACAATATGAGAAAAGGCACTGGAGAAACAGGTTCCCGTGTTCACATGAACACTGAGATGGTCTTGCAGCCACTTTTCAGCCCAAGATTCTCACTCTTGTGCTTTGTGCTGATCCAGTGCTAGAATGCTATTTTGCTCTCCAGAAAAAAAACAAGCATGATTATGAGGATGATGCTCTTGATGAAGCACTGCACTATATGTCTCCAAATTCAAAGGGCTACCCAGAACTGGAGGTGCAACCAATCTTTTCAAACTGGGTCTTTTTTTTTTCCTTTTATGTTGTGCCAGGCCAAAATCTCACATCCTAATAAAAACCCTTTAAAACCTTGGAGGCGGAATATGAATTTTGTGCCTTGGATTTATCACTAAATTTTATGTCCTAAAAGGCATGCAGTTTTATGCTAGCATTCAGCAACTGTTAGCTCTCCAGAAATATTAGCTATTTCAGGGTTCTGCTGCTGGACTGTACCTCTTATTTATAGATCATGCCAGCATGCAGATTTTTGTTCATTAGGATCTCTGCACTACACTAAAAACTAGGCCATCTATATGCAAGATGTAGGTTTAAGTAGATAAAATTATTATACAGCATTTCAGTAACAACAGGGTAAATTCAGTTAGCCCTAACAGTCTCTCTGCTCTCAAGATGTAGATGACACTGCATCATGGAGCATAAACAGCTCATTCATCTTTGCAGCAAAGCAGACGGAAATTTGCCACTTGATCCACTTCCATATTCCAGGCGCTTCTGCTTCCCTGCTGAACTCTGCCTAATTCCTGGATCCCAATTCCTGGGGCACAGCTGAAACTTACTGATGTCCCTCTTTGGGAGAAAGGGTAGGCATGTTATTCCCAAGGGGCATTTCAAGCTGGACAGCAGAAAATGCACACCCATGACTGCAGTCCAGCAGTGAAGTCTGTAAAGGGCTCAGTGCCCCCCAACACCAACACCTCTGACACAGGGCCTCTCCTGTACAGCCCCGAATTAAGGCCATGGGGACTTTGCTCCAGCATGGGAATGCAGGGACCTGACATGGAGACTGGCAGGGATACAGGTAAGGAGAGACCTCAACCAGGTAATGGAAATGATAAGAAGGAGAACACCCCTCTATTCCTCTTCCCAATATGCTGCTTAGTGGATCTTCTCCAATAGATGCTGAAGGCCACATATTTCCTGTCTCCCAAATTATATACTGAGGAGGGCATACTGGTACCCTCTCCTTGAGTCTTAGCATCCTGGTTTGCAATAATGTGTAGCTCTGCAAATTCAAGACATTTTGCAGTTGCTGGTGTTAGCTGTCTATTTTGAGCAGCAAAGATATTTTCTGTCCTTCATGGAAACAAATCACCACTTATTTCTTTAACATATTTTTTCATGGCTAAGTTAAAGACTGAATTATTTGAAAATTACCACTACTACTATATTATTAGTTCTTCACTACTGTTTAATCATTGAAGTTTCTCAGTGATGCAAGAATTATACATTTTTGTTTCAGCTAATAAAAAAGCAGGTGACAACTTTAAGTAGCTTTTTATGCACAGAGCTCAGTAAATATCCATAAAAGTAAAACAGTCTGAGGAATGCTTAGCAGAAGAGACAAACAAAATCTTATTCAAATTCCACAGAAAATTTCACATATAACATTTTTGTTTCAAAATGTACCATGACTATAATTTTCTGGAAATAAATTAAATTTGATGTCTTAAAATTAACTCCCTTCCAACAGGATGAAATTGTAATTAAACTAAGGGGTTTACCATTGTCCTTTGTCAAAAATAATAAAGAAAAAATTTGAGATTTCTCATGCAAGAAACTCCATTTTTCTTAAATATATTTTTCTTCTTTGATTCTATGTGATTCTGTGATTCAGTGTGATTCAGTGATGCTGTGATTCTTTACTCTTTCTACCATAAAAGGATCAGGTAACTATAAATTTGCACCAGATTTCATGCAACTTTAGCACCAGAACTGAGGCAGAGCTGGAGCATTGGAAACCCACTGTTTTGGAGAGATACACTTTAAGTGGTCACGCAGTCTGCATGCTGTATATGTACCACTAAAAAACATCATGAACATCACAAAGCATTGCTTTGTTTGCTTGCATAGGTACTGTTTCTAGAAATAAAAAAGCCTTAAGAGACCACAACCCTTATGATCTTTCCTTTTTTATCTGTGCGTGAAATGTCATGAAGGCTGAGCTGCCACCCAGCAGGGCACCATTTTTGTGTCATGCAGCTGAGGACAGGCCAGTGTGACAGTGTTAGGGCATAGGTAGGCATGTTGTGGATGCAATGTCTGGTAGGATAAAACTAGAAGACTGTACAGCAGAGAGGGAGCCAAACTTACTGCCACCTTGCCCCAACAAACTTTTGGGATTCCTACTGACATGGGCTATTCCCCAAACTGCACACAGATACTGTCTGGAACCAGCAGCCAGTACAAGTCAGTCATGGTGGCAGGGTGTTGGTTATTCAGCAAACTGGGATTTGCAGACTCTGTGCTCAAAGTGGCAGTCCAGTCCTGTTTTCTTAACCAATATTGAGTGCTGCCAGGATTGGAGCTATGGGGACCAGACTGGTCAAGAAGAACACTGCTGTGCATTTCATCAAAATGAAATCCAAACATTATATAGAGTCCAGGACAGGGAAACTGCCTGTATTCAGGAAGGAAGCTTAATCACATTGCTAACTATAGGCATGTGCTTCAAGCCCCGTTGAAATCCCTGGCACTGAAGCATGTGCTGTAAGCCCTTGAGTCAAGGCTTCCAAGACTGCCAGGTTAATCCCACAGGTGAGCAGCATTTGCACTGCCTGTTCACAGAGCCCAAAATGGGGCAGAGGAACTGCAAGCAGATCTGTGTCAAAATAGTCACACACATCAACCACCATACTCAGGAAAGATGTTGTAAGCCATTTTTGACTATTTTTGGATCTTAATGTGCGACTTTGTGTATGAGTAATGCAGAGGGAAAACAACAGGCTTTTTAAAAATTTTATTCCAGGACACTATTTCCTCACAAAGATCATTAAGAAATCATCTTCTAGGCATCCAAAAGCTTCCTCCTACTCTTTTATTGCCTTTTTTTAGGTAGTATTATCACATTATCAGTGTTAAAAAATATTTTAAAATTTTTCCTTTATCATGCAGAGACCAGTATGAAAAAATTCTCTCTGGATTCACACAGCAACACAGTGGTCGTCTACTAGTCTCCATTTTCCAGTTCAAACAAGAGCAAGTCCTCATTATCTGATACTGTAAAAACACATTAAGAAACAATCCCGTACCTGAAGGGCTTTTAGTTTAAATAGAGCAAGCAGTCAGGCAAAGGATGTTTTCCATCTCGTGTCTGTTCTACTGACAAGGAACTGAGGCACAGAGAAGTGATAAGACCAAGAAAAGTTACACAGGAATTTTATAGACACCCAGGAATCAAGCTCAGGTTCCAAGAATATCAGCTCCATGTCTTACTGTCAAATCAGGCCTCTGTATGACAGGTGCATTGAAAGTGCTTCAAGTCGAGAGATGTGCCAAAAACAAACACATTCTGCCAACAGTGTAAACTAATTGGATTTTAATAATTACTTCTGTTTCAGTCATTTGAACTGTTATTAACAGCTCAAACAGGGAATGTGTGGGCTGTGCTTTCAAATTAGGTTATTTAATCTTGTATTATTCCTTTTCACATTGGATAGAAGTGACTTTATTTTGCCATATTACTCCTGGCATGTGATTAACACCCAGATGCTGGCCCATAAAGCACCACAGCAATTGAAATATAGCTGAATTTCCAAGTCAGAGAGTGTTGACTGGCAGAGATACTTGATAAAATCATATTGAGCTAATAAACACCACAAAAGCACTTCAGTCTTGTTAACTGCATCCAGAGAAGAATTGCTCAGAAACAGGTAGTACTCTTTGGCTGAAAAGAGGTAGCATTTTGATACTTCTCCATCTTTGGGAACCTGGCAGTTTCCTCAGGCCAGGAGAGTCCTGGATTCCTTTGTGCAATCTGTATTATTTGACATGTTTTTAGGAATTTTACCAGGCCTACTTTTTTTCCCTCTGCCTTATTACTTTTATCAGATGCAGCATTTTAGGTTCAAAACTGGTTTGTTAAGTCACTGCTGACTTTTCCATGCTTGTGATGTGGTGATTTGTTCATGAAAACCAAATGAAAAGATGATTCACAATTAATGAATGGGTAAATTCTGAGTAAATTCTTGTGCAACGCCAAAGTTGAAATGCTTTTAAAAAGAAACAATCATAGTCCAATGCAGAAGGAATGAAGTAAGAGCAATACAAAGGCTTTCCAGTCTGTAAAGAGAAGACCCAAAAGTCGAAGTCATGGGTCACTGAAATTTTTCAAGGCCAGGCTGGATGGGGCTTTGAGCAACCTCATCTAGTGGAAGGCAGCCCAGTCCATGGCAGAGAGGTTGGAAGTAGAGGATCTTTAAGGTCTGGAACAATTGGATGGATGGGCGAAATCCAGTAGGATGAAGTTTAATAAGTCCAAGTGCCAAGTCCTGCATTTTGGCCACAATAACCCCTGCAATGCTATAGGCTGGGCACGGTGTGGCTGTACAGTGCCCAGACAGAAAGGGACCTGGGGGTTCTGGTCGATGACTGACTGAACATGAGCCAGCAGTGTGCCCTGGTGGCCAAGAAGGCCAAGGGCATCCTGGCCTGGATCAGGAATGGTGTGGACAGCAGCAGCAGGGAGGTCATTCTTCCCCTGTACTTGGCACTGGTGAGGTCACACCTTGAGTGCTGTGTCCAGTTCTGGGCCCTCAGTTTAGGAAGGTCACTGAGATGCTTGAGCACGTCCAGAGCAGGGCAATGAGGCTGGTGAGGGGCTTGGAACACAAGCCCTGTGAGGAATGGCTTAGGGAACTGGGGTTGTTTAGCCTGGAGAAAAGGAGACTCAGAGGTGACCTTATCACTGTCTGCAACTCCCTGAAAGGCAGCTGTAGTCAGGTGGGAGTTGGTCTCTTTCTCCAGGCAGCAACTGACAGAACAGAGGACACAGTCTCAAAGTGAGCCAAGGGAAATACAGGTTGGATATTAGGAAAACTTTTTTTACAGAAAGGGTGATAGTGTATTGGAATGGTCTGCCCGGGGAGGTGGTGGAGTCACCATACCTGGATGTGTTTAAGGAAGACTGGGTGTGGCACCTGGTGCCATGATTTAGTTGAGGTGTTAGGGCATCGGTTGGGCTCGATGACCTTGGAGGTCTCTTCCAACCTAGTGATTCTGTGTGTGTGATTCCCTGTGTGTGTCTCTCACAGCCCTAAACCACTTTATAATTCTATGAAAACATGCCAGGAGCTGGGGAAATAATAAAATAGGCCCAGCTTGTTGGTCAGTGGATCCTTTAATTTGTGCTTGGCAGACAGTCATAGAGAGGGAGAGAGGCCAAGGGATTGTGCTACAACTGCATTTGTGCCAGGCAGACAGGATTCCTGGAAGGATGTTCACCATGTGCAGCCTAAATCATCTTTCAGATGTTTTCCTTTTCAAATGACAAAATGATTTTATTTCCTTCCGTAAAATTAATTTTAAAAGAAAAAAAAAAACAAATAATATAAAACATAAACAAAAAATTAGCCCAGCCTGGCCTGACAGCTCAGCAGATGGTTACCTAGGACTAGTACAAACACCACAAGCCAAAGCACAACTTTTTCAACTTTCTCTGAATCTTCAGCTGATTTTGCTTTCATGTACATGCAGCAGCTTTTTCTTCTGTGTTTTAGCAGCTTTTTCTTCTGTGTTTTAGCAGTGATATTCTCAAATCTCTGACATTTCACTGTTACTTTTTCCCCCTCCCCCACAGATATCACCCTGGTTTCTTTCTTCCTAGCACATGCAGGGATCTAGCACAAGTACAGTTTTTGTTTCAAGGTCAGATAGATGTGAGGCTGTCAGAAGAGCCCTGCAGGTACCAGAGGTACTGCCAGAGCCCTCCCATGCTGCCTCTGGATCCAGACCAGGAGAATTTCTGGTAATAACTCCTTGCAATAACTCACACATTTTCCTACATCTTATATGTACAGCCTGGTAATTTCTCGCTGTCAGCATCTTCCAAAGACCAGTTGTGAAAGCTTACAACGTGTTTTTTTGCAAGGACAAGCCACCACCAAACTCTTTCAGTCTTCAAAGGCTAAAGTGCAGGAACAAAGGTTCATTACTCTCAGCTTGTTTCACATTGCATGTGGGAATAGACATATTTCAAAAAACCCCCATAAATGAGCTCTATTGGACACTATTATGTTTATAGAGAACACCAATGTATCTGTCCTGACTGTTTTGGCTCCAAAGATGAAGGTGTTGCTGAGGACAGCAGATTATGCAGGCAATGGAAGGAATTAGGAGCCACCTTCACACAACCCAACAGAGGTGCCCTGGTGATGGATGCATGGCAGTTTCTTTCTTTCATGACAGTAGAGACCACAGCCTCACAGCTCTAAGGGGCAAGAGTGTGAATTTCATTTGTCTTTAGAGCTCAGAGGGGATTGTACACACAATTCAACTCTCTACAACCACAGCTCCGCCCTCTATACAGACTCACATCACCACAACAGATCAAAGATGTATATAAGCACAATATAGGGTGACAGATTTATGGTCAAGCTCAGTCAAAAAGGCTTTCAGAGGATTGTGATCTGTTGCCAGTTTCTGTGTACTCTCATTGAAGCGTGTCCCTGTGGTGGTAGAAGGCTCTTGCCCCAGAACAATTAAGCAGAGTGGAGTATGTAGTTTTTTAAGCTACATCGGAATGGTGAAATCTGTGATACTTCAAAAGTTTTCCAATGCCCTTGCAAAATCCATTTGTAATCATAATATAATTGTAGAGGTCCTGCCAATAACCCAGATAGACTTTGGTGCATCAGTCAAGAGCTTCTATTCCTAGATCCCCTACACTATAAATTCCAGCTGTGCTGTGGGAATCTTATTAAAAGATTTTTCCTCTTGCACTGGAATTTCTGCTGAATTTGCCATATAAATGGTCACAGCTGGGATAATAAGATCTTTGTTTATCTCAAGGCGGGGGGGCATATTGAAATTATTCAAGCCAAAATGGTATTGTCTCAGGTCAGATTGCCATTTGATTCCAAGTGGTTTGGTTATTCTATCAAAACACAACCTGCATGCCTTTCCACCTGCAGATTTATGGGACGACATGGGTGGCTGTGTTCTGCTGGCTTTTGAACCTCCTGAATTTCCCTTTTTAGACATCCACTTCATGCAGGTCAAAAACATGAGGTACTTAAACTGACTCTAAGAATTTGGCCTCTGTGAGGCTCTGTGCAGTGCAACACAGTTCACACACCAGATGTGATAGCAGTGCAGTGCTGTGATACAACCAGGCTTATCAGCTGGGCTAATTCATATCTAGCTTTATACCAAGGTCACTTCCAGTTTGTCCACTGCTAGTTCACAGCACAGACCAGCCCTGCCCTGCAGAAACACATCCTCACTTCCAAGAGGTTGGAGGGTTGAGAAGACAGCACCAGCCTCATGGCTTACCTGAATCCCCTGGAGCCAAAAGAGTTCATGTCCCAAGGGGGTCCCAATCATCCCTTTCCACACATGAGTGCTTGTACTCTTTTTGGGGGACCCAGCTTGATGACTGAGTTCATGATATTGAAGTTGATCTTTTTGCACTCAAGGATCGCCAGGTACTTTCCCCTTCTGAAAGCACTCTGAAAATCCAGGGCTGAATTATATGACGGCGCCAGGGACACATCCCAGGCTCACCACTGGAGGTAACAGCAGTCCCTCTGGTTTCATGTACTGCAATTCAGTAACCCATTTTTAACAGTTGGTGGTGGTGATCTTGCTCATCTGATTCTTCACTTCTGAATGCAACTAATTAGTTATGATAATTCGCAGAATAACAGCTCTCTATTCCCGACTAGGTTGTACAATAGCCACAATTTTATAACCACCAACTTTACTTTCCATCTTGGCTTCCTGAGAAACAGAGTCCAACACCTTGATTAGAATTTGAGTCTAATGGGTATAAAAAGCAGAATAAAATAGTAATTCAGCAGGGCAGACTGTTAACACCATTTCAGTCCTTTCTCCTTCTAACAGATACAGTGCGCTGTACCTAGCACAGGGCCCACACAGACCCCAGTCCTACAGGCTCTGTGGCAGCATTTGCAGGGTCTGGCTCTAAAACAACAAACACTTCCAGTGAAAATCAAGTTCTGAATCCCTTCCAACACTGAGACAGAATCGGCTCCTCTCAGGGGCAAGGACAGCAAATCTTTAAACTTTTGATGTTTTTTGCTTAGCAGAGACACACTGCCAAGGTGTGTCCTCTAAGACTGAGGTTTTAATTTCACTTCTCAAATTTATTAAATATGGGTTTTGACAGTGCCAGCCCTTTCACAGACCTCTCCATACGGCAGCTTTTATATCATGTAGAGTGGGGGGCCTCTTTTCTAGGAAACTCCACTTCCAGTGCTGTTTTCTGCTTTGAATCTCCCTCCCTACCAAAGCAGACACAATGCTTTACCACAAAAATCTTTTCAGATTACTAAACACAAAGAGAACCTACTCAGAACAACAAACACCTTGCATCAGCTGGGGACTCTTTCTACCAGTACCAAAGATATTTCTCAGATATCAAAACCCGCTCTTCCAAATCTATTGCTTGTGTACGCAACGAGTGAACTTTCCAGCTCCTTAACTTTACATCCCATTGATGTCTCTCATAAAACTTGAAAAATTATGTTGAGCAATGTGTTCTATGTGTCCAAAATTTCCTGAATTCTTTCCTCTCCAAGGACATGTGAATGACAAGCAATATTTTTTGAGTGTCTCTAGTTTATTTTTCCCTGCCTCTTTGTCTCTTGCTTGATGGCAGACTGTCTACCTCTGCTGGGATATGTTTATTCCCTACTACAATCAATTCTAATATCATTGAATATTATTATAAATTGAGATGGAAACTAGGGAATATGAGAAAATAAGCATGCACAACATAGGAAAAGGCAAAGTTCTGCAACTCCTAAGTCCCAGTAAACTCCTGTGAACTTACACATAAGAGGAAGGCCTAAGAAAGAACTCAAGCCCTGGTTATGCTTTCAAAGCCTTGTACAGAAAGTGTACATTTGCTTCCTCCAAAAGGACAGTCAGTTTCCTCTGCTCTATGACCACTTAAGTGGAGTTAAGGACCTCCCCAAACTGCAGTGTATAACATCCAAGTGTGGAAGGTCCTGATTAGCAGAGGAACACAAACCCACAGAGATTATCAGAAAAGTTAATACAGCTTTTGCTGAGAATTCCTGACTCCAATCTTCTCCGCAGCAGGATTCTAATGTGTTTCTTTCTGTACAGACATCATATAAAGATGCTCATGTGAGCTTGAGTGAAAGAACAAACTGAGGTGAGAGTACCCACTGCCAGCATCAGGGCAAGTGAAGACCTTCATGCTGACATCCGGTGTCAGAGAGCCTGCGGAGTGGAAAATGAGACTGATTAAGGACAACGGGATTTGGTCATTGTCTCCAAGTGGTTCAGATTTCCTCAGACTGAGGATGTAGAGCTGTAATTAAAGTTCAACAACACAGTGCACATTCCT
This sequence comes from Donacobius atricapilla, assembly GCA_013397315.1. NCBI lineage: Eukaryota > Metazoa > Chordata > Aves > Passeriformes > Mimidae > Donacobius > Donacobius atricapilla. The sequence continues at coordinate 563,133 of WBMY01002111.1, forward strand.
AGAAATGCCTGTCAAGCCACAGATGCTCAGCAGGACTTGTAGGTTTCAAATAAAGATAGCTATTCCCCAGTCACATACAGCATCTATTCCCCAATTCTCTGCAACAGAACCACCATAAATAGTAACAAATGACACTGACCATGAAGCTGCAAAATGTGGTATGTTATTTAACATCGACCGCTCCAAATAATTAAGGGAGCACAATTACTTAAACATGCTTGTGATGTAAACAACCATGCAAATTGCATTTGTAACTACTATGACTGTACCCACAGGTAATTAGAAGTAGCAATTTATTACTCAGTGTAATAATTAGAAGTTATTACCTACAAGAAGCAATTAGAAATAGTAATTCATTTCTAAATGCAATGAGCTTCTTTTGCAGCATGTGTGTGTGTGTGCATGCATGTCCATGTGGATAATTATCATTGATATATAGAAATTTTTGGGTTGGAAAAAACTTCTAAATATCATTTAGTCCAATTTCCCTGAAATGAGCAAGGACATCTTCAACTAGGTTAGTCTGCTGATCTAGGCCAGCCTGATCTGAGTGTTTCTAGGTGTGGGCCACCTACCCTATCTCTGGGTACCTGTTTCAGTGTTTCACCCTGTTTCAGTGTTTCACCCTGCTGCCCACTCAGTGTGTTACTTCAGGAAATACATTTATTCAGGACTTCTGATTCTGTCTTGCATGGAAATTACCTAATGTATGGGTAAGATTGATCATAACTCCATACTAAGTATCTCCAGACATTATTTTTCAAGAAGCAAATATCCTGCAGCTAATATGCTGGCTTTTTTCCTTCTGTGGTCAAACAGTCGATGGACAGCCCCAGTGAAAAAATCTATAACAATAACCATATCCAAGACAATTTTCATCTTTTGATTTGCTCACACCTCCTCATGGAATAGCACATACAGGTGAAGCACTGGAATAGAATCTAGAGTTCATTTACAGTGACATATAATAACAGAAAAATCATAAATTATCTGTACCATGGCATAACTATTGTGTACTTATTGGAATTTTAGAATGTTCCCTGGCCTAAATTAATGGGAAAGAGGAAAATAAGAAAGCTGCCCAGGCAGTCTAGTGAAAATATGTTTTGCACTTTGTAGACATTCAAAGGCTGAGCAAGCTGGGGGTGTTTAGCCTGGAGGAAAGGAGAGTCAGAGGGGATTGTATCACTCTCTACCACTCTCTGAAAAGGAGATTGTAGCAGGGTGAGGGTTGGTCTCTTCTGCCAAGTAACAAGCAATTGGACAAGAGAAAATGGACTCAGGTTTTGCTAGATGAGGTTTAGCTTGGATATTAGAAAAAATTTCTCCACGGAAAGGGTTAACAAGCATTGAACCAGGCTGCCCAGGGAGGTGGCAGGGTAATATCCCTAGAGGTACTTAAATGATGTGTAGATGTGGCACTGGGTGTGATGGTTCAGTGGTGGACTTGTCAATGCTGGGTTAATGATTGGACTCAATGACCTTTGAGGTCTTTTCCAACCTCAATGATTCTATGACAAGCTCTTTGTATCAGGCACCCCACTTCCTTCCTCCAGGAGGTTACAAACCTTAGGGGAATACAGCAGAGGAGAACCAGTCACAAACAGGGTTTGCCTCAGGAAATAGAAACAACTCATGGTTGTTTACAGGGAAACCAGATGAAAGACAAACACCATGTCTAAAGCAGAAAACACTGGGCTAGTCCCAGTCCAAGGAACAGTCAGACAAATTGTATTAACAAATACAAATTAAAATTACCATAGCAGAACTGGAGATCCATTTCCTGACTGTGAAGTTGTTGTCATCAGTCTAATGTTTAGGCACTTGTGCTAAAACAATCTTCTCGAGTGGAATTCCCTAGAGAAGGAAAAGCAGTCAGAATATACTGTTTCACCATATTCCTTTTCTTGTGTAACTGTAACCATGATTATTAGTGCTGAGGGGTAGTGAAGCACAAGAGAAGTGAAAGGAGACTCCATTTTGTTTACTGATTTTTTATCCTTATTTATCCTTATTTCACTTCAGCTATTGCACTTTCACTGTAATTTTTGATAACTGGAGAAAAACAACCGCTCTGCCAAAGATTTTCTGGATCAGAGAATTATCCCAGATAGGGAAATAACAGGGATATTCACTGAAAGGTCATCCTGATCTGAAGCTGTGGAATGGTTGCCACTGAATGAAAAGCTGCTGTGAGGGTGACCAAGCACTGTAAAATGTTGCCCATAAAGAGAGTGTCCCTGCATGGAGATATTCAAAATCCACCTGGATATACCCTTGAACAACCAGCTCTGTGAAGTCCTGCTTGAGCAGGAAGGGTTAGGCCAGATGTTCTCCAGAGGTCCCTTCCAAACTCAACTGCTCTGTAATTATGTCAGTCATAATATAATCAGTTTTGAAATCTACGAACTACTTTCAGTGTTTGAATACAAAATATTATTTGGACTGAGTTATTTCTCTTTAATGAACAACAAAGAGTACTTAACCAGATGGTTTCACTGTCATCTAAAAGAGAAAGCCTTCAGGCCTGTTCAGCTTTCATTTAGCAAACACCCATATTCTGTTCCTGATGACACTAAAATCAGTGGTAAGATTACCATCCATGTCAGACATGAGCCTCCATATGAGCCAAGTAGAACAGCCTTGGTGTCAAAGTCACACCAGAACAAGTAGATAAATGAAGATGAATGCCATAGTTTAATCATAAATCAACGCCAGGAGAAGAAAGAAGCAGGCACACTGTGTTTGGCCAGCTTTCCTATAGCATGGAGAATTAAGAAACCTGCTGTTCAAATTCCACCATGCTTGGGTAAGTAATAGACTCCTCACTGGTATTTACACTCCTACAAGGTTTACAAAGCAAGACACCTCAGTAGTAATAGGTGGAATCTTCACAGATTCATGCCAGTAACTCTTAAGCTCCTCAGCCATTTTCTGTGATCAAAGGCAATCTGCTGTGCATCCACAACAGAACAGTGCTAGAAACCATGGGCATTAGAGATGAGATTAAAAGGTGAAGATAGATGCAAAGATTACAAACAAAAGTTAGTGTAAGTCAGTTACTAGGTCACTCATTATCCAATCTATTCCAAAATCAGGCTCCATCAATCTATTGATCACAAATTATTGTTTACAGAGTTTTATTTTTATCTTATTGTAAACAAGATCATGAGATTAATTGGATATTTACATTCATGTTTTACCTGAGCAAAATGGGGTTTTGGTTTTTAACCAATCAGAAGCATTTTACTGGGATCAGTTTTACTAAAGCAATACACAATCATCGTATTTACTGAGTGAGAAACAGTTAAATGACTGTCAGTAGAAACCTAACATTAAAAATTACTGACCCTGCTTTTCTGGATACTCCATCCTGCAAGGACTTAGGCATGACCTTCCATGGGGCTTACATGAACATGAGCAGACATATCGAAGTGTTAGTTTTGTGAACATTTTAATTTGAATCAGAAGGCAGTTCATGCATTGATTCTCCAGATCAGTCTCATTTCTCTGCTTTCTCTCCAAGCTAGAGTTATTACAGAGCATATAGACTGGATTCCCGATGAAACTTAAGCAGATGCTAGGATTTAAGAGTGCACCCACCTAATGCACTCCAACCTCCAATGGGCATTCAACCCATGGAAACATGTGGGAGCTAATCCTGTGCACCCTAAGGAATATAGAGGGTAAACAGCAGGTCTCTGTCATTGTTTCATTCTACAGATCTGCTCCTATTGCACCATACTTCTTGAAAATGTAAGTATAACTCCTGGGACTGCAAGACTGGAAGCTAAGGACCTTCAGACTAGGGCCTGAGAATGAATATTTATCATGTACATGCCATAGAACTTTATATAAATGGGATATGACATGTTGACCTAGCAAGTTCTAGCTCTCTCTAGAACTGCGTTTTACACTTACTGCTTACATATAAGAAGACTTAACTCAGAGAGTCCTCACATTTCAAAAGCTTTGATTTTGGAAAGTGCTGTCTGTTTGTCACACACCCACAAAGACATGCATGTTCACATAAACACATTCAAATATTTATACTGAGCGACATTTAAGGAGTCATTACTGTTGTTGCCTAGATCTTCTACTTCAGATTTTAAATAGCTCGCTACACCATATACAGTATTTTCATATTTGAAATTTCATTTATGAAAATATTTTTCTTATAATGCAATTAGTTTATTTTCTCCTTCATAAATGAACAAAGAGAACTCTTTTGTTTTGTCTTTTGTTAACAGCAGGTTAAGATGAAAACAGTAATAGCAACATTGCTGTTCTGATATAAACACAATTTAGCTACATGAAACAAACTCCTTCCTAATGAGGATTTTATTTCTGCCACTTCAAGCAAAGAATCATTTTGTTAACAATCAACTAAGACCACTATTTTGATATTAACAAGTCGAAAATCCATTATCTGGCTAGAAAACTAAGGGACACCAAACCCTGCATTGATTTCACAATCTCACAAATTTTTTTTATCACAATTTTATTATCTCATCTGAGAATGTGGAAGGAAAGGTATCTGGAATGTTTTCAGGAAAATCTTGATAAAAAGTGCCCTCATTGTCACCTTGTTCAAACTAATTGGCACAGTGGGCTGTGTGAGTGTTTTACTCCTACTTGTGCCTATTGCTGGGAGCTCATTACACTTTAGTTAAAGGTGGCTCCTGTGAGGAAAAAAAAAAACAAAACACAGCAAAATTTTAAAGCATCACAGTTTTCATTTCTATTCCTGTTATATACAGCACACACAACTGTTCTGTCTTGGTTGCCATGTCACTGTAACTCCCTTGAAATTACCAGTGTCAAGTCCTGAATCAAGCACACCTTCACTGGCCAGACCTTGCAAGGGGTTGCAGTCCCACCCCCACCACTCTCCCCTCTACCCAGAGCATCCTCATCACCTGAACACACAGCAGAAGACAGGCAGTGCAGCATCCCTGCCTCCTCCATGCTCTGGTAGGAGGTATCATACATTCCAGGAACAGTGGGATTTGCAATATAGACACAGCTCCATCACACATCCTGCACATGCACAGTTCATGGAGAGAGCCAAAGTGACAAGCCTTCAGCCGTCTTCTTCCTTCTCCATGCTCTCCACAAACCCAGAACTGATAGTTGTTAAAGAAAAAAGTGGATGCAGATTTGGTACTGCAATTTTTGTGGAAATTTTACTGGTTTTAAAATTAAAATATACCTTTCTTTTCACTTACACATCCAGGATTTTATTTTTTCAACAAAAAGACAAAAATTTTTTGCTGAAAAGACAAAAATCCCAAAGTTCTCTGTTGCCAACAACAACAAAAGCAGGGGAAAGTGTACTTTTTGTCTCAGTGGCACTGGATTTTGCTGGAAAAAAACATATGACAATAGACTCAAACTGGCCCACTTTATGCCTAATGCCAGCAGGATTTGTTTTTCCATTAGAAGGAGAATCCAGCCTACCTCCAGGTGTTTGTAGCAGATGAGGGAAATATTCAGTCAAAAAGCAAATGAAACATCAAGGGAGTCAGTAGAGCTAAAGAAATCCCTAATGCTTTGCTTCACTAACACTCCTCAGAAATCACAGATCTAGGGCCTAACAGGACTTAACCACAGGAGCCAGATAAGCTCAATATGATCATGTCAATTTGTTCTCTAGCTAAGGATCAAGTGAGGTTTTCAAGCTTTATGGAAGCTTTTCTCATTCAGCCCCTGGAACTGTTGCTTTGTACAGCTGACCAGCTTTTCCACCATCTCTGACCACTAAAGCAAACTTCAGGATTACTTGGCAGAGACTAATGTGAAGCTACAGCAGCAGCAAATACCACACAGAATAGGCACCATTGCTTTTGGTAGCAGTCATTTATTTTGTTGGATGCCTGATTTTGTTTGTTATCCTTTAGAAAAAATTGATAGAACACAAAGTTCTAGTACCTCCAGCCCTGAATCATTATTTTCTTGCAATCCATGGTGCTTTAATGGTGCCTAGTTCTGTCCCTTCACTGAAAGTGCTATGTGAGGATTACTTGCAATTTAAATAATATGAGCACTAATATTACATACCTGCTGCTCTACGAAAAGAGGCCTCAGGAGGAAGGCTTAGCAAGCAAAATTTCTTCTGCAGATGCATCCCTTGCCTGTAAGCTCTGTCAGCTGTTATTCTTGTTATTAAGCAGGAATGCCACTTACCAAGCTTGACTAGCAGAAAGAGCTAGAAGTCATCTATCAGTCAATGTCAAATCAAAGTCCATCAGTCAGTGCTCTGGCTGGCACCTCCATGTTGACTGTGAAATGAGTGAATGAAAATTGAGAGGCATTTATTGTTTGTTAATGGCAAGGGGAAGACAGGGAGTGCTAACCATGCCCCTTGGACATAGCCCACATTAGGTATGGGCACAGTATCTGGTGAATTCTCTCCCATGGTTTTAACGGGTCATAGGACTTTTTGTTCTTTCCTTTCTGCTCGTTGTTCTTGTGTTGTGCATAATTCAGCAGCAGCTGGGCTTGGCTCCAGCAACATCAAGGTTCCAGAGCAGAATAAGGAAGGACATATGTTCTCAGTGAAACCTAAGATTTCCAATAACTTATTCATAGAATGGATTGAGCTGGAAGAGAGTTTCAAGACCATCAGCTTCTAAGCCCCCTGCCATGGACTCGGCTGCCACCACCAACAGGTTGCATTTCTCAGAAAAGGTGCAGTCAGTTTTCATCCATCTCAACTTCTGTAAAGAATTACAAATAAAATTTGTGGAGATAGAGATCATCACAGAAGATCACCCTTGAAGGTAAGGACCAAGAAAAGCTGAAACAGTGGTAATGAAAAGGAGGAGTATGAGGCTGGAGGGAGGCATCTCACAAAAGCAGAGTTCTTCAGGAATAAATCCATGCCATTAGTTGTAAAGGATGAAAAGAGGAGTTGTCAACAACAAAAAGGTAGAGGAGATTGTCAGCAAGACAAGCAGAAAACCTTGAGAGCTAGTTAAAAGATTAAATTATCATAAAAGGTAGACAAACAAGGTATAGGAAGACACACTAGCAATGAGTTATAAACTGTCATAAAAGCAGGTGCTGCCAAAGAAGTCCGGGTGCCCACAAAAGAAAGCAAAAGCAGACATAGGATGCATTAACTGAAGTATTTCCAATGGGTCTGCACAAATATTAACTGCATAGTATGGGATTTTAGAAGGATCTCATTAGGAGTAATATGTACTGTATTGGTAATCCAGTCTCAGGTCAATTAATTCAGACTGAAGCAGTGCAGGTTGGTGAGGGGAATGAGAAGCTTGTCTTACGTGAGAAACCTGGGACACCTTGGTTTGTTTAACTTCCTAGATGAAAGCTGAGATGAATTGGTTTGCTTTCTACAGACATTTCAAGGAAATAAGTACCAGAAGAGCTATTTAAACCATAGCAAAAAAAAAAAAAAAAAAAAAGGCAGCAGAACAAGGGGTTTTAAGCAGGTCATGAATAAATTCAAACTACAAATTAGGAGTTTTCTAATAAATGGAAAGTAGAAATTCTGAAACAGTCTTGCCATGGGAACAGCAGTAGTAAAACATTACTTGATTTTAAAATAAGAGGATATTTTTCTAAATAGGGTAGATATGTCATGATTGCATGCAAAAACAGACGTCAATGGTCAGACTCTCTGCACTCCCTTCCTGTTCTGTGTTCTCATGAATCCTCAGTTAGTAATAACTATGTAATTTGTGCTGTGGCTGAGGGCCCATCAAAAGCCTATGTTCTCCAGGCTGTGTAAACTGCTGATGAAAAATAGGAAGTCACAGTGGCTCTTCCGTGACTCCTCATTTCCCTCATGCTGGTTCTATGACCCAAAAAGGGTTCTGCCTCAAAGTTCATACTTGTGGCAGGCAAAAATATACCAAATCCCATTATCATAAGATAGTGGAAACTGGAAGGGATCTTAGGGGTCGGCTAAAACCGAAAGCAGGCTTAGCTTTAAGATCACAATTTTGTAAGTCTTTTATCCAGTTGAGTCTTGAAAACCCACAAGCAGAGAAAGTGTAGAATATCTTTGGATAACTTGCTTCACTGCTTGGCTGCCCTCATGGGAAAAAAAGCTTCTCCTTTGTAAAAAGCATGAACCTCTTCTGTTCCAGTTTATACCTCTTGACTCTTACTTTCACACCATGCATGGCCATGAAGCACTGGCTCCATCTTCTCAGTAACCCCCCCATAGGTACCAAAGGACTTCTTTCAGGTCCCTCAAAGCCTTAATTTCCTCAGAGTGAAGAAGACCAGATCCCTCAGCTTGTCCACATATAGCATGTGCTCCAAATCCCATGCATCTTGAGGACCCTTCTTCTGCCATTTTATCATTATAATGTGTCAAGAACAACATGTACACGATGACTACTCTCTAGACAAACTTCCTACGCTGACGGCCAAGAGGAGAAACTCTATCTGCATTTCTACACCAGTCAAATATTTCTCACGCATAAAAGAGGGAAGGATCTGCTGCACGTCCCATCCTTCCAAACAATGTCCTGTAACTCCTATTCCCAGTATCCAAGAGTCTTTCCTCAAAATCCAGCATTTTGACCTTATGCTTCATTACAAGAAAGGAGAATGTATTGTGTGGCACAGCCCTGATCACTTGTGTTTTCCTGCAAAACAAAGAGTAAGCATGGAATTCCAGCTGACACCTTGGAGCAGAGAACAGAGCCAAGCCTACAAGCATATGGGACTTGGACGAGATTCACGTTTTAAGCATTCGTCAGTAAAGATCCTAATTACCCTTGAAAATAAAAACTCCAGTACTGAATTAATGAGAAAAAAATATCACATTTCTAGATCAACTCAAGTAATCCAAAATACATACCCGTTCAGAAGCAGTCAGCTCCAGTGATCACATGGCTAGAGATGCCACGGCCTTTTGGCAGAAGACAAACAATACAAAGGTTTAAGAAGTATAAAATAAGGAATCTTCAAACTAAAAGCATACAGATTTTCTTACCTCTATAATTAAACCTGATAAATCTCCATATTCATTCAATGATATAAGATAAAACAAGAAATAAAGAACTCAAAACATTCCATGTCACAGCAGGTTCTGACTACACTACAGAGTCCTGCCTCTGTTCATTAGAGTTCAGCAACTTCTTGTTTAAATATTTCAGCTGTTCCTTTGCTCTTGCCTGTTACACCTGCAGAAACACTGCAAGCCTTGATGCACAGTGTGAAAAAAAATTAGACATAGTTTATGAGGACAGCAACTGGTAATTTGGAACCCAGAAGTGAGACCAGCTTGAGCTGTTCCCTTTCTCCCCCCTCTAAAGGATACAGCTGCTTCTGCCAGGGATAGCAGGGCTTTGGTGAACATTGCAGCTGTGGCACAGATATTGCCATCTGCACAACCACAGGTGGCTGCACAATTAGCCAAGCATATTTCCAGTGTTACACAGAACCACCTTCCCACTGCCTCCTTTTCCAATGTACATCTGCTCACTGCTACAATTAACTAGAAACAAATCTGTTTCTTATCTAACTATGTCAGTTTACTTGCATATATCCCATCATGAAAGTACTTGTAGGATATTACCAATGATGATGCCTCACAAATCCTGAATTACAAGCCGGTATTATTTCAGAACAGTCTTTCCTTCTGAAGGTTGAAGTTTAAGAAGCATTTCCATTAGTAATCCTTGTTATCGGTGGTTTGCAATGGAAACATTAAAAAGCTGACATTAAAAAAAGCCAAAATATTAACCAACATGTGTGGGAATACAGCCTGGAAGCAGGACTCAAAGTACTGCTGAACTCATTACAGAAGTAGATGTGCTATAGAGGGCTACAAGCCCTGGCAAGTTAAGGCTTGACCCTGAAGAACGAAGAGGTCAAGGTCTATCTATGTATGTATGTTTGTGTGCAAGACAGTACTGGCCTGTACAAGTCTGTACTAGCCCATAGTTAAGCAATGTTACTAAGAAACATAGATATGGTTGTTATGCTTGAAAGGCATATAAACCTGCAGTGTGCTCAATAAAATCAATTTCATGATGCAAACCATGTGGACCCCGTCTCTTCAATCACTCAACAATCATGCAAAATCCAGAGCAGAGCTTTTCTATCCTGAAGATCAATGCACACACTTTCACTAGATGGTTCTTGAATTTTCTAAAATATTAGCCTTGGAAGACAAGGAAAAGCCACATAGCCAAATCACTCTGTAGCAGCAAAATTTTCTGCCTTCCCAGCACTCCTGATATCTGATCCCACTCCAGTTCTAAGAAAAGATGAAAGCAAGAGAGCAAAAGCAAACTTTTTGTTTATCCTACTTTTTTTCTTTTGAGTCTCCTTCAAAGCATAAAAGGTGATATTAACTTAGAGGATGCAGAAATCACAACTTGTCTTGACATGGCATTGTATTGGAAGGAATAGAATTGATTACCAGGATCAAAGCACCAGTGCTCTCAACTAAATCATGTTCTGCATGCAGAGATTTAGTATGAAGTATGCTTTCAGATAGAATAAAAGAAAAAAAAATGTAATGCAATTCGGTCATGTAACAGAGTATGTTACAGAGAGGCTGAAGGCTCCAGATTTTCAGAGGCATAGTCTATTCTGGGAAAGACACACTTTCAGATGAATTTAGTTGTAGGAAATATCAAGATAACTTAAATGTTACTTTAGTGGGGTTCTGAGGAAAAAAAAAATCAACCAAAGAACCAATAGATCAAACAAGACACCAACCAATCCAGACCAGTAATGAGTATGTCAATGTGGATGTTCAAAAAAACATATGATTCCATCCAAGCCCCATGACTGACTTCAGCCTCCATTTTCCTCTCTATAGCTGCAGGAACTGTACCTCTTAAATCAGTCACATCATGTGGACACAGAGGGGAGAATGGAGCCCCAAGCCCAGCCACAATCTCTTCTGCCTCTTCAGCGGGGCACATCAGCTTCTCCTATTTCCAGGGACCAACATCTGAGGCCTGTGCAATTGGACTTTGAGGAAGCCAGTAAGAACACACTCATGAAGGACTGGAAGGACTCCATTCGTCTAAAAACCAGCATGCAGGCCATGAGACAGGATGATAGAACAAAAGCACTCATCAAACTCCACTTGCTTGGTCTGCCATGTCAAGAGACAAATCTCACAAAGGCGGGGAGCAAGTTATGAAGCTCTCAGCCCCAGTCTTTTACAATATGTTCATATATGCCTCAAACTGTGCAGAGCCATCCAAGGACTTCTGAAAGCAAGGCTGAGATCTCTGCTGCTGCAGAAAATGAGATTGCATTTGAGCTTTCTCTGCACGCAGGTCTCATGAGCGTAATAAAACACATAAAACTCCTCCTTTGATATGGGAGGACCAGCTGCTTCAGATGACATCAAAACTTACTCACAGCACTACTGTTCTTGCTGTATTCTAGCCATACTTGGCCTGGAGACATGCTGGGTTTTTTTAATATAAACTGTTGCTCAAAAAACTTGTTTGCTGTGCCACTCAGTTTTCAACAAATGAAGCAAGACAGAGGTAACTTTAAAGAACGTGTTCAAATATTTATAATTACATTAGATAGAGCTCCAACTAACAATGCAATATTCTTCTGCTTAATTTACTCAGTGCTCAGTAGTCTACTGTATAACAGTAGCATCTGGCTGTGTTGAGAATCTTTTGTGAGACCTCAGGTAATGAAACAAATATCCCACATTGCAAGCTTAGCTGCTAAAACCAAATCTAAACCCAGATATATTACCAACAGTGAAGAACATTTTTCCAGACTATAGGACAGATTTCAGGACAGCAGTGTCTTTCCTGGTGTTCTATTTAACTACAAAGGCTCTGCAGATCTCTCCTTCCTCTGCCCCATAAAAGTCAGACTGGCTCCATCAGTGCACCTGCAGATGAGAAATGACAAAGGCAGACCAGGAGACAAAGCTGCACTTAGCATCTGCAAAACTGGGACTATGGAAACCAGAGGGGGTGAATATCGCCAAAGGAGTANGGGGGGGAATCTATTTTCTCTTTCTCCTCCTAGAAGCAGCACAGTATTTTGTGAACTAAATCAGTGAAAAGGCTTTCACAATTACAGCTTATTTCAGAGGAATTAATAGCCCTGGGAGTGTCATTCTGCAAGAAGCATGAAGGCCAAAAATATGAGGACAACACTGCCCTGGCCTCAAAAGCATGCTGTTCTTATTGTAATAATGGGCTCCCCCAGAAAACAGTGTCTGCCCCCACTTACTGGCTAGTCCTGGTCAGACCAAGAGGAATTACATTCGTGGTTGGAAGGAATGAGCACTTTCTAGTCAAATACCTGAACTGATTGGATTAATGAACCAACCAAAACTTAAATCAATTCTCAGTTTTCCCATGATGATGGGAGACAAATAGGAACAATTAAAAATATTTTGTGGATAAAGACCAGGAAGAGCAATAATTAGCCAAAAATTTAAATAATTATATTGACTGAGAGAAATTATTGTAATTCCTGATAGGGAAGGAAGGGAAGAAAAAAGGCCAGGTGCGTGCATTGCCGTGTATTACCCGAGTAATACGGGACAGACTCACAACTTTTGCAGTGTCTAATGAAGGTTACATGGACATTCATTGAGTTTGGAGAATGGGCATTTTGTTCTTTACAGAAGTTTGCAATCTGGTTGATGCTGCAATTTCCTGCATTTCAAGGGAGCAATCTGTTGTTTTTTTCTTTTGCAAATATTTCTGGTGTCCGTGTTGTGAGAATTAAACCAATTCTTTGGTTTAATCATTTCCATTTCAATTTGGAAATGATTAAACCAAAGAATTAAAGAATATCTACATTTTTCCACAAGGACGGATGAGAATGGGGGATGCAGAGACTAACAAATTATTAGAAAACTCCTGGGGAGGAAAAAACACTATCAGCCTGGCCCAGGTGCAGAGACAGAGACATCCTGCAAGCCCTGACATCTGCCTACAAAAAGGGATGAACACCCAGAGCAAGGAGTGTTAAACCTTGCAAGAAGTGAGAGACACCTGCCTCTGTCACTGATCAGCTGCCTAAAAACAAAAAAGCACATGGCAGATGCCCATGTGAGCCCACCTCTGCACTCAAAGCCACCTTTTGGCAGGGCAAGAAAAGAGTTGGGAGTTTTCATGACAGCTCCAGATCAGATTTCCTTGGAGCAAGCTCCACCACATAAAAGATGCCCATTGGCATAGTCTCTCCAGCATCCACTGCCACTTGAGTGACAAAGACAGCATACTCTGTGCTACCCCATACCATCCTGCCGGTGACAAACCTACCCTAGAATTTCATCCTGAATGCTAAATGGTGGCTTTTCTCTGCAGTCTGAGTGATTCTGTTTCACACCTTGTGCCTCCTCCTTCTGCTAATGTTTGCCTGCTACAAAAACATATATAGCAGTACCATGAGTACAAAGTAATTCCTCTGGCAACTTACTGTGAGCCAACCTATGACTATTCAACCAAGCCTTTGCTTAACTCCCACAGCTTTTAGAGTCTCGGAGCCTGGTTGGATCCAACTTCCTGGGCAAAATTACTCTCTGATGATAAAAACAGCTCACAAGCTGCTGGGCCTCCAAGGGTGGGAAGATGACCTCACCAGACACCTTTGCTCAGGTGTAGCTGGCTGTGATCACACAGAGAGTGCCAGCCCACATCTGTGAGCAAGAGATGTAAAGAGTAGAGAGTAAAAAAAATCTGCTCTCACCTCAGTTGTGGCCATTTGAAACACTTCCCACTGCCTTTCTGAGGCTTCCTCTAAAACTGGGCATGAGGTGCTGTAAAATCAGAATCTCCAGTGTCAGATAAGAAACTGTAAAATAAATCACTGAGCCAAACAGAAAATGGCTGCTCCTTACTCTTATATATGCAGTTCCTCTTCCAAACCACCACTCCCCCACCACTCCCCCTCACCCTCCAAAAAAAAAAAAAAAGAAAATAAAAAAAAAAAAGAAGTCCCTACAGCTGTTTAAACTGCTGTTTGCTTTAAACTAGGCATCAAAAGTTGACTGGCTCTTCTCAGTGCATCCTGTTTTTTGGGCTGTTTTGCCTAGGGTGGACCATGCTAGTGCAGTGGCAGTAGCCTATGTGAGTAAACCCAACCAGAACCAGCCCTGGCTCACACACTTGCTCTGCATCGTTGCAAAGTACCCACTCCCCTGTGAACAGACACGGCAGCAGATTGAGCAGATGCTCAGTCAGAACCTTCAGATTTCTAAATAAATGCTTTTTTTTTGTCTGCAATGTTCTTTCAGAAGCAGTACAAATACACATTCAAGGATGATAGTTAAACACCCTTTTGTCAGGTTCCACTTAGCACTTGTTCTAAATTGAATTTTATGTGTTTGCATTATACACAGTTGGAGCAGGGGAAGAGAAAAGGAAGCCATCAGCAGAAAAATCTTTCTTAACTAAATTCTACTCTTTTCTTCTATCTGTAAGTGAAGCCATTCACTTCTGTGAAACACTGGTAACAGTTGCTTTGCACCACTTCACAAGTAGATTGAAATCCTCATAAACTGGAGAAAAATATGAAAAAAAAGCATTACTTACCAGTGTAATCAAATTCTTGATTAAATCAGAAACAAGTGTGAAGTGAAAGTGACTGCAATGGAGCAGTGTCACAGCCATGAGGTTCTGGTAACTCATCTTGTGTTCCTCAGCAGAACAGTGAGCAAGTGGAGGCCTAGTGACTGCCACAAAAGGTGGGCTTGAAACAGATGTGAGTGGTTGACAGTTCATGACCTCCGAAATGCAGGAGTTCATGCTAGATAATCAGAAAAGACTCTCTATCATGGGAATGTATTAATTTATGATAATATTGCTCTTTGACTAGTCACAAGGCCTATCAGGTCATGGAATATGCTGATAAACTCGACAAGTAATCATAATATATGATTATTGGAAAATGTTTACAGTTGTTAGAAATCAGCCAAAGGTGTTCATACATGGTTATTGAAGACTTGGCTACATGACACGAGATAATTAAAGCATTACCCATTTAGCCTTTATGGCCAGTATATTACCGTTTATTTTTCAAATGCTTCAAGCTACGAAACATGATGAGGAATTAATAATAAAAGAAATAAAGTAGTAAGATAATCATACTGAGCCAAGTTTCACATATATAATTGATGTTCATTCCATTACCAGAGGCCAAACGTTCCTCATTTCACTGACATGAATAGCCCCATTGATATAGTGCAAGTACAAAGCAGGATCCAGCCTCCAATGAGATGCTTATGTGGTATTCCAAGCTTGAACAACATTGTACTATTTTAAATGGATGATAAATTCTCAGGGTTTGAAAAATATTGATGTGGCCCTCTTACTTTATAGAATTAAAAAATTACACATGGTCCAATATTTTGAGTTCTGGCATTTTAAAGCAACAGCCATTACTAGAAATCCTTACCAACATTTCTTAAAGAGGTTGTTAAAACATTAGGAATGTAAAGTATTCACAGACAACTCTTATTTTTCTTTGGCTAAAAGGAAGTATTATAAAGACCACTCCTGGAAGCTTTTAAATGACATTAATTATAGTAACCAGGGCCCTTTTTTCAAAGCGGAATAAAGGTCTGCAGCTGTTGTTTTTGTTAAAATCTGATTCCGTTTCCTTGAAGATAAGACAAATGACATAAAAGCAAGAAAAAAAAGATGGATGCAGGATCTGTGTCAGATAACAGCTCTTTCCTGTAGCTCTTTTTTTTTTTTTTTTCTTTTTCCCCCTTGGTTCGAGCACAGCACTCAGTTTTACAGGCTAATCTGAGACATTGTAGAATTGTTGTTGTATCAGGCTTGACAAAGTATCGCTTGTCCAGACTCAGAGTGATGGTCCTGGCTGGCAGATTCAGGCTTTAAAAAAAATGGAAGGAATTAACAGAAGTGATGAAACAACACGAGAATAAAGGTGAGAACGGGAAATTCAAATCCTGTGTTCTGGATGATATATGTTAACAGAAGTTTAAAGTCTGCAAACACAGTATATAAGGCTCAAACTGAGCATCCTGGTGAGCACCAAGGCTGTATGATCCCCACTGCTGTACAGAAATTTCCCAAGGGAACATATTAACTCCATACTGAAAAGGAGAACTGTAATCAAATCAACCATCCAGGGTCACACCACAGAGACATTCTTCTTCTCTAAATTTAGTGAAGACCATGAGATTATGAGTTACTTCATCTGTCTGTATCTTGCAATACCCTGTATTTCAAACCATGTATCCCAGATCAGTGGAAAACTAGCCTGAAGGATGATCCATGTATCTTATGGCACCATTCTGAAAAATTTAATAATTGCCTTTTCCTAAGGGTGTTCTCTGAAGCTGCAAATAGCAGTGACTGAAAGAAACTGAAAAGTGTTCAGACTTGCTGATACCTTCCAGAAATATCACAAGCCATGTTTTTATGTCTGATTAAGAAAATAACTTTTCTTGTTTCTTTCCCAATTCTAGTAATAGAATCCAAATGCACTGTTCAAATAAGCAGCCCTTATACTTGAAAAGGGATGCAGAAAAACAGGAGTCTTAGACATGTTATGCATGTAGGTGAACTGAGGAAAACTTACATTTTCAGTGCTGGTTCTTTTTGACACCTAATCTGACTAAAATCAGCCTGGTTTCAGAAATTCCGAGTTCTCACCACTATCCCTACTTTTGAGTGGTAGCTTCCAAGATGAAGGCCTGATTTTAAAAAGAAAATCCAAAGCCTAATTCTGTAGTATCTGCACACGGTGGGGCTGCTTTCAATACAGAACCAAGCAGGGCTCAGCCAGCTCTTTAACAGCCAGAGCCTTCCACTTTTAGTCATAGATTGGTATTTATCCTGAACACCATAATCATATACCCAGAATTCTTGGTGGAAAATTCTGAATTAAAATGGGAATAGATGCTTTTCCTGCTGAGCACAGAAGTAAATCAAAATGAAGCAATAAAATGAAAGCTTTGTTGCTGTCTAGCAAAACTATTTTGTATTAAGAATTTAATATAAAAAACTGTAGTCATGTTGTGCAAAATGTTTGGTATACTTTGATAAGAAGCCAACGGTAATGGCTTTCTTAGACAATTTAATTTATTTTATACCGATTGCAGGACCTAACAAATTCTTGGCTTTGCCTGCATAAAAGGAAACATAATGAAAACTGCAAACTGCCCTGTGCACAAAAAAGTCCAGCAACTGAATGAAGGAAAATATGAGTACCTATAAGGAAGCCAAGTGTGTGGACAGCAACAACATTGAAACTTGTCTAAACTTTACATTTGACCAGTAGGAACTGCCACTTGCAGCACTTTTTAAAGAAATTTCAGAAAGTTTTCCTTGCTGATGCAATATACTCTTTCTATCATGATAAACAACAAGGTAATGAACTTATAGCAATGAGTCTATCTTACCTCTCTATCTTACCCAAAAGACAATGAACTACAGGTGTCAGGCAAAGAACTCAAATGATGCATCTCAGTAGTTACTTTTATTACAGTGGCACCAAATAATAAGAATTATAAGCCAAAGCAGGAAGGAATTCTTGCCCCAGAGGGTATCCCAAGGTCTCAGTTCTGCAAAAATTCATATAGAAATAATTCTTTAGGTTTTTTAAAAAGCAACATTGGCTTGCATGAGCAGAACCTAATGTCAGGTGTTTGAGGAAGGTTTCTACCTCAAATCTCTCTCTCTCTCTCCAACAGATAAAAACTTTGATACTGTCATGCACCCGCTGGTTGCTCTGTCTAGCAGCAGGTCCAAGGGTGCAGATGACCAGTCACCTAAACTGAAGTTCTGGGATTTCTACATTTTTTTAAAAATTCCACTCCTGAGAATTTCTCAGGGAAACTCAAGAGACCCACAGCAGGTCTGGTCTACTTTTTATTTATATAGTCATAAATCAGGAGTAACAGCATCAAAACAGTTGGGAATTCAGGAGGGAGTGGGATCAGTCTATGGCCATCAAGATTCTTTCAGGACTTTCCATTTTATTTATGATATTTATCTCTGTCATTTTGACATCAGAAAACACAAGAGGAATAAGCTGAAGTAGCAAGGGACTTTTGTCTCCATGATTTGAGGGATACAGCAATTAGAAAAGGACCCTTATTCCTTTGGCTTATAAACACAGCACCCAGAGCATTTTAGGAAGCTGAATCACCCTGTTGTAGATGTGCCTTTCACTCTGAACTCTGACAGAGCACAGTCACTGGGATTTTCAGACCTGATCATCAGGATAGGCCTCATGCCCCTCATGAACCCATGGACTAAATCACCTAAATTTTTATGTCATTATATTTTCAGAGATTTAACTCAAGCCTATACTCCAGACAACAGCCTTCCCTCACTTTCCTACAGGCCCAGGCTCCCAGTCACCTTTAAATAGACCCACCTTTGCCAACATGTAGCACAGAAAGCCTACTCCATTTTCCCTGGTACCTTAGAGCCCTGAACCATAGCAAGGAGACACGTATAAACAAGTCTTTGCTATGCCCTAATTGGAGCAAAACATTGGACCTAAAGGGGTCTCTTATCACCAGTCTATTAAGCATTCACAGTTAAGGATTTCTAAAGCTCTGCTGAAGCTTTTAAACTTCACCGGAAAATTACTCTCTGAGCCAGAGAGGAACAAAAGTTAAATGGTTGAGAAAGGATGATGCAAGACCATGCTCCAAGGGGTAATGAATTCTTTACAAGAAGTAAAACAGCTTCACAAGCTAAATTTGTCATTTCTCCTCCAAGAGCAGCAAGATCCAATGTTGAGTTTCTGAGTACAATCTCAAACCTGAGTCTCTTAAAACCCTTCAGGCTTGTAGAGCGAAAAACTTAACAGTCTATCCTCCAAAGGTCTTGGGTTTGTTCCTGATAACTTCAGCTGTAAAGATTAATCCAACAACAGCTAAATCAGGCTACAGAGGACCACAGAGGAGAGAAACAAAGGGCACAGATGATCAGAAAGGCCAAAGGGGCCGTTACTGGGCGACTTTGGATACCCCCAATGGGACTGTGGATATCTTGGGTTGTTAAAGCCCAGTTTAGCCCTCTTCAATAGCTGAAGAGTCTTTGAGACTTTCAGTGCCAATCTTTCAATTTAGGTTCTCAATGTGGCTTTTAAGATTCTATTCATTTTTTATTCAAACCCAATGAATTTTTGCTGAAATCCTGCAGCTCCTGCACCTTCCAGATCTCTGTCTTTTATTTCCCAACCAAAAGCAACCTGGTTCTGACAAAAATCTGACACTACAAATTCAGTCCAAATGAAACCACCCTACAAATTCAGAATATGCTTATTCAGATGACTTACTGGACTATATCTAAACCTACTTCTGATTGTTAAATGTTAATGGAAACCACTGTAGCACTCTATTAAGAGACAGCATTTTTATAGCAGCTAAAGAACATTTTCACTAACTGGACTAAATGGGATAAACTGTTCTCTGATAGTTCAGCTACCACTGGCAAGGAGCAGCCTAAAGTGAGTCAATTGTTATGGGACAGACAGGGAAGTAGCTCTGCATGTCAGAACATCCAAACTCCGCTTCTCCCTCCTCAAGCAGAAGCTTACCCAGAAATTGTTAATCTGTGTACGAGGTTGCCATAGAGCTTCCATTCTCCTTTCCCCTCCTTCATTCTCCCACAGATGTGGAATTAGCAGCCTACCTGACTTCAGATTTCACCCTCTGTAGCAGTGTGGATTTTTTATGTTTATTTGATATGTTAAAATGGTTTGTTCTATTCACCCCCGTTGGTTTCCTGTGTATGGTTGTTTCCTGCCCTCTCTCCTGTCACTCAATGTATCCTTCCCCGGTTTCCATAGAAATTGAATGTATCCTTTCCCTGCTCCTCCCTCTGGTGAGCTGCCTGTCACTCAGGAACCCGACCCAGCTTCTGGAAAGCTCTGGGAAAGATGTCGAATGATTGGCTTCAGCCAGAGGAATTCTCCTCCTCCCCAAAGGAGTTGGCTCCCGAGGGTGTCCCTCATGCCCTGAGCCACTCCTTTGTGTGTCCCTATTGGATTTTCCCTCATTCACTCCCCTTTCCCCTCCCCCGTTCAAAAGTCAGTGTTCAAGCCGAATTCGGCGCTGGGCTGGGTTGTAGCCTCAGGTGAGGAGGTCCCACGTACGGCCTTCCAATAAACTCATTTGTTCCCCCGACCCAGTCTCCTTTCCTCCTTATTGGCGTCGCACAAATACAACCTGTGCCACAAGGAAGAGTGGGTCGACGGTTCTCAGAACCCACAGGATCGGCTCTAGTTATCTGTAGCTGGAGCTGCGCCTGACTCGCTGCACCGGTGCCAGAGCTAGCCTGGGCGAGCAGAGAGACACTCTCTGAAGGCACCGCGACAACCCTCTACAGAGAAAATCTTTATAAGGCTGTATCTCTGCTCCTCCCCTTCTAGAGAAAAAGTCATATCATCTGCATACCCTGATGTCTCCAGCCTCTAAAGGAAAGGTGCAGATTCGGGTCTAATTAATTGTCTGATAATGTCGTTTTTTGTCTCAAAATATGTGGACAGTAAAAATGCTGTAAATAGAACTTCAGAGCAGAAATCCTTCAGGTTCACTGTAGAGACAGGCAAACCACAACTCAGGAAGTCTTAGGGGGGAGTCCAAAACCTAGACACAGGAATGGACTTTTTGGAGTCAACAGGCTTCTAGGAACTCCAAGTAGTATCCCTCAGTGCCCTGGGATCCATAATGACTGAGTACAGTTCACACCTACAAGAGCTGTTCATTTCCCCTTAAGGAGGGCCTGAGCTTTAAGCATCAAATTAGGATGAAGAAGCTCAAGGTATCACTCCAAAGGGACCTGAGGAAATGTCAGAATTTTTACTTTAAAATAAGCAACTTACATCTTACCGCCATGTACTCCAGGGTCTGCCCCAGCCACCACTCTGAGGTGCTCAGGCTTCCAGAAAAAGGCGATGGAGGGAGTTGGGCACTTCCACCAGGAAGCACAGTCCCAACAGGCTGAGCAGAGACCCAAGTCAGGGTACCTTGGAGACAACACAGTGTACAAGGTGCATCAGGCCTTGTTCACAAGCATTCCCATGCTTCACCCCGCAGCAGAGCTGGTAGTATGTGCCTACTGCTTGCTCCTGGAAGGAGTCATTTTTCCTAAGACTGCACCATCAGTGGTGCTGTAGGTAGTCACTATTTGGCTACAAGCCATCATGTAGGATCACTTGCCCAGCTAGCAGAAGACCAGGGTTTATTTCCTGGTTCCTTTGCCTCCTCTGAATCTGGGCTTCCCAATGTTTTCCCTGTAACTGCTTTTAGGTTGTGCCCTCATCCATGGGAAACGTGGGTTTGAATTCTCTAAGGGAGTTACCCTGTGTGTTGGAGTGCCTGACTTCTCTGCTAGCAGACAAACTCAGGAGCGGTGTTTACCCCACAGAATGACCCTCTGTGTTCTGTGGTGCAATTTGTGAGAATGTATTCCCTGGGTGAAGTCCCCCAGCTAACACAGAGAAAAAAGAAGAGAGTTTATGACTTCACAGAGCACTAGGATAGGAGATAAGCGCTGAACTCTTGAGTTCCAACAAGTCAAGATATTCCTGAAAAAAATCCATCAATCGATGGTTGGATGGATGGATGGATCAATGGATCAATGGATCAATGGATCAATCAACCATAAGGATGGAGCCTGTCAAGTTAGGCAATAGCTGAAGATTTGAGGATGACCTTTTCAGATTAAGGCCTTCCAGCCCCACCCAGCTGTATGGTATTGTGGTGGCTTGGTTGTCTATTATGATACTAGGAGTTTGGGAGAGAAAACAAAGCTAAATAACATCATTCTTCAGAGAATTCTCCAGATCTCTGGACCAGCTTTCCTCCCCTGGGTCACATACACAACCCATAATCTTCTGGGTCACGAGGCATCAACAGCCTGAGTGATAGTTTTCTGAATTTCATGCCCAAATAGAAGACACTGAGAGGAGGAAGCAACCTTCATTAGGGTGGAGTATTTTGGCTTTACTATAGTCCTGGCAAGAAAGAACTCACTGGCCACTCTGTTGACAAAGCAGGGTTCCCCAGGCATTTTTGGAACTGTTACAGTGACATATCTGTTAAAATTTTCAATCTGCTCCAAAATTTTAAAAACGAACATTTATTTTTCCCCAGATCTGTTGTCAGGAGACAAGTGCTGTAGTCCACACTCCTTCAGACTAAGCAACAACAACAACAACAACAACAAAAAAAAAACAGCTGGCCTGATTTAGAGACAATGATTTGCTGTTCTATCTTATCCTCTCCTTATTAATCTATAGCAAGGTAAGGAGCATCTCCTCTGCCTTCAGTATCAACACAGAAAGAGTTAAGAGCACAATGCATCTCACCTTGTTCCTCAAAACCAAATCAACTTTCCTTTCTTTTTAAAACAATGTAGGGACTACAATTTCCTTTTAGGGCACATGGACTGCTATGGGCAGTAGCATTTTTCTTCTAAGTCACCTTGTTGATCTGTTTAAGAAAATTTCCTCTGCTCTCCCTTTTTCTAACCACAAGCTACAGGAAACTAGTTGAAGATTGTTTAAAAACAATGACTGGTTAACTTTTACCCTGTAGTCCTTAGCAATTCATGTGAAGCTGAATTCCCACTGTGAAAAGCCACTTAATTGCCAGCCCAGATTGGTTGTCTCATGGTCCCACCACAGCAGGCACAGGGCTAATCACTGCAGGCCTTCACATAGGAGTTGAGTCAGTTTATTTTTCAAAAATTATCTTTGTGTTGCTGAAAATCTTCAAACTACAGATAAGAAAACCACAACCCACCTTGCCAAGGAGTCTGAAATTTTTGACTTATCTGTGGGCTATTTCACCAAAAGCCAGATTCCATGCTGGGGGAGCCTATTCCCCTTTCCTCTTTGCTTGCATAAATCCCAGACTACACAAATTCACTTCAAGTTCTCTTTATATTCAACACTAGCGTCAGTCCCATTTTCTCCAAGTTTGTGCAAAATTGTGGGTTTGGCCAATGGTACCTCCCATGCAGCCCTGCATGAGCATATGCTTCAAGGGATGGTATGAAAACATGCTTTCAGTGAGAACCCCGACAGAACTTTGGAAGATGATTCTAGAAAGATTCAGTTCTCTTTTGAACTCAACCCCAATGCATCTTGAAAGAGACTACATAGCCTTCTATGAAAACATCACCCAGTTTATTGTTGGAGATTTATTTTTAAAATGTCAAGGCATGTGAGAGCATTTTACATGGTCTGTTGAGGGATTTTTTCCATTTTTCAAGTTTTCCATGATCACTTTCTACATACCTTGTCTGAAAAAAGTGCAAAATGCAAGTTCTGTGATTGCAGTCATTAAGGAATCAAAAGTCACCACCAAAAGTGTTATCTGGGCTACAGAAAAATGAAAGATGCTCACCCTGGTAGCAGACATTCTCTGATATGAGCAGCACTTCCTTCTTGCTCACATAAATGCTGGAAAACCCCATGGAGGCAAGTGCAACTTTGTGAGAAGGTCATATTTTAGAAATCCAGTTTCAATAAAAATATTGTTGCATAAGTGGAACTCGAAACAGAAATAAAAATATTTTGCCTTTGATTAAGTGTTGATTGTTAACAACTGAGACCAAGGTCTTCCCAGTTCTGTCTCTTCTTACCTGTAGACCCTGAATCACTCCAGATCCACTTTTGTTTCAACACGGCCATTTAAGCTAGAGAGTCTACTTCTGCTCACAAGGATTTTTGCATAAAGGCAAAGTTGCACTTGTATTTTGAGCTCCCTCATCAAAGAATTCAGTATTTCAGTTGTATTTTTCATTCCTCAAAACCATTTCCCTAGTTCTGAAGGATTTCCACAAATAAATAAATAAATAAATAAATAATCCACGTTTCAATGTGTTTATCTTTCAAGGAACATTCATATAGGAATAGCTTAAAGGATACTTAAAATTTTCCACTGCAAGTGAAAGACAATTGAGCGAAGGAGTTGGAGCAGAAAGCTATCCTCAAAGCAGCTGTTCCAAGACAGAAACACAAAGGAAGACTCTTGTGGTTTCTGAGAGAGTGTGGGGCCAGCTGGTTTTCCAGAGGTCATTATCCTCCACTTTACCGCCATTCTACTTAATGGGTTAAGCCTGAACCCCTTGACAAATCTGAACTATGTGGCTTAGGCTGCCAGGGTGGAAGAATGAGGAACAGGTGTTTATAAAAAAAGTAAAAAACATATTAAAATAGAAACCTAGTGCCCAGATGCAAAAGATCCGTTTTAGTTCATCGCTAAAAAATAATTGATGCAAAATCCCTAGATAAATGCTGAAATGCCAAACTCATCTTATCTGCTGCTGTCATTGGGCTAATTATAGTGGTTTCTGAACCTCTGCAGTTAAGCAAATGACAGGGTTTCTATTATAAACCTAATTTTTAAATTTCATCAGTGAAAAAAGAGCCCTGCTTTGAACTAAAATTACAAGTTTAAAAATGTACATGATTTTGCAGATATAGAAAGCTTGTTTTATAGCAGGAGACGCAAAAATGTAGCTAATAATTTTGACCACTAATTTCGAAATATCTTCTGTGCTGGATTTACCTCTAGTATTTTTATGATATATTTTGTTGCATAATGTAAACATTTATATTTCAATAAGTAGAACTAAATAAATTTTAAATGGTTTGAATATAATAACTGGAGGGAAAAGAAAAAAACAACAACAACACACAATTCATCCTAGTAGAAATAAAGAGATCATATTTCAAATAAATGTTTAAGCTTACACAATGGATATCTAAGGCATCCACTATTATTTTTCATATTTTCCATTTCGACCATTTGAAAATATCTCCCTAAGTGTTATTCCCAGCATATTCACCAGTATTTTTCACAAGGCAATGCAATAAAGATATGATAAACAGTCCTATCTGGCCATGCCTTTCAATATTGGGGTAATTTTCTGGAGTCAACAAGTGCCAGTCTAAAACATCATTATCTAAATATATGCTGATGGTAGGGCCCTCTCCACAGTAAGGCCCAGGCTCACAGAAATGCAGAGGCACAAACCCACTGCTTTCAAAAGGAGATTTTCTGCTTAATGATCCCTTACTGAACTTAGCCCTTTTCCTGTGCCACAAGCAACAAACAAGTAACATATTTAGGATCATCTCTCACTGATCCCTTGCTCCATCTTGAGCTGAAACTCAGTTTTCATAGTGATGAGCACTAAAGTAATGAACAGAATAACTTCTGCAAAAGCATCAAGCACTAACATCCTTTTGACCAGCAGTTCAAGAAAACAGCACAGGACTACTTTTTAGTGAGAGTGTATCTTTTAGTAAGATACATTGAAGGACTTGGACTGCACAGTAAACATTCACTGCGCAACTTTTCAACATTTACTTCTCCAACTTTTGACTGTTGTAATAATACAAAGAGTAAAAATAGATCTTTTATTTACTTCCTGTCTTTTTGTTGTACTTTGCACTGAGTTTTTCATTCTTTGTGAAAAAAACTCGAAGTGACTCCTTCAAAGAATATTCCTTTGTGCCATCAGTCAGCCTGAAATTCAAGCATCCATAAGTCCCAGAAATGACACAACCCCAAAACATTCATCTAGCAGCCTCCACCCAATGAGCTGCTGGCACTCACAAAGAGACCCGAATTCTTAAAAGAGGTTACTAAAGTATTAGTAAGCTAAAATAATATTTTAAGTATCAGGAATTCACCTGACTACAACTATATTTTTGATTTTTAAAGATTTACCTGATTATTTATCAAAATTATTTTGCAAAGGAAGATACATTGAGCCTGGGGAGACTTCAATGATCTTACTTTACATACTTCTACAAATCTATGGTTACCAATTCCAACAATACAATGTTATTTTTTCAAAATAACTGTATGAAGAGAAAACAGGACAAAAACAAGGCACTGGAATAACAGGTCATTCATCACAAAATTAAATATTCTGAAAACCAGGGTCTACTTTTAATTGCAACAACAGCCCAGTATGTTTATGAGTATTATTTGTGCACTAAATTATTTAATAATTATGCAAAAAGCCCTGAAATTATGCGAGTTCAAAGATATTTCTCTTTAACCTTTGTCCAGTATGTAAAGTAAGAAAAATACTTGTCTTTGTGCACCTTTTTATATTCTCTGAAGACTGTTTTTCATGCTAACACTGAAGTATCAAATATGAACAGATGTTATAAATAAACAGCCTGTACTCATGCAATAAGTCGGGTACTTGCCTTTTCTTGGTGCCCAGTTGTTACTGGTTATTCTCTTCTCTGTTGCTCTGTTGCTTTTGGGGTTGTTTTTTTCATTTAATTGAGTACTCCAAGGATCTGCTCTCCATCATAATCTGAGGAACCAAATCCTGAGTGGCAGGTGGTCTGTCCTACACTGAAACAGATTGTGACGGGATAGGCAGGTTTCTGCTTTTTTTAAGTTGTACTGAAAAAATCTGGTTTGTTTGAACTATTTTCTCTTTGACAAGCTCTCCTTGCATGTCCTCAGAGTCTTTGTGATTTGCTGGAGTAGGGATGTTTTGGTCAAGAGCAGATCCATTTACCAGACCTGCAGAGCAACCAGAGACCTCAGAGGTCCTCTGACTAGTCAAAGGTCCTCTGCACAAAGCTCACTGGTCAAAGCTCACTGCATAACTGCAGCTCAGGAAAGTTTCTGATCAGATATAAATTTTGGGGTTCTCAAGCCAAGCTGAAATAAAAACTACATGGATGAATGCAGCAAATGTATTCGTGGCTCGGAGGCAATAGCAGGGGGTGGAAAAAACTATACCTTTCTGAGACAGTTCATTGCTGTCATCCTTGCTTTTGGTGGTGTTAATAAGCTCCTGTTTTACCCCAGCAAAGCTGCATGAGCCATGCTGGAGAGAAAGAGTTACAACCTAACACAGCAGGTTAAAGTTTTCCCCAGAGGACAGTCTTGTAATGAAATATACCATTTTTTGTTGTCCTGAGCCTTCAGTGTAGAAATCCTGATTTCTATAAAAACTTTATTATGAGAAAGTAAAATAAATCAGTGAAATCTCAAATTACAAAACTTACATTTAACTCAATACGTATATTTATCTCTATTTTTCTTGAGATCTTTGTAAAATACATCTACTACCAAAATTTGAGTAAGAATTAAAAGGGGTTTTTTTGTTGAAACACAATTCCTCAAGAAATCCAGCATTAAATATGTATAAAATTTCCATTCCACTTGAAATTTCATATTTGCTAGTTTTACAGTACTTAGTAACAGGTTTTGAAACCCTTTCCCAAAACACAGGAATTCCTATTTTTGCTCTGATCTACAGTCTCTTACTTGACATAAATCATACACACATACCCCTTTTATACAATAAATGAACATGACTGGAACGTCAAAATGAATACATTATTTTGTAGGTGCCATCACTATGTGCAGTGCTGGCACCCAAGACATTCAGGGAGCACACAAACAATTGAATGGCATGGGTGGCTCAGTGGAGCCAGTACCCAACTTGTCATGGTCCAATTATATTTGCCAGGATGGTGACAGGCAGTGAGAAGATATTGACTCCTGAGTTGGAGCATTAGCAGAGAAGAGGTTAGCAACAGCCAGATATCAACTGGAATAGGGATCCCTCCATATGACACAGCCTTACCCTAAATGAGTCACAGGTCCAAAGAGTCTCTAGGACTCTTTCTGAACCTTGTAGTTTCAAAATCTTTGACAGCAATACAGCCAAATATGAAGATACAGCCAAATATACTGGCACTAAACATGAAGATCTGCTTCATGGGGGCCCTTTCAAAGACATAAAATGGATCCCCTTTCCTCTTCAGTGGTGGTTACATTCTTGTTTACCAAATACATTAATTAGAAAGCAGAGATCTTGACTCATTTTAATTTGTGTGACTAACAGATTGAACACAAGATGGGTGATGCCAATTCCAGCATATGAATATTTGCCACCTGGATCCACTCCATTTCTGATTTAAGAAGATTTTTCAGTGATAAGAAATGAAGCTGCAACTTCTGTATCTTTGACTCTGTAACCACGGAAACCAGCATTAATTATATCTATCACTAAGTTTGAAATGTATTCAAATTTAACACATAACTCTGAAAATATTGAGGATGTTTTTCTTTTTCTCTCTCACCTCAATATGTTACTGTTTGCCTTCTGACTTATTTGGCTTATAAGCAGTTTCACTTATAAAATGATAAAAGTATGTAGGTGAAAATAACATTCATTTTCTTTCATGTAACCAAGAGGTAGAGCCCTGTAAATGTTTGATCACTCACTTCCTACCACTGCTGTAATCATACATGTGGGGTTACACTTCATGTTATTTCATCCCCAACAGTGAGAAGGCAGCAAAGTTCTGTCACTGACTTTACAAAATAGCAACATCTCTATGGAGGACCACAGTGATGGCTCGTGGAAAAAGGAATATGAAAGAAAGGGAACAAGGAGGAAAGATCCCCACAATTTTCTCATTCTTCCCACTGCTGTACCCCATAATAAATGTCAGAGGAAAAGTTGAAATAAACCTCTGGGGAAATCATTCTCAGACTTGCAACTGACATTTTGGTTTGGTGAACTGCCAAATTTCTAACCATGTTTGTTCTGTTTTACCAAATTCCATGAATGATGCCTGAAGGATCCTGAACCTGCACATTTATCATTTAGGCCATGAAATTATCAGTGACACATTAAACTACTTCATACTTTTTTCCGCAGCTAAATGGAAATCTGCTACAGTCAAAATATGATGTGGAAGCACCAGAGAACTGACAGGGTAAGGCTTTTAGACCAAAAGCCTTGTCAGTTACTATCCCTTTTTTAATTCATATCAATAGCTGAGTATGGGAATGCAACTCCAGGGCCATAACCCAGGTGGATGACAGTGACCCAGGCTTGGACCAGAGCTTCTGGGTATGACAACACAAATGAGCTGAGCAGTATCTGAGGCTAATCCCTGGAAGCAGAATTCAATCATAGTAGTGTTAAATTGTGAGGCACATCCTCTGGATGGTTCTGGCCAGAAGCAGTTACATTTCCAAACAATTCCCAGACACTGCTCAAGAGCTGACACAGATCCAAGACTCTTTCTAATGCACAGTTTGGGTATGGCTACTCTATTTTGGACACCAAAGGAATCTATTAGCATGGACACAGCCCATAAATGCGAAAACCCAGATGCAATATGATATAAAAGGGACCACTGATGTAGAAGTTTAACTTGATGCACACATGTACTCAGTCATGCAGAGCAACAGGTTCAGTTCTCCATGATATCTGGCTGCTGGTCTCCATCTTTATTTCACAAAAACTTCTCACATTGAATCAATCATCTGAACTGAAGGAACTGCACAGGAGCATGAGAATGCTACAACATCCTCCTGGGCTGTGTTTTCTCTGACCAATTTAGTGCTCATAACCAGCCTGCTCAGGAAAAAAAAATACCCATCACTGAAGTCAAAAAAGGACAAGGGTTGTTTGGGTATTTAGAGAGAGGTCACAAGCTTTCCTAGGTTCCTTATCCAGTCAATGCAGAGACAGACACCTCCAGTAGGTGATTCAAACGAATTGTTGAAATTCAGCTGCAGTAGAGTGCAAATCAGGACCATGAGACTCATACAACAGGTTAACTTCAGGTGCCTCCAATCACACTTGAATTCCTCAGAACATTTTAAGATAGAGTTAATCATTATTAACCTAAATCAAACACTTTGCATTTCATAATCAAACCTCAACAGCAACTGCTACTTTAGAATGTCACCTCCAGTAGATAAGACAGAGGGAAAAAGAGGAATGTCAAGTGAAATTCTTCTATTAAATGGCCACAGGCAAATCGACTTAAACAAAATCTGATATCCATAGAGAGTTTAATTCTCTGTGTTTAATAATATCCAAGAAATCCAGGTGGGAAGAAATACCTGAGGCTATCAACTGAAAAGAAAAAAAAAAAAAAAACCACAAAGCAGTACTGAAAGGGCTTCCTCTCTTTATCCTGTCCTGGTTCACAGAAGTGACTTTAGATCCAGGTAGTGCTTTCTAACTGGTCTTATTGTGCCAATGTTGTAAATCAAAGATCATGCTTATCCAACAACAAAGTACCAAAATTATCACTTCTTGTTTCAGGAAAATAACAAATTTGAGAAGCAGAAGTAGATACCCCTGAACCAAAGACACTAGCTAAACTATATACCTTTTCCTTCTTATGCTATTGATTTGCTCACTGGTGTTGAGATGCAACATTTATCTTCGGTTTACTTACTTTTAATGGTAGCTTTCAAGACACTAAAGTATAGGCACTGTAATGAGTCCCCTAAAGCCTATGGGTGCAATTTAGTAACCTCTGGGAATGACATATTAGGACTCCATAGACCTTCTAATTTATATTGCAATAGTTCCGATTACTAGTGGATGTTTTGGAGACTAGCTGGTTCAGCCCCTGTGACAGGATGGGCCAGCAACTATTTGTCCTTGCTGAGAGTCAGGTCACTGCACTGGTATGCCAGTGGACTAATTTATTCCTGAAAATGCAAGCTACCCCAATTAAAAATCTGTAAAAACACAACATGTTTTCAAACAACCTGAGTTCCACCTGGGGTAGCAGTAGTTAACACCACTGGATTTTCTCCCCATTTTGAGTGGCCAAATGATGATAATGGCCTGATGGTTTACACTCAGCAGCCACTGAATCTGATTTACTCTCACTATGTATCTGTAGGAGAACAGAAATAGGGCTGCAGGCAGCCTTGGCCTTGATGAGTTACAGCTATGTCCTTGAACAAGACAAGCAAACAACTTTTAGCGAGAAGCATGGAATGCAGATGTGTATTGACATGTACAAGAAACAGAAATCTATGACCAATTACAAAAAGGTAGAACTGCGTGCACATAGTTTGTTAGCCAATCATAATGCAAAAGGGAGCACGTTATACATGTGATGAAGAGAAAAAGTATAAGCAGTTGTACTGTAGGATAATGAGCTGCTGATGCTTGCCACCATCTTCAGTGTCAGTCTTGTGTCCACTGTCATGTATCTCCATGCAAAAGTCAATTCAACTCAGATTCCTCAGCTTAAGAAAAAGGTGAGCTGGAAAGAAAGTAGTATATACATCTGTACTATCACAGTAGGTGTGAGGGGGAGAAACAAGGAATGACTACCAACTGTTTCCTTACTATACAAAATTTAGAATCAACTAATGAAGTTACCAGGCAATAAGTTGAGAATAAGTGAAAAGAAATTGCCTACCTCCAAGAAACACACACAAAGTTATCAGGCAATAAGATGAGAATAAGTGAAAAGAAATTGCCTACCCCAGAGAAACACAAAGCAATAATTAAATTACACAACTCATCACCACAGGATACAGTGGTTTATAATCAAGTTCAAATAGGGATAAATTCAGAGAACCCACCAAACACAAATGACCCAAATGTAGGCTTTCCTTGAATGCTGTTGTTTTACTTATATACTTGCTGTAAGCATTTGTTACCAATCAATGACCAAGACAGGACTCGTATCTGAGTTATTGTGCCTACGGTTCTCTTAGTTTGTCTTGGTCACATCCTCAGGGCTTAAGAATGAGAACTAATTGTACTTGGTACAGACACCAAGGGGATTGCAAGACAGTTTTGGAGGCACATTTCCCTCACCCAGTGGATCAAGGACTTGAAATAGAAACCTATTTCTAAAATATTCCCAGATGACCACACATCCTCTGGCAAACCCACTGCAAATGCTGTTACGTTGTATCATCATGCAAAGCTTGCTTATTGCACTTAAGAATTTAAAAATCTCAATTGTTGGTTATTTTTTGCTATGTTTATGAAACATTTTCTTCCATATTACTAAATCACTGAAGTCCTGAACTCACCCCCTTATTATTTTTCAAAAGATAAAGAGCTGAGGGGAAGAGGGGACAGGGGAGAGAGGGCACGGAAGAGAGAGGCAGTGCAGAATAATGGAGTTTGCCTCCTCTTTACTTAATCAAGAAGGCCATCTCTTTAAAACCAAACCTCTTGTTTACTAAAAGCTGCTCTGTAAACAAAGTCATTGCTTTATGGTTCCTGGAAAATAACACTGACCTTTCATGAACTGTTCTCAGACCCAAAATTTTCCAAATCTTTTTGGATTTTTATATTTTTAACAAATAAAATACTTTACATTCAGCTATACTTTTACAGAAAAATTACTCCAATAAGAGATTTAGTGAGACTAAATGCTAGTGGCCTCTGAAACTGAGGTTGCTGAGAAGGCTAACTCAGATGGGTTTACCTTCTGAGTTCCAGTTCCATTGTTTCCTATTCACTGCAGGTTGGACTGGCTGCCAAGCCTCACTGATATTAACCCTACTTCTGAACTCACCCCTAGTTATCTCCAGAACATCTGACAGCCAATTGAATGCAAAATTCATTAGCATTTCATCCTATTACAGGAGAAAGAAATGGACCCATTGTACCGGCTGCTTTGTCTAATCACAGCAGTAAGCAGCTGCATGAATTTCTATTCCCTTCCTCACAAAGCAAACACTACTTCTGCTGTAAGAGGGTAGCAGCCCTATTCTGCAGTGCAGCTCAGTACTTCATGCCATTGTCTGCAATACATCCTCCTATAAAAGTAAACTCAAGCCCACCCGTGCCTGAAACTCATTTTAGATAGTGGAATCTTAACAATGCATCCAAAAACCTGCTAAAATCCACTGTAATACAAGACCGTTTCAAGGAGGATTTACAGGTAGCAGGTCTTCGGTAGATGGTGGTGTTACACATCTGTGAATTCCCATTGCTGTGCATAATTAGGAAGTATTTACGTATTCTACTTCTTTTCACTGTTCTGAGGCACTCAGAGGATGCCAAGCTACTATGTCATAAATCTCATTGTTGAAGCAGATGGAGCTCCTTGCTCAGTTAAAACTTAGAGATAGGCTTAATTAGAAAAGCCTGTGCAGAATATTCTTTATTTCTTTAGCAACGTACCAAGTTCTTCATATTGCGAAGCAATTCAGATGAGAGGTCTTTTGTGCTGCTAATGTGCTGCTAATAAGCATTTTTACAGTCTCTTGCAGACTGCTCAATCACTACACACTAAATGATTATTTCCCACCCTCGTCCAGGCACAGTTACACTGCAATTTTCCTCTTTCCATCTTCCAGAAAAATTACACAAGTGGCTATTTCTCTAGCATTGCTCATGTAAGGATCTCAGAACACTGCCCCTGTGAATGATCACAACACCTCTTCAGGATACTAATCTCATAAGCTTTTGAAGAAACTGAGTGCAAAGAGATTAACCTGAAGATTCTTTAAAAGTTGCTGAAGGTTTGGTTGCTTTTCTTTTTTAGCTCACACTGGCCTCACTTTCAGAAGTTCATATCAGCCACAAATCCGAGCAGTGAAAACTGTGAATGCTTCAAATCTTAGTTAATTTTGTAGAGCTCAAGTTGGATCTCTGTTGGAACCTTGACTAAGCTGCTGTTGCAATTCAAACCTGTAGAATGTCATTTTGTAATTTTTGATCAAGGGGTGGGCTAGAGAATCCTGCATAGCCAGAACTCTGTTTGGTATAGTAAAATAATTTACAGAATTTAGTAAATTCTCCGCATTGGTTCAGTTTTGCAAGGCTTCATCACTTGGTCCTGGGGTTGGGTTTGAGAGGTTAGAGTCTCTCTACAGCACATGGGTGGGCACGGTGCAGGCCAGCCCAAAAAATCACTCCTTGCCTGTAGCAGCTGCACAAAGCAACAAAGAGGCTCTGCAAGCCATGTGCTGGGGATCAGCTGCAGACACACAGCTTCTGGGAAACATCACCTCAGATCGTGCACAGCTAGTGATTATAAAACCCAGCTAAAACCAGTGTTAAATGCAGTGGGGCCCTGGCTGCACATGTGTTCTAGAAATATGATGCCGAGACCTGAGCTGGATCCAAAGGGATTTGTTTATTAGTCTTGGTGATGTGTTGGAAGCTGAGTTAGATAAACAAACAGCATTTCTGGATGCTGAAGCGATGCACCTCAGCGGAGTGGCCCTGCCAGACCCAAGCAAATTCTTCCACTGAGGCACTGGCAATCCACTGCTTGGGTGCAGGGCATGGGCACCTGCCAGCCAATACAGAAGGTTGGTGCTGCACATAAAGCCTTCTCCCTTATTCCATCTGTTCACCACATCTGGATGAGGAACCTGCCCTCCAAACTGGGATCTGTGGTCCAACTCTCTCTCCCCCTCAGCCTTCTCTGCAATTTAACACACTTCCACCTTCACAGCAGACTGGAGATGCAACCTCTTCAGAAGCACAAAGCTAATAGGAGTGACAATAGCAGTGTCCTCCTTCCCCCACCCAATAACAGCAAACGTATCATTTTAAAACAAAATTGAGTCAGTGTTAGGAGCAAGATTACAGGATACAGGTTGCTTCTCATTCCATGTAAACAAACAGGAGACTTTGTACAAGGATTCTGAGCATGTAGTTGCACTTTCCTTGGCAGAACAAGTATTTTGAGGCTTCTGCTCTATTCAGCCCTTGAGGATGTATTTGCATTCAAGATGAAATTTCTTTCCTCCATTTCATGCTTTTGTATATCTCTATGTGGCTGCAGCAAGGCCAGCATCCCCTTAGGGGTATTAGACCAAGCCAAAAGCAAAAGAACAGGAAAAACAGTAAGAAGGTAAAGCCCAGTCAAGCAATCAAAATGGACTTTGCACTCTGGTAATTCCCAATTTGTACTCTACCCTAAAAAAATAGCAAGCTATGTAAAATACTTTAAGAACTGCTGGGAAAAGCAAGCAGGTGAAACGTGCAAGTGCGCATAAGCTATCACCACAACCGATCATAATCATGCTCTTCTCATGCTCCTGCTGTGACCACCTGCGACTCGTTAGCTCTCTTGGCACGGGGGAAATGCCAGTTTCTAGCCTCCCACCTTGGCTTCTTCTGATGTAACTGAGTCAGGAAATTTTGTCATATACTACAATAGCCTTAAAATGCACATACTGTATCTGACTCACCACTCCTGACCCTTCCCAAACAGGGTTATGGCTTTCAATTTCGGGATCTGCTTAGCAGCAAAATCAGCTGCTAAAAGAACATGATGCATTCAACAGTCCCGAAGCCTAAGGGAACAAAATAAA
Organism: Donacobius atricapilla; assembly: GCA_013397315.1. Lineage (NCBI taxonomy): Eukaryota > Metazoa > Chordata > Aves > Passeriformes > Mimidae > Donacobius > Donacobius atricapilla. The sequence continues at coordinate 598,177 of WBMY01002111.1, forward strand.
GGTAAGTGGCTAGGCAAAGCCCACAGAGGTAATAAAGGAACACAATTATTTACACTGGAAGAAACTATAGCAACTTCTCAAAAACAGATCTGTGAACACATTAACTTCTCATTAATCACAGTAAGGAGACTGTGAGATCATGTACCCCTCACTAACTACTTCAAATGCCACCCTTTCATAATTCCCTCAAGCACAGACAACCTGTGTTCCAGAATCTTCAGATTCACACCATGGACATAGCACCACCAGCCATGAAAGTCAAATTATCTGCCTTTCCAGTTCACATCCTCCTGAGCAATGGTTCTTCCACATTCAGAGGTTGTGCATAGCAACTTCTTTCTTCCATCAACCTCTTATCTTCCAAAGATACCCATTGCTCCTCTTCAGGCCGAAATGTCAGTGAAGAGATCTATGCTGTGAGTACTCAGCACCCTGGTCTCTCTAATATTGTTAGTGACTATTGTCTTCTCATCTTTATAGCCTTTCCTTGCTACAGCACATTCAGAGGCCTTGCCACAGCTTGATACTCTCCCTGGTCATAGTCTTCCTCTTCCTATTTTCAAAAGGTAACTACAAAGATTTCCCACACATCACCTTTCTTTTCTGGTAAAATAGCTTTCCTTCCCATTGTGCAGGAGATGTGTACTTTGGTCTCTCCACCTGCTCGGAACTTCTTTCTTCCCTTCACACTGTGCAATTATCTTTCTCAAGCTGCTTTAAGCTCTGCAGCAACCCCAAGTGCTGAAAATCCCAGCAAACACCATGGAACAACTGCTTCCTCCAGTGTGAAAAGCTCATAAATTACAGATATGCCACTACGTGCAGTGTTATCTGTACACCTCCCTCCAGTCTCCACCTCCAAAATAACCTCCCCACCTCTGGAACAGAAGAAGATGCTTAACTTCTAGTCAGAAGCTGCTTGCTACAAGTGTCAAATTAGCAGTAGAGATTGAATCGTGCTGGGTTTTTACAGCTTTCAAAAGCTGTGTCCCACTGTATCTTCTGGCTTTTGAAATGAAATCTCACCATTCACCCCATTGTCCTACCTCATTTACTCTTTTTTAATGAGATAAAGTTGTTTTTGCATCTCATTTATAATCCTCACAGCAAAGCTCCTTGCCTGAAAAACTATGGGCACATTTGCTCCTTATATGTTATGACTCCAAGGTCTTTACAAGGGCAATTTTAAATTTTCCTTGCCCTATACAGTACCAAACACAGCAGGTCTTAACTTTGTGCATCACTAAGCACTACACAGCAAAAGCCAAATAATGAATAGAACTGTCAATATTTAACTTACTGAGCCCTCAACACACCCTGGGGCCCTCAACACACCTCTCAGAAACTCCTGCTTAGAGGTTCTTTCACAATGAAGAAAACCCATCCATTTGTTCACTCATTTTTTTGACTTTTCTGTGGTGTGACCTGCAAAACACCAAAACGATACTTCCATATCAGGTTCATCATCTCCCATCACAAGATTCTCTTCCTTTTCACACCGTTTCAGATCAAGGCAGTTCATTGAAGTGTGAGACTCCCTAATCTAATATCTTCAGCCCTTCATCACCACACATTTCAAGTTCAATTAGTGAGAGTGGTGAAGGGACAATACTGACATGCAGGACAGGCTTGAACAGGCTTTTTACCTTTTTCCCCTGTTGTGGTTTAACCCCAGCAGGCACTAAGCCCCAAGCAGCCATTCGCTTTCTCCTACACCAGTGAGATCAGGGGGAGAATCAAAAGGGTAAATGCCTGAAAACTTGTGGGTTGAGATAAAGACAGTTTACTAGGGAAACCAGAAGCTGTGCACACAAGCTAAGCAAAACAAGGAATTAGTTCACTATTTCCCATGGGCAGCCAGGTGTTCAGCCATCTCCAGGGGAGCAGGGCCCCATCACACATGACAGTGACTTGGGAAAACACCATCACTCCAAATGTCCTCCCCTTCTTCCTTTTATTTTATATACTGAGCGTGATGCCATATGGTTTGGAATATCCCTTTGGTCAGTTTTGGTCACCTGTGCCACTGTGAAGCAAATTAACTCTACCCCAGCTGAAACCACCGCACCCCACAGATTCTGTGCTCAATAAAAAGCAGGTAAGAGAGAAGCTTTAATCAAGAAGTCCCTTTTTCACACTTATGATTAAATGTATGCAATCCTTAAGGAGCTCTGAATATTCCAAGGACACCCAGACTACTCCAATGGGCAGGAGAAATTACCTGCCAAAAGGCTGATTCAGAAAGATGTATTCTTTCCCCAGAAAAATGGAAATTTCTTTAAGCTAGAACAGTGGTCAGATTTTAAACAGCAGACCTCATGAGCAGAACAAGGCGCAGGAAAATAAAAAAAAACAAGGGGAGAGAGAAATTGTCTTAAGAGTGTGTGTAGCAACCATGCTTCAAGGTCTTACTGAGCAGTGTATAAAATGTAACACAACAGGACTTTTCAGCTTGAGGCAACAGGGAACGGAAGGAGGGCTGATTCTACAGGTCCTAATGCTCACTGATGCTGTGCCAACATTCAAACGGGAAAACCATGAAAATAATCTCCCTTCAGCTTGGAGTTTAAAAATCCATATATGAGGCAACTTCAAAATATATTAAATTCCCACATAATTTCCAACATAAAGAAAATTAAGGAAGTCAGGCTTTGTCTTAAAGAATCACTTTCTTCGAACTGAGAAAATGCTTAAAGTTGAAAGAGTTGTGAGCTAGATTAACAGTGGATACAGACATAACCAGAACTTTTGAAGGGAATTACACTGACTTTGCTCTGCTGAACACCTGCCTCTGTTGTCCTGGTTGCAAAATCCCTCATCTCAAAAACAGATCAACTTTTTGGAACCCAAAAATACATTCACGTTTATATGTTCTTTGTTGTAGCTTCAAAGTAGGATTGCATAGTCACTGATATATACAGGAACTTATTTTGCCATGTCTGGATGTCTGATCTTGCATAAATAGATTTTTGTTTAACAAACCCTTTGTTTTCTGTTGCTTTGCTGCCCTTATTTTTGGTATGCTGCTTTGCTGCTGTTAATTTTGGCATGCCACACACTAAGGGATATATTGCTTTGAGTCAGAAAACAGATGGGATGCTGTTTGTCTGGAATGCAAAGAGAATGGAGCCAATCACTACAGAAAATAAACCCTGAGCCCAACACTTTGTCACTGCTCTGGTTCTGAAAGTGGCACTTGGTCTGCCTGATCACAAAAGCCAGATATTTTTAATACTGTGTCTCAGCCCATGTGTGTTTGCTGCAGAGTGATACACCACTGTAAAACAGTGAAACATGATATCCAGAGGGAGATTCTGTCCCACTGTATGGAACAATTAGTGAAATTTTGCAAGCACAGCTCTATCCTGAAAGAAGTCTGACTCACCAGGATACCATGGGAAACTTGCATTGGATTAGAAAATACTTCAATCAATGAAACTCAATGGTTGTTTCCAAATAACCATGAAAAGGGTGAGACCAACAAGAAACAAAACAAGCAAAAAGGCTTGTTAGTGCCAAAGGATATTCTAAGACTAGCTCCATGACTCAAGAGCTGCTGGAGGATCTGCTCTGGCAGCCTTCCAGGTCATTGCGCACCAGCCTTGTTCAAATTGTCAGAACCTAGTAGATCTGAACTGTTCATGTCCCATCTTCATGTACCATGAGGTGGCTCTTAAGAGATCCCAATACCTGTGGCACTTTAACAGGAGAAAGGTGCAGAGCAGGGGTCTAGCAATACAAAAGGGAAAGCTCATCCTGTGCCCTCACATTTATCCAGACAAAGAGATTGTAGAGACAGCTCTTTGGAGAAAAAACAGTAGTCCATAATTTCTGTAGTAGGTGGCAACATATTCTGCCTAGTACAAGGGTAAAGTGGCATCAGAATACTTGGAAATGCCACATTTGAAAAAAAGGAATATTAAGGTCTCTAGGGTGTGACCCTCCAGGCTTTGTTTTCTGATAAACAGATTGGAGGTTTTGTGTCACTGGCTTTGTAAAAAAGTGTGAGAAGGGATCAGGTGACCTCACCATTTAGGGAAGAATGGTTTTGTCCTTCAACTAACAGCTTCTTTTGCCAACAATCAGTTTGGTTGCAGTGAGGAAGGAGCGGTGTGAAGAATGAGGCATGGAAGAATGCCCCACGTAAGGAATCCAGGCAGAAAAGATTAGTCTAAAGCTACATCACTCCCCTCTTCAGGCCAGGCTAGAAGCTCTGTAGGTATCACACAATCCTGCTGCCATCAGTCGTGCCCACACAAGAGCAGCTTTCCTTTGGGACAAAGCGGCAGGAGGGTTCTAGCATCACCCACATTCCAGCTCCTGGTGGAGAAAAGGGGAGGGTTTACCCACCATTTCCCTTCTCTGCCTCAAGTACTACATGGAGATGAAACCTGTCTCACAAAATTCTGACCAGGCCCCTGGATCCCAGTTCATAAGAGAAGCAGGGAGGCTGGTGGAGGCAGTCTCTGAAAGCTCCATGTCTCAATTTGTCCCAAGGAGAGGGCAAGAAATGGGCTCAAATACTTTCAGGGTCATTCCCTCTCTTCCCATCTCCATCCCTGTGGCTTACACCTACAGAGGAGCCTGAGACTGTTCTGCTTTCTTGCATCATGAAGATTTTCATCCTTCCTTGGTCAGAAGCCCTAAGCCTCTTTCTGTTTGAAAACAGCTTTCAGTCTTTCTGGACTTCCCTGCAAAATGGAATCCAACTAAAAAAGTCCTATTTCCCCCTCTTAGATTTCTTCCCAGGCTGGCTTTGGGTCCACACCAGCAATGCTAGCATAGACAGAGACTGCAGAAATCCTCTCAGCTCGTGCAAGAGCTGCCAGCCTAGAAATACTTTAGGATTTTCCTCCAGAACCCATAGAATCTTAGCCCTGAACATTTAAGCCAAAAGCCTGGTTCTCAAGCACATAAAGAGGTAAGAATCAAAGGTGCTGGTTCCCTTCTTTTGTCTTTTGGGGCAGGGAACAAATATACGGAGAATGAAAGGACAAGGATGAGGAAAAGAAGGCTGTATCTCAGGATGTCTTTGCTTCAGTGACTCTAAAATGGGAGAATACGGTTGTAGCGGTCCCCTGCAAGTCTTGAGAAGGTAGGTAGATTTTGGACCATGCAGGCAGTCAGACCTCAGGAGACAGGAAGGCATTTGCCACAGAGCCCAGAGCTTAGCTGGGTTGTACATGGTGTGTTTATTAACAGCTTAGGTTCACAGTCTCCAGGCTCACCCCTCTTTCCAGTCTGTGTGCTTTTTCTCAGGTATTTGTAGATCCTAGAGGGAGTCTTGTTCTTGCTCCTTGGCCCAAATCACAGCATGTAGCCTACCAATTCCCTGTGTTTTCTACTGAATAATGCCATCTGGACTGTGCGATCAAGAAAAAGGAGTGAGGTCTCAGTGTTTGACCACAATGAGGTTCCTGCCACCCACAATTGCCCAGCTCCAGCTCTAGTTCCATTCCTATTTCCCAGCACAAGTGCATTGACAAAAATCTCATGCTTTGGGTCATGGCCCAGCATGGGCTCTTCTGGCTGCCCTGGCTCACAGTCTCACCACCTGGGAAATGCACACATGAAGGACCCATGACTGCAAGACCATGGAACAATGCCACCTACCTGCCTGCCCTCTCTTTCATTTTGATGCAAGGCATTCCCAAGAAACGTGCGAATTCATACTGCCCCCACTCACCTTTCATTAGCCAGCAATATTCTTATGAGAAATATCCACCAAATCAGCACCACACATCCAGTAGCACTTCTGTGTCCTCCTTCCTCTCTCCCATCTATCCCTATAATTCCCAAGCACCCTCACAACCCCATCCGAAGCAACCACAGCCTCGAGACATGCCAGGAAAGCTGACAATAAAAAACCAACTACTTGACTTTCAAAGCCATCCTGCCTGTGGGGATCTATCAAACACAGCTGTTCTGGGCATGCCAGCAAATGCAGAGCGAAGCAACAGCATTACTGGGAGTTTAAATCCACCTGATATTGTTTTCAAACAGTCATTTTCCTGGTTGATCTTTTAAACATTTCTGAAGACTTCTATGCTGCCTGAATAGAAACAGCAGCAGCTCCCAGTCCTGAGCAGCAATTCACTCACAACAATGCTCTGAAATCTAAGCCTGTGCACTGGTGTATTCAATCTCAAAGGACTGGACCAGCATCTATGACCCAAACTCTCCTCACAGCTCTATTTTATATCAAAGGCCATAGTTTTTAATATTTCTTGAAGCTGCTGGGTTCTCTCTCCTGCCTGCTGTACACACACAGTATTGAATAGCACTGTGGGGTATGTTTACCCTGTAGGGTAAACCCAAAAGAACAATTCAATCACTAGGAAGGAAAAGGGTTTTACCATGGGGCAAACCTGAGTGTCAGTGACTGATGCCCAAATGGTAGAAAGGGTTTAGTCCAACTCTCATTAATTTCTGGGACAGCTTCTTGGCTAAGTTACACACACTCCTTTGAAGCATATCTTAAGGCCTTCATCCCCAAGGGAAAATAGACCCTCAGGCAAAAATTAATGCAATGAATAAAACATTTAAGCAAGATCCTTGAGACTTTATTTTCCCTGTGTGTTTGCCCAGTGGGGGCCTGGCATAAACATGCAGATCAGAGACAAAGCTGCAGAACAAATAATTGGTTATTACTTCTGCCAACCTTCAAACTATTCACTACATGGATATCAGTACCACTCTTTCTGTCTTCTATTTTTGACCTCTGCTTTAGGATGTTCTTTTAACAGAGAATTTTGAAAAAGAGCTTATGTATTTTGCCACTCCACTCCTCCACAGCTTAAGGGAAAGCTCAGTACCAAAGTTTTTTAGGTACCTTCAAAACTGCCAGCCCTGAATATTACCCTATTTCCCATTTTACCCTCACACTTCAGAGTTCTTCAGCACTAGAAAAGAACATCAGTAGTCTTTTAATTCCCTTTATAAAATGGAAAAACATATTCCTCCTTCCTGCTGCTGTGAAAAGGATGCAAGAAACAAAAGTTAAATGTTGCAGCAGTCTCAGACGTCCAGCCAGTTATCAGTATCTCTTTCTTCATGATGTTTTTATATCTCGTGTCTTTATCCCCCCTTAATTTCCCAAGCCAATACAGACCCACCCCTACAGCACTGTTTCCTAGCTTAGTGAAGGAAATATTTTGCTGACTAGTGAAGAAGAAATTCTAATTCTGTTTTCTCTACAGAAAGGTGGGAATAGTCTCCTGAGGAAAGTGCTAGAAGGCTAATTGAAACAGTTAAAACAAAGAATCATGTTTTTCAGGAACAAGGGGGAATACCCTGTAGAGAACAGTCCTTAAGTGGCAAGAAGTAACGGTTACACCTAAATGTACTGAAAGTGCTTGGCAATAGTAGGATGATATGGCTTCCACAGGTATTTTCTACCAGGGAGGGGGAGAATAGCTGAGATGTGAAGGGAGATGTTTGTATCCCCCCCATTAGCACTGCCAGTGCACAGGATTGAGGAGACATAACACAAAGAAAATGTACTCCAGCATGTTCCTTCCCTCCCCTTAGCAGCATTCATGTCCTCTGGATCCCTTTCCTTCCTGCTCTCCTTCATCTCTAGAATATCTGTGCCATATTGACACATCAGCAATCCTGACTTCTCTGCTCCTGACACGATCAAATTTTGTAATTATAGGGGAAAGAAAAGAGGAAAAAAAAAATTGAGCTTCTCTACCATAATTTGTATTCCACTTCCTGCATTTTTGGTGCACTTCTAATGCTTTTTGGAAAGAATTATTCTGGATTGGACAAAATAACAAGTGCTGTCATGGGAAGCCCCTACAAAGAGAAAGACAACTGAAAAGAGGTAAAATCTTGTAGGTTGTGCTGTGGAGTCAATCTGACAGAAAGTGTTTATTAGGATCTAGACGGGGCTTATCAAAATCAGTATTAGCAGGGGAGTGGGTGGTTTTGCAAATGAGTTACAGGACAGGGGGGAAGAATCAAAGCACAGTTCTGCCAAAATCTCACCTAACAGGCATCAAGATCCCCAGAGCTCACTCCTGTCATATCATGCATGAGCAGTACAGTGCTATGGTTTCTGCCCAACATCATGGCCCTGTCACTTGAGACTCTACCAGTGACTCACATCCACCAAGCATCTTCACTGGGGTCACAGTCTCAGAGCAGGAGGGAGGAGCGCCTGAAATACGACATCTAGTTGAGTCTCACTACACACATGAAACCTGTACAACATGCTCCACTCCCAACTCCAGCCCATTTTATGACCAGATACAGGAGGTCTCACCCACTGGGGGAACAAAAACACACCAAAAAGCGAGCATAGAGCTGTCCCAGAAATAACAGTGGATCCCAGACTCAGTATTTCTAAGCAGTGAGTGATTTTATATTAGTATTGCACAGGAGAGCATACACAAAACATATGAAGAACAGTCAGGCCCAGCATCAGAACCAAAACTGTAATTAAAGTGAATTCCTGAATGAGCCTAAGTTCTGTACCACAGCACTGACCTTACAGAAGGTCTCCTCGTAATCGCATTAAACTCTACAGCAAGTGTTTGTGCCATACTGTAATTGGACCAGCTGCAAGAGCTGCAATGATGGAAACCCCCTGAAATATTAGAATTATAATTCTATAATATGAGCCTATTAATGGACACTTTATCATTTAAACAGTGAGTCAGGAAAAGTACTTTCTTTTATTTCTCTTTCTTTCTTCCTTCCTTCCTTCCTTCGTTTTGTTGTGGATGCCGATATTGTGAGCAACTGTCACTCATACTTTTTTTATTTGCAAATGTTTCTCTTCCTTTGGGAATAGCAATCATGAGATCATTTGAAAAGAGGGCTTAAAGGCTTTAAAAAGTTGTAGTATCTTGCACTAAAAAGAAAGCTTTGGGAAAAAAATCTCTAAAGCAGTAGGGGTTTATACTGAATAAAAAGGAATAATACTTTCTTTTCTTTCTTTTTAAATGCCACTTTGCAACTTCAGAATTTAGAATTCAAAGATCTGCTTTATTCACAGCTAAATATAGCCCTGCATTCAGCCCTACCTAAGGTTAAAGTGTTTCTACAGGGAACTCCTATTAGTCTGCCATATTCTTGAACCACAGCAACAGACAATTTTTTGTCATTATTAACGTGTGGTGCTTCGTTTCCCAATGTTCTTGCAGGAATATGAATCTCACTGACATGCAGCAGGATTTGTGCTCCTAGATAATATTTGAAAATTCTACCTATAAATATTTATATTCAAAATATTGCCTGGAATATATCTCAATAAAGCCACTGTCCCAGTTCCAGAGAGTAATGACAGAGTAACATAAATAATAACAGCAAAACCCCAGCATTGCCCAGGTGAGCCACAAAGAGAGGTCTCACTGAGGGGGAAGGCTGAGCATGGTCCAGTGTGGGATGACACAGTGAATCACCTCACTACCACCCTGACAGGCAACAGCAGAGCAGAAACTCGAACAGCAGCTGGTATTTCTGTGGCATTTCAGCCTGGCACTTAGTGTATTAATTATAGCAAATGGCAATGTCCTATTCCAACAGGACAAGGGGCAATGGTTTTAAACTGAAGGAAGGTTTAGTTAGATTAGATATAAGAAAGAAGGTTTTTACAATGAAGGTGGCAAAACAATGGAAGAGGTTGCCCAGGGAGGTGGCAGATGACCCATTCCTGGAAACATTCAAGGCCAGTTTAGATGGAGTTTAAGCTACCTGGTCTAGTGGAAGATGTCACTAACCATGTTGGGGGGAGTAGACTAGATGGCCTTTAAAGATGCCTTCCAACCCAAACTATTCTATGGTTATATGGTTCTATGATTCTATGAAATAACACCCATCCCGTAAAACTCAGTCAAGGCTCTTGCCCTCCATAGAGTGTAGCATTGCACCCCCACCTAAATCCGTATAGGAAAAGGTTTTGTTCTCACCCCTTGTTCTCATAAGGTAAAGAGCACAGAAACTTCCTTGCTGTTTTGACAGTAATTGGCTCAATGCCAAGAGAAAAGCACCTGTTGGACCTTGTCACTGACAGTAAAACCTGTACCTCTTTCAGCTGGCACTTTGCCAATAGAACCCACCTAGACAATCGAGTACTTAAGAAAGAGCACACCTGTGCTCAGGGCTTTTGAAAGTGTTCCTAGCAAGGTGTCAGAGGTTTCTCTGACACCTGTGCTTGGCTTTTTCTTTGTTCTATCATGTTTATTATTTTTGTTATTATTAAAGCCTTTTACTTTGCAAAACACCTCTTGAGAGCCATCTCGCTATTTCTGAGCCATCTTCTGTAGGGTGCTGGACACCCTCAGAGGTATTGGGGTACCCCAAAAATAGAGTAGGTGTGCATGGGCATCAGCAGGGCTTTTACCCCCACAGGCAAGGCCACAGGCAGGTGCAGGCATGGCTGGCTCCAAGAGGCAGCTGTGACACTTCCTGGCCGCAGGGCTAGGCTTGGTGTGCTCACATTCGTACTACTGCACACGACTCAGAGAAATGGCAAGCCAGAAGACCCAGACTTCCATTTCCAAAGGTGGAGCTGGGGGAGGAAAAAAGATAATTTTGCAAGGTTTCAGGGATGCCCCTGAAGTGCTGCATGATGGGATGGAGATGTGAAAACAAAAGAGCTGGGAGACAGCAGCAGCAGAGGATGGGGTAAAAACAGTTCAGTGTCTTTCCAGATGGCCCTTCGATGTCAAAGTAGACTTTCAGCAATGAAACCACTGCAGGAAAGCTTTCCTATCAGAAAGGGAGAGTGGAGGAGAGGTAAGTATGTCAAATGAGTACAAAAGCTGTGGAACTGGAAACAGCAAATCTCTGGGTGAATTAGCATCAAAGAATCAGGGAGTCATCTGGCAATACCTGTCTAAGATTTATAGAGCCCTCAAAGTAAAGCAAGAAAGACAAGAAGTAGATGCTGCACAGGTATTTCTCATGGTCAGGGTGAAAACCCTTAGGAATAAAACTCCGGAATGACCCAGAGACCCAGAAGCTAAAAGCAGTCAAGTAGATCTGAGAGAAGACTTGGATAAGCAGTTTTCCTATGTCAGAAAACAGCCTGCACACACAGCACACATATTCTCACAGAAAGTAGTTCCAGAGTCCCATCATCTCTCCTGCCAGGACATGGCTGTCTTGTGAGAGAAATGCACCCACATGGACCACTGCAGCAGGGAAGAGAGAGCAGAAGAGACTGCATGTAGCATTTCAGGGGCATCCCTGAAACCTTGCAAAATTATCTTTTAAAAATGAAGTTCCTTCCATAAGAGAGGTATCCACAAATTCAGCTTTGCCCCCAAAACAAAGACACAAAGCTCTTCACACAAAGCAAACATTCCAGAACTCAGTGTAAGTGCAGAGCAGTGGTGCTGGTCAGGTGTAAGATCCTCAGCTTTGGCTTAAGGGCCGCATTTCCCTCAGCACTTACTGTTCTTGATATCCAACGGTGGTCTTGATCATCTTAGCACAGTAGCAGAGCTACAGCAGTTTATGCAGCCCACAGTAAAGAGGCATGGAAAAGACACTTAAACTGTGATCTGCTGTGACTACTCTGCAGCTGATCCAAAAGCCAGCAAGTGAAAAGCGGCTGATTATCTGCATGATACTGCAGAGGTGTCTTGGCAAAATTTGCACAGAAGAGTAGTGGATGTCCAGCAACATAGCATCTATTTGTTTAAAAGCAATAATTTCTCAGTTTCCAAGTGTTGCACTTTTTTTCTATTCACCATCGAGCAAGAGAGACAGGTTTCAAATTTACATGTGACTGATCAGATTACCTGAGTGATCCACTGTTTTCCCTTGGCAAATGAAGAGAAATGTTAATGCTGCACAAGAACTGTACCTGGTATAGCGCATCTTTCTCATCTGCCTGTATCACATAGAGCAGCAAACAGGCTTATTTTCATTAAAGTCCCAGCTTCTATAAATCTGTTGCTCTAACAAGAGCTACTCTGTGCAAGCTGGTTTAAAAAAAATTAAACCATTTTTTTTCTGCAGTTCCTCCTAAACCAAGTGACACCCACATTTTATAGAACCTTTTCTCTGCACACCACAGTGCTAGAGCATTTCCCAGCATTAAAACACCTTTGTCTCACATCTACCACAATTATTAGGTTTTTGTATGACTTCACCAAGCCGAAGTGTCAAGTAGACCAGCCATAATCTCCACCCATGCATGATGCACTGCCCTTGATTCAGTGCTTCTGAAACAGCTACGAGCGTGAGACTGGACTGATGCCCACATCTCAGCACAATTTCCAGGGTAACATGACCCAGCTGAGTTAAGCATGATTTGGATACATACTGCAACCACATTGCCTTGTTGCACTAGAAATAAACTTCCACAACTCCTATTTAATAGGAAAAGGAGTATGTTGAAAGGGCTAGGTGGGACAGAGTTAAGATTACAGTAAATGGGCTTCAATGTCACACGTGGCAATAGCAGCCATGAGATCAGTTACACACTATTAAGAGTGGTAACTCCTCATTTCCTTGTTTCTTTCTGGGTCTGAGTCTAGCATGTGGCTGCCTGAAAAAATCAGCCTAATGTGTTTCTCCATCTGTTGGGATATAGTGTGATAAGCTTGTATAATTTGTAAGTTAATTATTTACATATGTTCCTGAAACTGGAGGAAAAGAGAAAACTGCATGCAGGTAATGAGCAAGGATGGAGAAGAAGCTGGGGGACACAGTAACTGCATTCACCTCTGATCTTACTGCAGCTCCAGGACAGCTTGGTCGTTCCTAAGGATTTTCAGAAAAATACTCTGAGTTAAAGAAAGGAATCCAAAATGCAGTCACGGGGTTTCCAGCTAAGAGCAACTAATGCTGAAAGAGCTTAAGGACTGTTACAAAGTCCAAAGTTACCCTGCTGAAGCATCGTCTGGCAGGAGGGAGCTGGGAGCCACTGGCACCCCATGCTCCTACTCCCCCACCACAGCTCACCAGCCTGGGAAACCTGCTCAGATATGTCCATGGGCCAAACAGTCCCTCAGATAAAGGTGCTCAGGGCTTCCCACTGGCAGTGTATATATTGAAATACCCATCCATTCTATTTTCTGTATTTCCAAATGCAGCATGTTCCCAAGCCCGGTGGAGCAGGCAGATTTGGGCCACAGCTGCTCTTCTCTGCAAACACCGGAAGTTTAAGAGCCTCACGTGTTCAATCTGCTTTTACTCCTGGATTTTGGTTACATTTAGCAACAGCCGATGTCCAAAGTCAGGGAGAAATAGAAACTTATTTTCCAGTTTTCTCCTTGACATCATTTGCCAGTAGACTTCAGAGGGATGAAAAAGTTGGTTTGCTAGCTCTTCACTCCACAGATTGCATCTAATGTGAAATAGAATCTTAACAATTTACCAAAGTTTTTATAATTTCAAAATCAGTTTTTGTGAAAGAAATATATTCCCATCAAAAGAAAGTATTTTCCCCAAATCTTCTGTAATTTGTTATTTGCTAATTTCGCATCACCCCATCCTACACTATAAGAAGCAGACTTCAAGACACTGAGGTCAAGAGAAGATGCATCTGGACCAGGCTATGCTGAGATGGTGCTGTCCCTTGCCACAGCATATTATAGTAAACACATTCTCATAAGAATTCTGGCCTATGAGAAACAAAGACAAAATTATATTGAATTAAAATTTCCACTACAATGTTATGTTCCTGTTAGAATTTTATTCTTAATGCAAACTTCCCACCAAAATCAGTGAAACTCATCTTTAACCAATCAGAACAGATGACAATACTTGCTGTAATTCACTTCCCATTTCTGGGAACGAGGGTCCTGGCTGGTTTTGACAAACAGACAGTGCTGTGGAGACAATTCCTCAATACTGGAGAGATTTTCTGCAGTTCTTACTCAGAGAAGAAATTCTTAACAAGACAAGTAGCACCATCCTCTGGACATCAGTGGGAATCCAGTGCAGAGCAAGCAGGCTTGGTCCCTCAGGTAGTGCCAGATTCAGATCTCACCATCTGTGGAGTTCTCCGTCCACCCTGCGTTCAACAGTCTCATAAATTTAATTCAGTATAAAAGAAAAGCCACCAGAGCAACAGATTAAAATTATAAGGAAGAAGAAATCAGCTAAAGAGATAAAGCCAAGAAAAGGCAATATATATCAGACTGTAAGCAGAGGTCTTCTGAGACCTATTTACTGTACATTTTTCAAAATGTAGATCACTATCACATTCTCCAGATTAACACAGAGTCATTGAGTCAAAGCACAGCACAGAATTCATTCTGAGCTTTGCATTAAGGAAGGCTTTGACTGTGCATTAAAAAAAAAAAGAAAGTATTTGGGTTTTTTTCATATTTCATTCAAGAATTTAAGGACCTTACAGAGAAATAAATCCAAATCCTAGGAACACTTATAGTTCAAAACAATTTCTCTGTCAATAGATTCTGAGAAATCTCAATTTCTTTATGATATTTTCATATTTCTGTTTATTTCTAATCTGTTTTCAAATTTGCATGCAACTTTGTAAGAACAAATTAAAAACAGTTCCTTTTTAAAAACAGCACTTAATTGGAAAATTCATTCTCTAACAGAGATATCTGGATTTTTTAACTGTCATGGGACAAAAGAAAAGATTCGAATCACCATTCCATCTGGAAAAACCAATGGAAAGGTCCTGGCAGTAGTTTATCAGAGAGCATTGATAATTCCTTCTTGTTCCAATGATGTCTCTAACAGCATTTTAAATGAAGTAATGTGCTTAGATGATAGACCTTGAAGCCTGCCATCACTTGTGCAAGATACAGAAGCAGAATTCATGGAAGAGGTTAAATTCACAGCTCCTCAATGTACCAGAATGCTAGTTGATACAGATACACAGGCATTGCATTAGGGGATTTCCACAAACATCAGTTTGCGAAATCTCAGTGCTTATTATATACCTGCTACAAAACAAACCACCTTTTGAATAAGCAGGGATAATGACAAACCTGGGTCAGATAGGACTGTAAGATCATTCCATTAGGTTTACAGATAGTGTCCTGAAAGGAAAATCATTTGGACTTTAGGGAAAAAAACAAAGATCTTATTACTTTCAGTATAGAGTAAAAAAAGGAGATTTAGCCTTCAATTTCCCTAAATACACTGCCAGTACTAGAATCTGAATGGGAATCAGGTGATCAGGCTGACAGGTGTCTTCCTGTTTCACAAGATCAGATCCAAATAACAGCATCATCCTTATTGAGAGATATAAAAATATTTCACACCAACAACTGAACTCTATTCTGGAACACATCCTTGTAGATCCTGAGAGTCTCCAGTTGTGGTGACAGCAATGGGAACAAATGTTCAGCTGGGCCCGTCCAAGGAAATAGCGCTTGACTTCTGCTCCCCTGTAAGTACCTCCTGTATAGATGCCCAGCACAGACATGGCTCCTTATAAACCTACCTGGGTCTTTGTGCAATGGCAATAATTGATTATAGCAACAGATGGGACCATGGAGCAAACTTGCAATATCTTCAATTAGATTAGAACCACATCCTGGCTATAGGAAAAAAAAAAAAAAAAGGCTCATATTCATAGATGCAAAGGCATTTTGCCCAACTTTGAACTTACTCCAGACATTGCAATAGGGAGCAGAGCTCAAAGCACTGCAGCCCTGGTCTATTGCCAGCTCCCTGCCCAGGGCTGATAGTGCAGGCTGCTGCTGCTGCTGACAGAGACTCTGAACTGGTTCAAGGCTGTGTTGCCCAAGACAGAACCTTGCAGCACAGATTAGGAGAGCTGAAGACAAGGACTGTTGTCAAGGACAACTGCAAGCCACTTGAGCCTTGCATGGAAAAAAGGCAGTTGCTCGGTTCTGCTATTCTTGTTGGGTGGTTGTGCTCTATTACAAGGGAGCCCACGTGTGTCTATGTACATACCCGGATGGGCAGCACCTTCCTCTCACCAAAGGAGCAGACAGATGGCCCTCCCAACCTCCAGACACTCTCCTGTCCGAGTGATGCTTCTTCTCTCTTGCTACTGAATGAAGATCCACTGGATGATTCTTCTCTTTGTTGGGCTTCAATCCCATTCTCCAGTGAACTGCTTTAGTGATATGTTCCTTGTATCTATAACTGCATGGAAATAGAAATGCATGTCTTCCTCCACCTGCCATGCAATCTTCCAACAACAACCATTCATTCCTAGCAGATAAGTTTCTTAAATGGAAACCAGCTCAGAGCATGACCATTTCTTCATGTAGTCAGCCTAAAAATAAAAATCTAAAGGTGAGTTAAAATGATATGTGGTGCAATGACTGCAGTCATCAGATCTAAGGAAGACAAGAACACAAGGACTTGAGCTGCACAGTAGCTTCTAGAGAGATGAATGTACTGATCATAAGGCTGAAAAACAAACATACTTCTGTCTTACCTTTTCTACTAAAGATGCAGAAAATGTGCCCCAATTTTCATATAATACCTGTGTATTCTTCTGCTATTGATGTTGAGCTACTATGTACATTACACTGCTTAAAGCTGAATTTGTTTAAGTTTAAAAAAGCAGCTTGCCCATTTCCCATTTTCCCTTAAATGTTACTATTGTTCAGTAACACAATGGTTTCACAATGGTTTCCAAAAACCTCTCTAATGGCTTGGTGGCTTTAAAAAAAAAAAAAAAAACCACACACAAAAACTATTTTAATTGTCTTTTTTCCCCCCTAGAAATTTTTGGCGATTGAAAATGGAATCACAACCCCAGGGCCATTGGTTTGGGGAGACAACCACTCTCAACCAGTGCTAGTAAATTTTGGCCTCAAGCTTCATGGCTAATTACCTACTGAAATGTAAGAAAATATGATACAGCCTGGAGGGATGAGGGTCTTATTCCTTTTTCTCTATGAATGACACCCCTTCTGCTTGGGAAGAGATGCACTGAGTTCTCCTGTGGACAATTCATACACAGCTCAAGGACCCAGCAGCTTTAATCTGGGATGCTGTAGGATAAAAACACACAAAAATATCTTTCCCCCTAGTTCAGCAAACCAGAATTCTCCTTGCTCTAGTGTCCTGTTGTAATGCATGAATTGCACTGAAACAAAATTCAGAAAATTTTCTAGATTTTCATTCCAGAAAACTGGCTGGAAATCCAGTGATCACAGATACTCTAAAAATGTTCCCAGTAATTTCTGGCTTTTTGTCTAGCTGAAATTACCTGAAGTTCCTGATTGCTTTTCCAAATGTCTAGAATTTCTATATGTTGTAATAAATGTCACAAACTAGAGAAACAGTGCTTGAAATACTTGTACTCGTAAGAGAGCAGGTAATGTAACAGATGCTCATCTTCATCCTGGAGACCACTGAACTAGACCTGCCTTTGCAGAGTCCCAAGGTTCAGAATATGCCATATCCCAAAGCCCTGGTTTTTCTTCAAAAAAGCAGACTTCAGCACGTTTGCCTTCACAGCTCCTCTCCCGGTCCAGTGCTGACCTGGATGGAGCTTGGGGAAGGAACAGGCAAAAGGAGCACAGAGGATGTGCTGCTGATGAAGGATCATCAGGCCTTCGAATCCAAAAAGCATTACTACCTCCTCAAGGAGGATGTTTTATGGTGCCTGTTCTCCTACCGCAAACCTCACCTCAACATCTCCCTGAGAAACTGCAGCAACTCTCCTCAAGTTGCAGCCAGCCCTTGTAGTTATTCACAGGGTATTTAGTTACTGTTGCAGGCACAAAATTCTAGGAGATGATTGGTAGAGTTGCTATGGTACAAGTAAAGGCTGAGATTTTCTCATCCTAGAAAACTCCTGTAACTTCATATCGTGACCTTTGTAAATCCTCTCCTCTGCGCTGGTCTAGATATATCTCCAAATGCATGGTATTTGAAAAGAACTCTACATATGCTATAATTATGCTTATTTTTGTCAAGGTCTGTGCAACTCATTGAAATGCTTACAGTAGGCCACAATCCAGCATACCCTGTAAGGCAGAATCAACTTCTAAAGAAACAGATTAATGTATTAAATATATTTGCATCGTAGTCTGCACAAGCACATTAGTGAAATTTCAGCAATGAACCATCTCAGTATTTTCCATGAGCTATTTTGAGCACAGCATTACTATGGTTCCTTCTGGGGCTGTTTCAGTGCATGCAGTACATCAGTCTGATGTACTCAGTGAGGAGAAATGGAGTCCCACAGTGGGCACTGGCCAAGAATCTGAATCCTTGTAATTTTGCCAGGGTACTCCAACACGCCTTCCTTTCTTTCTCATAAACAGTAAGATGAAAAGGTTTTATCTGTTTACCAACTTCAGGTCAGAATTCCTTTTAAATGTCTGTGTCTACTCTAGGGAAGAAGAAAAAGTTAATACTTTCCCTAACTTCTTTGCATAAGCCTTTGTGTTAATATTGTCCTGCCATTTTTTTATTTGTCAGGTCCCTTAAGGCCATTTCTATATGCATCTAAGCACACCACAGGTTAAACACAAAGGTTTCCCACTTAATAGTAGTACTGGTAATTCTCTTCTTGTCAGTACTAGAAGCATTGTGTCCTTTGACATTTCAGTGATGTATAAACCTGTTGTCTGGAATACAAATGTGAGCTGAGAACTGATTTTGTAACAGAGTCGATTTTAATTTTCTTGGAAAAGTGGTTCAACCTTTTTAAGTTCTGTTTGCAGCTTTTCCACTGGACAGGCAGAATTTGCCATCATTACACAGCCATGAATGAGCACTTCAACATGAATGTCACCTGACAGAGATGATTACTACAATGCCCAGGAAAGTCCAGTTTGAATGAAATGCCTTCTATTAGTTGCCTGGCCTTAAGGTAACTGTTGCTTCTACTTTGCAGGAGGTGCTGAGTTTAAACTGCAACAGGCTCATTAAGCAGATCCATCAAAACCAAAGACTGCTAGCACATTGGTTCACTTTGAGTGAAGGCTATACACTAAAAACCAGAACGCAAAATTGTAGGTTCCAAAATTTTCTTTAGGCCTATTTACAGAAATGGCAGACAGAGGATTGTCAGACTAACTCCAGATCCCCACTGCAAGAGGGTGCTCACTCCCTACTCATCCTCTGGGTGAGCTCTTGTGCTTCCAGAGAAGAGACCTAATACACATACGCATAAACTCCCCTCTGGAGAAATGTAGTGTTCTCCAGGGATTGCCTAAGCCTCTTGTCTTAGAGACCCTTGACTTAGTTATGGAAAGTTAGGCACTGTCTTCTCCACTACCTTCACAAAATCAAATTCCACTTTTCTCTTAAAAAAAATAAATAAAAGGAGTTAAGAAGAGAAATCACAGATGTAGTTATAAAGCTGATGTGATAACGACAGTCTGAGTTAAAGATTCTAATGAGAAAAGTTACCATAACCAAACAATAAACCAGGTCTTCTAACATAGTTAGAGAAACTATGTTCTGGATAGGTTCAATTCTCCTCTGCTTGAATACCTTGACTCTAGAATTTTTTGGGCTTTATTAAAAAAGTTGTCAGCCAGGTTCAGACTGTGACTGTAGCTTTTTCCTAAATTAGTGGTGAACCACTCTGTGCAGTCACACATTTTCAAAGTGGTATTTCAATGATAGTGATATGAATTATGGGGAAGGAGGGGAGGTTAATAGACCTGACTTGTTTGATGAAGTTCATGAAAAGCAGTACATTATGTCTCTTACAGCAGCAGGCTCCATGGCATCAGTTGCTCCATAATCCCATATTGCCTGGCATACGTGTGACATGTAACTGCAAAGCAACATTAAGGAAGGATCAGTTTTGTCCAAATCTTAATTCACCACTGTCTATTTGCATGTTTCAAAAGCCTTCGGAATCTGAGACCCAGTTGTAAATTAAATGATGTTATGGGAGGATGAAGGAGAGTTTGAAGTTTTCATTTAACTAGCCTAGGTAAGATAACTCAGGCTCTCTTTTCCCTGCTGCAGCTGTGTGCAATTTCCAGTCAATAAGCTAAGCAAACGACATCTGCTCACAATAAAGCAACCAGCAGCAGCCACAGCAACTGATAAAGAAGCAGAAACATGTTCTAGCAGGGATTGCCCTTTTACACAAAAGCCTTTGGGGCCGGGCTTGTGTAGGGGAGACCACACACAGAGAAGGGAGGCAACAAGTTCCCTGTGGCCCCAGGGCTCCACCTCCTCCCAGCAACACCAGTTTGGCAGCCAGCACCAGGTGCAAGAGGTGTCAGCAACCTCCCAAATCAGGCACAGGTGACGGCCCCATGCCACCCTCTGAGGGGCTGGTGGGGCATGTCACCTCCCTGAGGCCAAGAACCCTTTTCAGTGCTTTCACCACTCACAAGATGCCTTTCTTCTGCCCAGCATCCTTTCCTGACCCCTTGTCAATGACCACTCTTCCTTACCTCATTCTTTTATTCAGTTTCTCTTTCATATACTTATAAATTACTTATTAATATACTTAAGATTCAGCAGGCCTAAAGCTCCCTTACTATTAAATGGAAAGCAAAAAAGACAGTGTGGCTCTTTTCTCAGCTGATTCCCACTCCCCCACATCCTCCTTAGCTGTCTCCATGTGCCTCCTTCTATGACAGTGAGACTTTGCTGTCTCATTGCTTTGGCACAGAAAAGACACAGGTATTTGTCAGCAGCATTATGCAAGTGAGCCAGATGTGACCCAAATATAGGGCTTGCCATTTGAGGTGGCCTATGAGCAAGATACAATCCAAGAATGAATTTGCCTCGGTTCTGGTGCCATCCACCACTGGGCAATGAAGCACACAAACCTATGATGAGACTGATGTCTTCTTGTCCCAACAAAACATCAGGTGCTGACTCTTCCGTCATGCTGTCTCAGACATTTGTGCTTGCAGTTATGAGTCTTAATCAGCAGTGAGGATACAGTCCAGTGCTTGGTTCGCAGGCCAAAGTCACAGCGAAGTTTGGAGAGGCAGTATCACCCCCCTGGGAGTTTCAAAACTAGCACCCTTTATTAATTTCTCAGTGGCTGTGGTTTTTAAAGGAGAAAAATAATCTCTTTTAACATCATGGTGGAAAAAAAAAAGTGAAATACAGACTTTGAAGTGGTGGGGAAGCACCATTACCTATTCACAGACAGCAGTCTGGTGCTCACTACATTTGATAGGGAGGCTGCATGCAGCAAATGCATGTAAGAACACAATTCCTCCAAAGAGCAGTAAAAGCTCACTCTTCACACTCACATGCCATATAAGCTACTTTTCACACAAGCAGGCCGGCTGGATCTGACTGTTCCCTGCTCTGGGGAGACAACTGCTCATCCCACTTTAGCCTTTCTTCTTTCTGAGGCATTCCAAAGTTGTTGAGAGTTCATCATGCAGGCAGGTGGATTGTCATCCAGCTTTGGCCTTCTCAGTTCAGCTTCTTCTGCCAAAATTTGCTTCTTCCAGCTTTCATCTCCTACCCACTTGAAAGTCCTTGATCTAGCTATGTTTTATGTATCCCCAGTCTCTAACAGCATAATCAGTAGCTCTGAGTTTTACAAGCAATACTGGATTCATCATTGATACACCTTTTCTCTGCTCCTACTACCTTTTCTTTGTCCACCCATAGGTTTACTACAAATTCTGTAATGCAGGCAGAATTCCCAAAATACTAAATTGGCTTTCAAGAGATAATAGCAGGTCCAGGGCTAAAGAAAAAAAAAAAATATTTTTTTAAATTGTCTAAGAAATTACAGTTCCTACTAAATAATAACAGAATATTACTCGAACAGACTAAGAAGATTAATAGAAAAAGAAAATATTCTAGCTTTATTATTGCATTTCCTCATTAGTCAGGAGTTTATTTTCTCCCCTTGGAGACTGCATTGACTTTTTTTACATTGGATACTGTAGTCAGTCTGCACAGTGTGTTACCAAAGACACTCATGATGATATGGTCACTCAAAAATATCATAAAGACATCTCACAAGGAAATATTGCAAATAATGAGAGGACTATGACTAGGGCTTGACATCTAGGACAATTCTCTCCTTTTCTTGGCTCTGTGAATTATATGTTTCCCTCCTACAAGCCTGGCAATAAACTCACCTTGCCCATGCAGCCCTGAACAGCCATAATCCTACAAACCTGGGGACTGCTCAGTTGCCTTGAAAATTTCCAAATCAGAAGGCATGCACTAGGGATACATGAGAGAATCCCCAGTCAGTGCCAGGATGTAAGGACAGCAAAATCATCATGTTCCCACAGAGTTCCCCCACTGGAGCAGATTCAGAGAGTCGGATTAACATGCTTCCCATCTTCCCCAAAAGTGCACCCATCTGAAACCTCTTCAACGCCCCTGTCATCCTCTGCCAGCCCCCAGCAAGCCTCCCCGCCTGCCTGTGCAGAGATCTGACAGGCTGCAGAATCTCAGGGGGGTGTGGGGAAGCAATTACAAATGAATTTTGGATTCTGGATGAAAGCAGTTGACAACAACTGCTCCAGCCTTTCTGAGGGAAACATGGAGAAGTCAGATCCTAATCTCCCAATCCTGTCCTGACAGTGTGATCTTCCATCAGTCACTGTCATCTGTGTGTTCAGATTTCTCAGGCACCAAACAAAGCCTGGCTGTGCTCATTTACCTACAGAAGTGTGGGGATGCAGAGTGGATTAATTAGTGCTCATGCAGAACTCAGAGAACAAAGTAGCCTTATGCTGCTAAATACCTTCAAACCAAAGTTACTTCTGAAAAGCCAGGTTCAAGGATGGATTTGGTCCATCATTCCCAGGTATTACTTTTCCTCTAAATAGGAATGATTTCAGCCTTTCCCAAGTTCAGAACCCGATGGGGACTGATCCCATGAAACAAGTATTAAAATTGCTTTTGACCTTCTTCCATAAAAGTAGAAAAATTAAATGCACACATTTAGAGGGTCACAAGAATCATGCCAGTAATGCTCCTGTTCTACACACTCTAATTATCTCCTGATGGCATACTGGGGAAAACATGCCATTTTGTTAGAAGAACCTCACAAGTAGTTGGGATTTTGTCTCTGGTTAAAATAAAAAGGATTTCAACAAACTGTACTTTCTTGGCTTCATTGGGATTCAGGCAGGATCTGAGCTCCCCCTGCTGTTTGCAAAAATAAAAGCGATGTATGGCTGAGCTAGCTGAATTCCTAATATCACATATCTCTGGCCAAGGGCAGGCTCTAGGGGTCCTGCTATTTGGTCTTTGGCTCAGGCTGCCTCATGGAAAGAAATAAGTAGCTAAGTATCAGTAAAGGCCTGCTCTTGCAGTCACACCACTGAACATGGAAAATATTACGTTCAGAAGGAGAGAAGATAGCTTTGTGTAAAAACAACAATTTGATGTATGAGTCAGAAGAGTAGAACATTGATACGAGCCCAAAAAAGTGTTGACCTTAAGCCATCCTCTAATCTGTGGCCAGAAGAGGATCCAGCCCTTTTATAGTAGGCAATATTTCCATCCACATCCTAGGGCCAGAGCTGAGGCTGTGTGATGCTGAAATTACTACGTCCCTTGTGCAAAGAGGTAGTCTACCCATGGAGAGATGTGCTTCATATGCGTGAAAATATTCTGATCGGAGGCCCTTTGGAAAAAAGCCCATTGCCCCTGCCAGAAGAGCCCTAAGTCAATAGGGAGCAGGTCTACACTAGGGAATCAAGGGTTTGGGGATGCTCACCCTGACAGAATGAAGAGTCCGGTTATCATGAGCCAAGGGTTTCAAGTCCCATTATTAAAATGCCTCTGGCACCTCGGTGTGTGGTATGAATTCCCCGTAGATTAACCACTCATTGCCCTCAGACTTTTAATTCTCTCATCAAAGAGGCAAACACCTCTGAACTGCTCTCCAGGGAATGCTAAATTAGATGCTCTGAATCACCTTCTAGAAGAGTCCCTTGTGCAGCCCAGATGGGAAGAGCATGCAGATCCTGAGCCAGCTGAGGTGCACAAGTGCCTTCAGCAGCAGCCCTTGATCTCCCCATCTCGTTTAGTGCTTTTTGAAAAATACTGTCTTTTACTGATGTTAACCCCAAGGGGGGATGAAAAAAAAATATTTTAAAAAAATTTAAAGTTTGGGAAAGAAAAAGAAAAAAATTAAAAGAAAGGCAAATTCTTCTAATAAGGATTCCCAACTGCTAAAATATTTTCCTGTTTTTCTAGTTGTATGTCAAGTCTCATTAGGCTGTGTTAATAAACTTGTTCCAGGCAAGTTTTGGCATAGTTGTTGTTTGTGGTTTTGCCTAACACATGTGAAAGGGCAAGCTAAGTCTGACTTTTCTTCAAGTAAGTTTAACAATCAGAAAAATTGGGTGGGAATACAAAAGGAGAAACAGCTTACAGTTTGCAATTCAATACTTACTCTAAAACAGTAAGAAAGGAAAATTTAAAGCAGTGTTCTGCACTTAGAACTTACCCTTTGCTATGGTACAGGAATAAATGGCACTTTTAAGGGGGATTCAGTGAGGTTTTGTCTGCATTTAGGTTCTATTTCAAAGAGCAGCAATCAGAAGGTACCTCACAAAAATCCTGCTGTGCTCTTGATGCAGAAAGTATTTACACCAGCACAGCCATTGTCATTCCTAAAAAGCTTCAGTAGATTAGATACACCTTTGTGCTGTAAAGAGAAAGGTCACCTAGCAGTTTTGAGGGGTAGAACTCCCCAGCTTCCAAGTATACATGGCACAAAATAAGCCAGGTATGAACAGCAGGGATATCCAAAGCAATGAGGGCTACCAAAGCAAGATCTTGGAATAATCAGTATTTTCAATATCTCACCCCAGCCACTGGATTCCTGGAAGATCAGCACTGGTTTCTGAAGAAAAGGAAGTTAATGACACTAAGGAGAAAACTCCATCTCCTAAACTTTGTCTACTGCAACAGAGATATTCTGTAAGAGAAATTGCAATCTCTAACAACATCTGGATGATAGCAGAGGGGATGAGTCAGACACATATTGCTACTGCTTGCTTTGTTTATGTTTCCCATACTACTTTGAGTCTCTCCATTATTCATTTTTATTTATTTTACAGCACTGGGATTGCAAAAACTAAGAGCTGTTACAAAAACAAGGTCAATGCCCTGCTGAAAGCAAAGTTTAGCAAAACTATCTGTACAGCTGATTCTGCAATCCTCATATTGAAGTGAATTGTGAGAGCCCAAAACAACTGCCAGATCACAAACTTCAAGTGGAAGGCTTGCTCGATATTCATCCAACTACTACCAGCATCAACAGAAATCTAAATAATTTAGAGATGTAAAGATTTCCACATCTCTATAATCAGCCAGGTACACAACATGAACCATGTGGGACAAGCCTGTTAATACTGAAAAGCTGATGAAAGCTGTACCACTCAAGAGCCATGTTTGACAAGTCTGCACTGCTGTCACTGACAGTAGTACATGGCAGTCAGTCTGGTCCTATGGAGCTGCTTCTTCAGGACAAGTTTCTGAGACGTATTTCTCTGTCCCACCATTATCCAGGTGACAAACTGCTGTAGTATAGGAAGAAGATGTTTATTTCTACCACCCTGTTCCTGTGTTCTAACTCCTGCCTTATATGTCACTACCATCTGTTCAGCTCTAAGAAGTATTTCTCAGATCAATTTAGCACTGTATTAACAGCTATCAAAATCCCATGGTTAACCATCAGCCAAAGAGCATCTTTCCAACACTATTGCTTCCTCTGGCACAATGGCAAACAGCACCCACTTGTTTTCTCTTACCACATCCCAGCTCATACCTAATAGGCCCTCTTTACCATTTTTTCTACCTATAAACCTCAGCAAGTAGTACAAGTGCTTGACCAAGACCTGAGACCTTTGGCCACATCTCAATACTATCACACACCTTTAACAGGTCAATAAATGTGGCTACACCACACAGCACATTGGCAGTACACGGAAGCATCCGGAAAAGCCCATAGCATCCTCTAATGCAAAGTTGTTTAACCTGCCCCAGAGCAACACTGCTATCCTGTAACAACACCCCTTGGGCAGTTGCTTCCAGGCTTCCTAAAAACTAGCAGTGTAAACACAGCTGTGGACTTGGGTTCTGCTGAAGCCTCATTACTGCAGTTCAATTATTGCTGGCTTTTCTCCTCCAAGTTCCCAAATTACCTCCAGCCTCTATGTTGTTATAAACTAATTAGGTTTTAATAAGTCAGAAAATAAGTCAGATTAGGATAATTAGGCCCTATGATTGATTACTGGGGCTGTTGTGGAATATACCAGGCGAAAGGCAATGAAGGAGGGAGCGGGTATTTGCAGGGGCTGAACAGGACTAGGAAAACAGACACCTAGATTAACCCTGAGAAATATTAGTCTTGAGCTAAACTCAATCAATTCATTGTAAAAAAAAAATTAAAAAAAATAAAATAAAAATTAGCATCATTCTTTGGTTGCAAAGGAAAAACCAAAAGCTTAGACATAAGATGCTGAGGTGTGGGCCCTCAGCATCCCCCCTAATGTGCTTGTCTCCCCCACTTGCTGAGGTAACAGCCTGAGGGGGGTGAAGTGATGGCAGTGCTCTGTCCTTTGCATCAACCTGTCACACAGACAACACATGAACAAGGAACTGAGCTCTCCTCAGCTTTCCTTTCCTTAAGAGCTTCTAGTGAGGCTTTGTCAGCCAAAGTCCCTATGGCCCATAGTGCTTGCAGCCACCCAGCCAGAAGGTCTTTAGCAAACACCCCAGAACAGAGCCAGCTCTGTGCTCGTGCACAGGCGAGCCGTGACTCATGCCCTCTGAATCCAGGCATGCGATTTTATTTCCCACATGATAATAAAAGGGTAGTAACACTCAGCTAGTCAGCTCATCCCATCAGCATAGCAAAGGTTTTATTTAATAACCTAACCCAGTTCTGAAATAAATCCAGTTTTAAACCAGTTTAAAATAAAAACTTCTCCAAGTGGTTATGGATGAGTCAGTTTATCATGTTGCTTTAAGTGAACTTTGATAAAATGTTCAAAGAAAATTACTGTCCCTGTGTGAGGCACCTCTGAGTAACAGGGAAGGTTTTCAACAGACAGCCACAATTTGAAAAACACCGTAAGTAATTAAACAAAATAATTTCACCCATCCTTTCTTCTTATTATGTATCCTCAACATATCTGAAGCTATTTAGAAAGCTGCAAATGTTAGTCATATCTGGGCAGAATACAATTATGGTTCATTGAAGCTCTGTCTTATCAAACCCTTGGGTAAAACTGTATGGCAAAATTAGGAAAGAGGGAAATTACAACCCTGTGTCCTGTGAAAATTTAAAGGAAAAAAAAGTTTTGTTCCATTTATTAGAAATTAGGAAGTTCCATTTGGCAACATTAGGATTATGATTACTTAAATATGCCAAGTTATCAGTCCCTTGACAAGTACATTAGAGACATATCTTTTTAAGATGCCAGCCCTATAAATACACAGATTTAACAGGAAGCAGGTAGGCACTGATGAAAAAGAACCTCTTATCTTTTCAGCTTTCTCTGAAAAGTATAACAATGAGGTGTGGCTGCTCGATAAGATGAACTCAGGACCCAGGACTAAGTCACTGAACTTACACATTGCAGTAATCTACAGGACAAAGGTTTGCAGTGAAATGCAATTGCAATAGCCTAGTCTTAGAAAACAGCTCTTAAGTAAAGGTCTACAGGGTCAGAACACTCAGCTAAGGCACAGAAAAACTGTTGTGTCTCCAACCTGTATGGTTTTGGGCACGTCATCAAATACTACTTTTATTCTGGATCCAGCACCCACATTAGAAAGAATTGTAAGCTCAATTCAAAGTTATGGACATGAACACCCCTGTTCAGCTGCCACATAAGCATCTCAGGTCATGCCTCCACATCTTTTGACAAAATGCCAAGTTTTGTGAGGCTGAGCTACATCAAACCTTGTTCAAACCTAAACCCAGAATCCAGCTGTTCACAGACATTTTCCTCAGAGAAAACTGTTCAGTCACAGCTCTTTCACAGACATTTTCCTCAGAGAAAACTGTAGCACCTGATGCTCTCTTGTAGAGCAACAGTCTAATGATTTACACTCTCAGCCAGTAAGCGGGAAGCTGAAAGGTGAAGTATTTCTTCTACTATCAGAAACAAAAACCCTGTTTCTCCCCTAGAAGGTTACATATTGAAACACAAACACTCTGAAACACAGGTACAAGTGCACTACCCTGAGAGTTTGGAGTTTGCCTGCAAAGAACAGGTATGGGACAGTTCTAAACAAAATCATTGCTGCCTTATGCTGTCTCTGAGCCAGCAAGAATAAGATTATTTTTTGCTCAGTGACAAGATTTTAACAGAAAATAAAGGTGCTCTGGCCATATAGCAGCCTGGATTGTGATATTCGGGGCATTTTTCAAGGAATTACCATTTGCACATTTGAAAGACTAGGGAGAGAACAGCTTCTCCATAGCTGTTGGACTGGGTAGGTGATATCCTCAAAGTCCTTTTCTGATCAGAAAAATGAGAATCACAGTCAAAAATTAGAAAGGGTGTGCATTTCCCAACTTCACTCTTTTGTCCCTGCTACTCCCCCTCATTTTGGAGCAAGCAGGCACAGGGTTACAGGGAGGAGCTTGAATTAAGGCTTTGGGGCTTGGGATTTACCACCCACCCCTGTTCTCAGCCGCCCTGACTAATGAGCTGTAGGCAGCTGCATGCTGCATACATTGACTCTGGGCAATTCCCTGCCTAGTGTACCAGCTCTTTGGGGTCATCAACTCTGCTGTGCCTCAGTCCTCATCTAGAAAGACTGCATAGCCATGAGGGTACTTGTATACATGGAAAGTGTCCCCAGGAAGGAGATTCTATGGAGATGCCAAGTCCCTTTTTTCAACCCTTCTGATACATTAAAGACAGTGACATCTTTGGGTTCTGCTCTGATCTCTCATCACTTGGCGTCTCAGATGTTTAAGCCCTTTTCTGGGTCTCTTCTTGTAATCCCCCTCTCAAGGGCAGTTACAGAGAGGTGGGACTGACTCCTGGCACTCTCAGCTGTTTCTACAGCACTGTTATTAAAGGGCCACACTTTCTCTGCAGTTTGCTGAGATGCAAGCAGTAAGCTGCAGTAATTAATGTCAGACAGATATGAAGAGGAGAGGGTTGTTTCTAGTTGTGAAGAAGCAGGTTTGGCGGAGGTTCTGCTAAGACAGTTCCCACACTTGAGCTGTAAAGCAAATGCAAATGTTTCATAGTGCCCTGAGCAAATTTCACAAAGTTCAAGCCAGGCCAGCAGGATGGCTCCTCTGAAGAGCCTTCCTCCCCAGCTCCTCCTCAGTTTCTGCTCTGCTGCTCCTGTGCAAGACAGGGAGGCACCAAGATCTTCCTTTTCCTGGTGGCCTGCTGAAAATGTCTCCCTCCACATAAACCGTGAAGAGACAAGCAAAAGTGTGGACAAAAGCTCAAACTTCTTTTCCTTGTATGTAGGGATGACTGTAATTATTAATCTCACAGCAGCAGAGGTAAATACGATAACTTCATGACTCAGGATGTGCCTTAAAGGTCATTGTCTTATCCTATCCCAAGCCAAAGGGGAAGAAGGAAAAAAGCATGTTGTATTCATGTTCTCATTTCTCTCTGAGGTGAGTCACCCTACCAGTTAAACGCTATAAAATGACAAACATTGGTAAATAAGATAGGATTAATGATACTGATGACTCAACTGAAATAAACACACATCAGTCACAGCTCAGCAGCCTGAAAGAACCTTATGAAAAGAAAAAACCTGCTCAAATCAAAGACAAGATGATGATTGCAAATCTGCTATTAATAAATATTTTCTATGACAAAGCATTCCATGCAGTATTTATATTTCATTATGCACAACACAAACCAAGTGACCGAAAACATTACTCATAGCAATTGTGGAAAAAAACTGTGAGAACTCTTTTTCATTTCTGCTAGGGCAATGCAATTGCCTCTTTCAAAAGCAACAAACTTGCCTTCATATAAAACCCTTTTGTCCCCTGGCCTGGAAGATTAGGCTTAATTCACAGATTTGCACCTGTTTTCTGCTGCTAAATCTGAGAATTAGCCTGAGTGACCATCCAGCAGAGAGTGCCCAGCTCCCTAAATCATCAAGAAACTGCACGGCATAGCAGGTGTACAGGTATGGAGTGCATGGAGGCAAGCCTGCAGCAGTTAGAGGGTGACAGATTGACTCTTCAGCTGCTGCTGAAAGGACTGTAGGCTTTCAGCCCCGGGACATTTCAGGGCAGATCAGCCATCATGGTCTTTGATTGCATTCCCTTATGGCTACAGATATTCCCTGAGGGAAAAGCATGAACCGTGGCACAGCACAACAGCAACGTTTTTATCACCAGCATATTCTCAGGATATGCTGATTTATGCACCTCTGACCTCCCCTCTCCAGCAATGGACTGAATAGACCCTATGCTTCCTGCATAGGCTCTCCATCCTATATTTTCATTTTTCCTAGATTAATAACTCTCATTCATCTGACAGTATTTTTGTCCCTAAACAGCGTCTTCATCTGTCTAGGAGAATACAACTTCAAAGGACTGGGCCAAAATGAAGCCTAGATATTACAGGAATTGATGTGTGGGCTCTCTTGCAGGAGGCAATTCCTTTTCTGCTTCTGCAACAAACTCTTTTTCTGATAAAGTCTGGAGATATAAATCTTGCCTCCCAATATGTAGCTCTCACTGAAGTCACCAGCAGGTGTTTGCAGACAGAGGGTGGAATTTGCACATGGGGAAGAATCATTTGCAGTTTGCTTTTCAGAGCAGTTAAGTCTGATCTGTTAGAGATATGTATGTGAGTCATCTCACACTCACTCACTTTTCTCCCCTTCTAAACAGTAAGCAAACTTCAGTCTAGTAACCACATATCTGATCTGCAGTATCTTTATATTTTCTTCTCCAAATTCTACACAGACAACTTATAGAGGGAGAAAATTTGCATCAAAATATTGAACAATTTTAGACCTGATCTTGTGGAACAGAGATTATGGACTTTCCTTCTTGATCACATATCCCAGAGCATTTTAACTTACCAGAATACAAATATAGAAAAAATTTAATGTCTTTGGGTGTAAATCAGAAATAACTCAAAGCAAGGCACTAGAGGATTTTTTTTTTTTTGGTCATTACTGGCGGTATACGCCATATATCACATAAACCACAGACTTCAAGGCAAAACTCTGTCCTCATCTAACATGGTATAAATCCAGAGCTCAGCTCAGCACACAAGTCTCCCCAGTACTAAATTCATTCAGCTGTATTTCTGATTTAGCAGCTGCAATGCAAATGTCAGTGCTGAAAAGGCACTGAGGACACCAAGCAGCTCTGCCGTTAACCTTGAGGCTGGGGAACTCCTTCAGGCATCTGGCTCCATCATAGGCTCTGTTCTCTAATTTCCTCAATCCCAAATCAGTTCTGCCTCTTACAAGCACAGTTTATGGCTTTCCCCACAGTTTGTCTCATTTATCAATTCTTCATTATAAGGACAGGCCCTTAGTAGAAGTTAAAAATCTCTGACTAGGTGGAGAAACATCCTGTGTTAAGCGCTCTGTTATACAATAAATGCAAGTTAATCCCTGCATGGCACAACTCTGACATTGAACACTGTCAATTTCCTTACTCTGCTTGGCATTAATCAGCCTTCTCTACAGGCTTTTTTAAGCATGAGGACTTTTAGGAGGTAAGTATTATTGTCTATGTGGCCTTGAAACAAAACTCCCCTTTGGAAATTCTGAATGCTTCCCTGGGCAATTGCAATAATTTCAATAGCTCTGTGTGTCCCCCCCACCCCCCCCCGAGTTCATATGAAAGCAATTAGATTCTGAGAAAGCATCTACATAGCTGAGCTTACAGTCCAAAGAAATGAGGAAATCTCTCCTCCAGCTGCTATGAATTTTATGTAAAATGATCAGTGAGCACAGTCCCAAATACAGCTATTCCCCCTGAAAATAATTTCTTCAAGTTAATCTCTGGGACTGAGCATTTTGTCATCATTTCTTAGAAGAAATTTAAAGGTTTTTTTTATCTGCTTTGATTAAAAGTTTCTTAATTAAAAAAAAAAAAAAAACAAACAAAACGAGTTGCTGAGTGCTCTGGATTATTATCAAATCATTAACAGATGCTAACATGAGTTATAAAAAATAGCCATGGCACAGGAAGATTATGAAGATGCCTGTCCCAGGTAAAGCATTATTTTCACATTTGAAGGGATATAACAAGTAAAAAATTGCTACATGAAGAACTGAATACTGATAAAATAAGATAAAACTAGTGGTTTATCACACTGGCACTAATGTTACAAGGGACAAAGGCCGTCACTGGAATCCTGTACTGTGAAACAAGTATGTTCAAGCAAAGAACTGCTCCTGCCCCTGGTCTCATACTGTTTTCCATCTCACCTGTGCCACTGTGCCTCTAAGAATCCCTCTCCACCTCAGTAGTCCTTTCCAAAGAGGAATGGATCCCATAGATTGCAATATCCAAACTAGAATAACTCCTTGTAATCTCAATTACTGGTTATTACCAGGAGAGTACAGCTGCCCTAAGGTGCATGTGAATTTTGCCTGGGTAGGTCTTCTCCTTGGAAGGACTCATGAGGACATTTCAGGGCTACTTATGTAATGTGTTAGGCAAATCTCTCCACATACCAGATCTGATCAGCACATTTTCTACAAAATGAAATTTGAAAATTGAAGTATTCTTGTCAGGACACCAGGTTTTGAGAAAGTTTTTTTGCAACAGAGTCATGTC
Source organism: Donacobius atricapilla (assembly GCA_013397315.1). Taxonomy (NCBI): domain Eukaryota; kingdom Metazoa; phylum Chordata; class Aves; order Passeriformes; family Mimidae; genus Donacobius; species Donacobius atricapilla. Next base: position 630,782 of record WBMY01002111.1, read on the forward strand.
ATTTACATCCTAGTGGTTAGAAGATGGGGCAGATGAAAGAGCCAGGTGAAACTCCTTTCCTTGCACAGTGGAAGAACTGCAATGAAATCTTTCCACCAGGAAGAGGGATGGGGATTAAACAGGAGACTCTCACACTCCAGACACCAAGTGCCTTATAGATAAGGAACAAAAAAGCAGTCTGACACCTTGAAAATCACTGCAAAACAGAGTAGTCATCTTCTAAGTCAGTTCTGCATATGCAACAGGCCTGAGTAAAGTGGTTTCATACAGAGAACAGTAATTGAAAACAGTCATTGAAGTGGTAAACAAAACCAGAATGCTAAATACAAATGTGTAGTAAGTGATGGTGTAGGTTTTCCTTCAATATTAAGGATTTAAACCCCACAGTGTATTTGCAATAACCCATTCTTGTTTTTAAAACATTTTGTTCCAGATAGCTCAAAACCCTGCTCCCTTCTGGCAAGGAAAACAATAGTTTTCTATTGGAAGCTGAGGATAACTTGTGCTAGAGTGAGAAATTCTGCAAAGTTCGACCAAGGTGCTCACAGCAAATGGGGTCTGTAGCAAGAATAGTGGGTCAGAACATTTTGGGTTTTAACTTCTTGTCTGAAAAAGGCACCTCCAACAATACAGAGCCACATAGCAACATGCTCAGGCATTGACTCTGCACTGAGTCAGAGGGAAGAATGCCATTTCATGACTCACCAGCACTACTTATGCTGCATTGTATAGTGCTAAATAATCTAATCTCTCTATCTACTTGAGAGCCTTTAAAGAGCTAGTATGCAATGTAAAGAGTTTTCATTGGCATACATGAAAGACATTAAAGTCTGGATAGCGCTCAATGGAAAGCTGCTATCATTTCCACTGGGAGTTGGACCAGAGTTTATATATGCAATGTATCCTGTTTGGGAAAGCTGTTTGGGGCGAAAAAGGGAGGCTTTTAAAATCAAAAGGTAATAGCTATCAAAGACAGTGGTTTCTGGACAAAGTTTTGTTCTCAGGTATTCTGCATTATCTGCAGATGCAGATCTCACTTTGATGTCGATGAGAAACCAGCTCATCAGGGGAGCCCCACACTGACAGCCCCATCTTCTCTAGCACAGGAGGCAGAGGACAGCTCAGCCTGAGCTCCCCAGACAGGCCTTGGGTTTCCCGGCAATTTCCTGCAGGTGGCACTGCTAAATTTTTTAACAAAAGTGAATTTTGTGAACTTGAAGTTCTCAATTATTTAGTAATCTTATCTGAGTGGAAAAGCCAAACCACGGGAGCCATTTCACTGTACCAGCAGCATGCCTCACAGAGGCACAAAGAAGCCTGTGTCTGATCATTTATCCAGAGAAAGTCCAGGGGAAAAAAGAAATGAGAGGTCAAGACTTGTACTTTCCTCCTAGGAATTTGGAACAGATGGACAAATCTGGATCTAATTTCCTCTCAAGATAACAATTTTAGGATCTCCCTACCTTCTAGGTTACACAGTAATATGCAGGTGTGTCAGAGACGTTTCTTGCCTCCAGTATAAAACTTGTGCTTCTCTTTTCAGTTCACCACCTGGGTTAAATTAGCCATGCTGCCTGGTGTTGGCTTCTGCCAGCAATTCCAGTGCCTCACAAACAGTGCTTGAGACTACCATAACTGCCATGTTGCTACTTATCTGGCAGAAGAATAATTTCTTCTTCTCCAACGCTAGTGACAAATCCAGATATTTGCAGCAAACTAAAACAATCAGTCAAGGATGGAAAAATCAAAGTGGCAGTGGGAAAGAAGAGCCATCTGGAGGGCAGTGGATAATCCACTCTAAGGACTGTTCACCCCTCATCAGCTCTGGGCATCCAATCTCAAATCCCCGTGACACAAAACTTCAGTGCATCTGCACACAGCATACATGATACAAGAACCACTCGTCAAAACATCTTCCCATGCAAGGGCCAAACCCAAGCTGTCAGTTGGCTACTTAACAATGGCCTGACATGAGAAGGGCAGTCTCAGACAAATCCAAGCATGTATGGAAACGTCAGTAATATGTGTAGTTTCTCCTGCTAACATGTTCTCTCCAAATATGTTCTCTGAAGGTCAATACTCTTCTCTCTGAATAGTGTAGGCAAATTCACAAGCTTTCAGAGTCCTGCAAAAGTTTGCTTGAGAAGCATCATGTGGCAGGAAGTTCCAAGTGTTCAAGAAATTATGTTACAAAAACATCTCCTTCTCGCACCACTTATGGATCTGTCACCATCAGTTTCCTTGATCCCTTTTGTCATCAGATGCAAGGAACTGTAACTAGCAGGGACACATGCCTTTGGAACACCCTACACAGAAAGCCTTGTTCCTGTCCAGTCTATCAATCCGGAGAAGTTCCCAGTTTCCCCCAGACTGGCTGCTTTCCTTACTATGGGAAAGGAAGTCAGGCAGTAATTTGAGTTTACCAAAATTATAGCTTCTCTGGTGGCCATATTCAAGGAAACATGAGTATAATCATAAGCAGAGGCAAGCTTGTGTCATGACTGCCTTCTTTGTACCTCTTCTTTTGTTAATGGAGGATCTCTCAAGCCAGCCTCTTATGCCAGCAGTGAAAGACGAGAGCAAAAAATATTCTTCTCTTCCACTGTTGCATCTGTACTTATTTGACAGGCACTCAACTCAAGAATGTTTCTTGCCCTCCAAGGTGAAAGCTTTCAAAAAATTGATGCTGATGTATCTTGTAAACCCCTGGTTTTTACTATCATTATGGGATTCAAGTACCTGGAGAAGAGATTTGCCTTATGAGGGATGGCAGCATTGGCAGCTCAAAAGTTCATTCATCCTCAAGAGCATATCTATCAGCAGAAATTAGTTTCAAAGGACCATTCACTTGAACTGATTTACGGGTATACCAGCAGACACGGAGACACTTCTTTCAATGACATAATTTTAATTGGCCAGGAGCATTTTTGTTACTGCAGCCAAGATCAGGATATTTTTATTTTGTTTGTCAGGAGGGAAGTTTTACTTTGCATGCATTTAGCCTCAGGAATAGAGTTTCCTGACAGTATTGCCAAGAGCACATCATTTTTGCAACAGAGGCAACACTGGGAAAAATATGTGCTTTGTTGGTCTTGACTGGAGTCCATAAATGCTTTTTCAGTTGCCACAAAGGACCTAAGCCAAAGCGTCCAGCACAGGTGTTCTGAGTGGCCACATGATTCCAGCACTGCCCTTCTCTGTCCTGAGGCAGAGGCAGCTGCGTTGGGCTGCTCGTGCCTGCCAGCACTGGGGAAAACTGCCCAGCTCCACCTCCAAGGAGACAAAGGTGCCTACAAGACTCCATGCACTGCCATCACGTGCAACGTTTTGGAAGAGGCTCTAGAGAAGGCGCAAAAATGCTTTATGCGGATATACTGGGGTTTCTCTCAGTCCCAGGGATCCCAAAGTACAAGCAACAAATAAAGTGCTTCCCAGGCTGTCGATGGTGTGGTGCATCAGCTCACCAGACAATCACACTCCTAAAGCAGAAGTATGAGCAATGCCCATGCAGGGCAAGGCTGATGGTGACATGACAGGAGAGAGTTTGTAGAGGGAAAGGGTAAATTGCATAACATTTCCCACCTCCTCAGCAAAGTCAGCACTTCATGAAGAAAAATGAGACAGCACAGTTTTATATTTCTTAGGTGACATTTTTTTCCCCCATGAGAAAAGGGAACTTTTCAGCCCTGGCATTTTTACCTCCAAACTGAGCCTGTGGAACAAATTTTCAGCTGCTGACTCAGACAGATGCCCAGTGCTTTCCGTGGGAGTTTCACCCAAGCTATGACTGCAGGATTTGATCACTATTCTATATTAAGTCATTTTAACTCACATCTATGCCACTGTTCATGTAAGAGATTGCCAAAGTCTGTGTTGTTCCAATGTCTCCTCAAAGCTCTTCTTTAAGTCAGTGAAATTTTTTCTCTATCCCAGGGGTGGTGGACAGAGAACTGTGAATGTGAAAGCTAATTCCTTATTTAAACTTCTCAGAGAAGAATGGGGTTTAAATCTAGGAAATGTTAAGTATTGCTGGGTAGGGACCATTTTTTGGGCTTCTTCTGTAACAATAAGCATTCTGCTGAAATTTAACTAATAGTATGTGTAAAGGATCCCATACCTTATTGTCACATTAGACTCATGTCAAATACAATGCATTCACATTATAAATATTCTAACAGCTGAGACATAGTCAAACTTCCTTCCAGATACACAGGGCTCAGCCTGATCACACAAATGCTTCACCCTGGAGCAGGGTGGGGGGGGGTGGTGAGATGAAAGAATATTTTTTTACTCTAGTTTGTCTCAGATGTTTCAGCACTGGGGTTGTTGTACAGACATAATCGGGTACTTGGATGGCAGACAGCCATGGCCCTCATCAGCAGCACTGAGGTGAAAATTATCGTGCTATAATTCAAGCCCTGTCAAGCCTCATTGCTTAATTATACAGTTGTGATTACAACGGATTCATCTTTCTATAGTATGTCCCAAGCTGACATCACTTTGATTAACAACTCATTTATCTGATTACATAGTAACTCAATAACATTTTGAATTGGAAGGAAACCAGGAAGCCCTTTCATGCCCATTCAGCTTCCTAGCTAGTGTGCATATAAGTACCCTGTAATTTTATCTTCTTTATATATAGCTTGAAAAATGCTTCAAGGACCTGGAGAATGGAACAAGCATTAAGGTACAGAGATTTGAAGATAATAAAAAACCTAACAGCCATGAGAGAAAGAGATAGATCCTACAGGGACCTGTAGCATTCCTGCAGCTGGTGCCATCTTCAAGCTTACGTAACCATTTGTTACAGAAGGACTCAGAGGCCCCAGGTATGTCATAGCCTTATTATGTTCTGAGCAGGCCTCTAATTGAGGAGAGTCTGTTTCAAAGAACTCACAGTCTTAGGCTTTGATTCAGCAAAGAACTGAGGCATTAAGTCTCTGACTTTAGGCTTCATTATCATAACTCCTCTTGCAACACCGACTCTTTCTTTTATGACTCCCAACGATTCCCATAATATAGTTCAGTTCAAATCTTCAAAGTGCTAGAAAACATAAGTAAATTAAGTTTTAAAACTGCCCCAGTGAGATCAGCAGACAGTTGTTTCAGAAGCAGAAACTGTCATAGAAATATGAAGTGACTTACCCAAGGCCCTCTGTTAAATCATTGATATTAAGTCAAACAGAGAAATGTTAGTTCCTTAATCTCTGTTAACCCACCACAACTTGCTATTTTTTCTTTATTAATCCATTTGCTTTAGGTAACTTCCTACATATGCTGTTGGAATAAGAGAAGATGGCCACTGCAAATGACCATACAGCCTTAGCTATGGTAGGATCCAAGGGAAAGAACTATGGGACATGGTAAGGACATTTCAGCAGAAAGGATGTCCATCAGAAAGAGCTGGTTAAGTGAGACCAGTATTGCACAAAAGTGCATTCATTTCATTGAAATTGCAGTTGGAGTCAAGGTGGCTGACAGAGCCATTGCATGGTTCACTCCTCCTACTCTACTTGAGCAGCACTTCAGAGGACAGGAATGTCCACTGCAGTGACCAGCATCTGTCTCAACCTAGAATGCTTTCTATTGTTCCATGTCTCCCTACAAAGCTATGGCATTGACCAGAACTGTTGAAACAATTAAAAATCATGTAACCCAAAACTGGTTTTTAAAAAAGATCTATGACTTTTTTTTTTAAAAGCTGATTTTTCATTGCAGCTTGTTCAGACAGTTTTGATAACAAAATCATACTTTTCTACATTCCACACAACAGTTTTAGCTGATTGAAATAGCACTCCAGCTTGTAACATCCTGAGGAAAGGGATGTCTGCTGCACGTGTAAGATGGTGGTAACACCTGCCTTGTATGTTGTTCATTGTCAGTTCATAATTATTATTACCTCTCCTTCCCCTTAAATAAAGCTCTATTCAATTTCCAAGGCATTTCCATAGCCAATGTGTGGTGAACACATTGTTATCAACTCTGCATATAAATGTTGTGGAGGCATTTCATTAGTTGGTATCTGCAGGCCGTTCTGAGTTTCCAAGACACAATTATATCCACTAAACCCCCGATCAAGCTCCTCATGATGTGATGTGCTACACCAATGTATATGAAATAAGCCATTTGCTGTCAAAGTTCACAACCTGTGTGACAGATCCAAAGCAGCCGGTGTGACTATCATGTTCTCCAGTTGTTCCCTGGTCCAGGGTCTGTTTATTGACCTCCCTGCAGTTAATCTGTGAATAATTCCCTTTTCTCTTCTTAACTACACAGACACGGCATGCAGCCTGCTGCAAGAGAAAGATAAAGTTCATCATGTGGATACTCCACTTGCCTGGAAATGTTTTCCTAAGTGCCACTGGCATTGAAATGCTCTGTATGCATTCATGGCAGATTGCAGTTGAACTGAACACAAAGTGGCAGCTGAGAAAAGATTACAATATCCTCTAATACATTTAGAGGGGCAGCAGAAAGCAAATCATCAGCATTTTACCATCAGCACAGTGTGAGTTCATGCTGAAATGTAAAACCAGCACATGATCAACTTTATTAACAAGCAGCAGGAAGAATCCACAAGAAAATTTCTAACCTGCTTCAAAACCACCAGGAACAAATCCCCACTGTACAGCCCATTGCAGTAACAGTTACTTAGCTGCCTCACCACACAAAGCCATCTGGCTTTGGTTTTTGTCCACAAACCAACATTCATTATTTGAAAGACTGGAAAATGTCTCAGGCCAAAAGTTATCCAGCTCTGAGCAACTCTGTATAGATTGGGACTGCAGAGTGAGAATCATCATTAGAGATGTTGGGATCCACGGATCTTGGTACAAATCCAAACTCCTAACTCATGAACACCCATCCCTGCCCAGATCTGAGCAAATTTGCAGTATCCTGAAGGGCTGAAGCCACTGCATTTACTCTAGACATGCTCTGCTTTCTAATGGGGAATAAAAGACAAATCACAGTGAAAACATGATTGTGAAAACTGATTGCAGGACCCGTCCTGCTTCACTTCTAGCCCAAGGCGCCGATGCTAGGGGAAGACAGCTATAAACAAACTGCACATAATTATTCCATTATTACAGTACATGCCTACTGCGTGGGTGGGAATTCTTCTCTTCTATCTCTAGCATGTTTCCCTGCCTGGCTTCCTCCACCCCCCATCATCTGTTCAATTAAGCAAGTCAACCAAAGGACATTACCTCAGTGTATTCACAGGGTCTACCAAAGTGACAGCAGACAACGTTTGAGGAACTTTCAGACAGGTGTGCATTTGTCTGATTAATAATAATAGTAATAATAGTAACAATAATAACAGCACTCCCACAACCTCCATGTTCTTTACTTCTTTTCTTTGACTTTCCAGCTATACCAGGTGTAAGTTATTTGCATTTTATTATTATTTTTAAATAGCAGTCATTAGGGAGGGTGTGAACAAAGAAGCACACTGCGTCTGGCTACAACTTTTGCCAAACTTTGACTCTTTCTTGCATTCCAGAGTTAGGGTCAAGGAATTAAGAACTCTTGTAATGTGGTGCTATAGAAACATGTACCTCTCACCCAGGGCCTGATTCTTTATTCATTTATACAGATTAAAATCAGGGTATCTGCTTCAAATCAGCTGAATATTACAGAGCTAGAATTTTAAGAAAATGTTTTCTTGTTTCCCATTTTTTGGAAAAAAAAAAAAAGAGGGAAATAGAATGAGCGTTTTCTTGTGGACAGGTTGCTTTTGCATATTTATTCCCTCAAGTATAGAGTTTTGTTTGTGTGGTTAATGACAAGGTGTATTATTGGGAAAGAAGCTATGTATGAAATGGTGACCAACAACCTCCCTAGAATATCCTAATGCTTCCATCAGCTGAAAGGCTTGCATAATGAAACAGAAGTTGGATAGGTCTTACTCTTTCTGTTGAAAAATGGGATGGACTAACTCTTTGTAGTGAAAATTTTTCCCCAAGCCTCAGTGGGCCTGGCTGGAGCAGATTTTGCAGCACTCAGGAGTACCACTACTGGATACTAGAAATCCTAATTAGTGAATAGTCCTAAATGATAACTTAAATCAGCAGTGTTCCCGAATATTTTGTCACAGAAGTTGTGCTTTTCTTCCTCCACTTGGACTAACATCACACCAACTAGGATGGGTACCTCACCCCACAAGGACAGGTTACAGTAGAGTTGCCAGCCTCATATGTATCTCGGCAATTTGACATTTCCTCTGTTTATTGACACATTAGAGACCTTGTCTAGTTTCCAAGCTCTTGAATTCACACTCAACTTTCAGATTCTAGAGGATCACAGACTGATGTTATTCTACAGCAGCAGGGATATGAGGCAACACCTTGGCTGCCACATCAGTACATTTCTCAGATCTGTTCACCTGTAGGGTAGATGGGTCATTAACTTTTTCAAAGACTACATTCCTCTACCAGCTCCCTTCCAACTGAGCCCTAGTTTTTCTTAACATTTCCCTATGGAGTAAAGGTTCATTTCTTCAGCTCCAGCTCACTCCACATGGGCTGTCCTGCCTGCCACTGTCCTGGACAAGGTGCTGCCATTTACAGCTGTGCACCATGGAGGTAGGATATGGTGCTGTCCCAGGTAAGTGTTGGTTCCTCCTTTGTGTACTGCTGTAAAGCACTGTGCAAAGCAGAGGGTAATGGCAAGACAGTTGCCTGTTCCTTTGATGGACAACAGAACACACTGAATTGTGCAAATTGTGAACACACAAATCAGCTTTCTTTCCCAAAAATAAAGAAAACAGGGCTCATGTATCTTCATGATCCCTCAAAATTTTTGCAGTCAGAAGGTTTTGCTCATAAACCTACATTAAACTTCTGAATTAACAGAAAGTAAAGGATTATTCTCCCTCATCCATCATATTCCCATTTTGTGAAAAGAAATAGATCTCAGTGTAGAGGATATGGTTGTTCTGCCTGCTGCAGAACTACTTTTCTCCATCAAAAGAGCAGTATGCTATAATTAGCCGATCAGGATTTGAATTAGTTTTAGCTTTTAGATAATTTTGTAGGGAAAAAAAATTCTACAGCCTTTTAAACTGTAATGAAGGGAATTATTTCTGTTCAAATAAAGATTAAAATTTTGTGCTTTGGAGTTTGCTAATAGAAACGAGAATTGTATTTATTATTTGCAAGGTAGACTAAATTTGCAGCAAGACTGGACAAGGACAGTGTGACTTTAAAAAGGTCTGCTTTCCAAAGGGCTTCAGAAGACGTCTTACTATCACCATGATCTTCAAAAATGCTGCTCAGCTGACATCTAGAGCTACAGGCAACCAAGTTCATGCCAAAAGCAACCTCTTCCTTCTGACACTATCAAGCTTTTTTGATAGCATCTTAACTAATGCTTGAATCCTGTCTGGGCAGGATTGAACCTACATATTCTCCCACTTGTCTCCAAGGTTCCAAACCAATAAATATATTCTAGGTATATTCTGTACATGGACCCAAATTCATGGCCAGGCCTTGTACAGAATACCATTGGTGAGAAGGTGATTTTATATTTATTGCAATCCCATTTTAAGTCAATCCTAGGTGATTACTTTTAGAATGGAGGATATCTACATTTGTTCCCTTTTCCAACAACTAAGGAGGTGAAAGAAAAAAAAAAAAAAAAAGGGTTCTGTCTCCTAAATGGTAGACTTAGCTCTGAATACCTTGGTACCAGTGAGAAGACATGTCCCTCTCCTCAGTGGGCAAGAATTCTAACAGCAAAATCCCACACAGTCTATACCAGGACTGTGCTGGAGAAAGGTGCCCCATTCAGAGGGCCTGACTGTTGAGCTCTCCTCCCTCATCTCTGCATGGTAAGGAAGTCTGAGTGGTGAACAGCCCAGGGTCAGGGCATTGTGAGACAGCAGGATGCCTGGAACTGGGGGATGCAATGTCTATGAGCCCATAAGGAGTTGGCCCAAAGGGCCTCAGTAGTATTTCATAGAGAAATGAAACAGACTCTGACCATTGCAACACTTGACACCAGAACCTGCAAAGTCAGCTGATTTTGCGAGAAACTTGCTTGTGAACACAAGTGTTGGCAACATGTGCTTTGTACTTGCATGTGCTTTGAAATTGTAACACCTTAAACACTAGGCTGAGTACTTGTGATGGCTCATTTTTCTCTTTCCACTATTTTTAATAAAATCACATTGTTCTTTAGAGAAAACCCTGTCCCAAGAATCTCTATTGGTAATATCAGTGAAACATATAAGTGACCTTTTCTCCATTTAACAGCCTCTTTCAAACTCCTCTTTCCAGCCCTCCAGTTGACAAGAAGCTAAGTGCAGCCTGATCTAGTACACTAGGAACTTCATTCTGGTCCTGGGTCTGGCACAATGTAACTGCCTGACCTTCATCTCCATGGGAATCCATTTCCTTCTGTCGCTTCTGGCATCCCTTGCTCTTGTTAGACTAGATTCTCCTAGAGAATTAATTCATTAATTAATTAATGCTTCTCATTAACATGAACTCTTTTACTTTGCTTAGTAGAAGCCTGACATAAACCCCAGAGTTTTAATGCTTAAAAGATGTAACTGCCCACCTAGGGGAATTTAAAGAAGCCAACTACTAATGATACACTCAAAGATGATCCTCAGGCTGGAACCTCTTTAAGCTTTGGAGGAATATCAGGAGCCTGGAAATAATTCCCAATATTTCATTTGTATGTCTTGATTTTCCAGTTCTGATACAAATGCAGCCAGCAGTAGCTGGATTTCAAGGAGGAGTCCTGTATACTGCCAAGTGAGATGATTTCATGCAACCCTTATCATTCCATTTACAAGAAATGCCCAGAAAAGAAAAGAAGTAAATAAGCCTATTTTGACACTCAGTGGGCTGCAGGAGAGGCTTCCTGGGTGCATGTGAAGTCTGCACTGTCTCAACTTTGAATGCACTGTCTGTTAGAAGTAAATTGCACAAGCTCAGATTTCCTCAGAAAACAGCAGTTTGTTACTGTGAGACTGCAATAAGTTGCTACAGCACTGAGAAATATTCCAGATAAGCAAAATCTTCAGAATGTAATACAGTGTGATTGCTTTCAGGAAATGTTACAATGCTGACCCTGCTACATCTGTGAGTCAGGTTTGCACGGCAGGCAAATGGTCCCCGTGGGTGGGATTTCTTCACTCTCCAAAAGTCAGATTCCAAGATCTGCCCTAATCACCATGGGCTCACTATTTCACAAACAGCTAAAAAATTCACAAGCAATTTCACCTCAATTTCTTCCTCCCTTTGACTCAGTGCAAAAGATAATAGTTGTCTAAGTTGAACACACATTTATGTACCTTGTATCCTAGACCCAGAGATGGCTCACTCACATATCCCCAGCAATAAATCTTGAAGCTGGAATCAAGGCTATGATGACTCTTTCCTCATTCTGGTGCTCGTGTTCACTCTGCCCAATTCACATACTTTCAGACATGGTTTATCAGTCTGAGATGCAGGTATATAAACTGAGACGCAGATCATCACGCTTGCTTTCACAGAGTGTGACTGATGTTTTCAAGAGTTAACTTTGAATGGGAGATTCATAATACTAATGGATAAAGATTTAAATTGCAGCAAAAATCCTAAAGTGTCCACACACCAAAAAAAACCCAAGCCAAACCAAAACAAAATAAATTAAACAAACAAATCCTAACCAACCAACCAAAAAAAAAATCCAGTTACCTTCATTTGATTCCTTCTTGAGCAGCTGTACTGCAATTCAGTGACCACAACTGGAGAAAAATAATGAATTTTTAGGCAGATCCTTGATTTTGAATAGCCTGTAAGCAGGGTAATACCAAGGCAAAGGGTGAACAAGGTAACAAGGTGACAAAGTGGTTATGTAACAAGACAAGGTGAATCTGAAGATTCAACATTGAACAAGCTTTTCAGTTATGATGGAAGTCTTTTTCTTACAAGACCCACAGCACATTTTACTAATAAAATATCATCTTTTTTTTTTACTAGTAAGTCTCGATTTTTAAGCATTAGGCAGAAGACTGAAACATACTGTGAATTTCAAACACTCAAAAAATATATCCCAGAAAATCCTAGGATATACATCTGCTTGCCATCACTGTTTGTACTGACAAAATTTGGGCTGGCATCTAAATCCAGGTACATCTTAAAGTCTTTCTTATGTCAGATTTCTGAGCCATGTGCCCAGGACACGAGATAACAAAAATCATCAAAGAGACACTAATTTTGCAACCAGGAACAATAAATCTCATAATCCTGTAGGATTTTTTTCTCCTTTGGTCAACACAGAAAACTGTCCTTCCAGTTTGATGACAACGGTTCTGATCCAAGTAGAAGATCCATTAGAAAAAATTGGGGGCATGAAATTTTAGAAACATTAAAGTAATTTTGGATCAATAAGACACATGAGAGCAACACTTAGAAGTAACAGTGCTCAGATCAACAGGATTGCTGCTCAGTTGAACATGGGCATGCTAACAAACAGAAAAGGCCTCATGTTTTGAAGGATTAGGTAAGCAGCATGATTTACCTACAAACATGAGAAAATAAATATATATTACCAAGCCTCTGCCTTCACCAAGCCTCCATCCTTCCCTCATAAACTAGCCTTCTCATCGATGCTCCTTGTACTCTTCTACTCCAACTGAACTTTCTAGTCCCATCTCAGTTGTTTCTTATAACCATTACTCAGTTTTATCCCCACCAGTGAGGAGGCTTAGGGTACACTAGGAGCTGGGAGGCGACACAGCCAGGGCAATTGACCCCAACTGACCAGAGGTATATCCCAAGGGATACAATATGGTATCAGGTCAGCATGTAAAGCTGAGAGAAAAACAAGGAAGGAAGAAGGACTTTTGAAGTGAAGGTGTTTGCCTTTCTAAGTCACCATTATGTGTGAAGCAGCTCTGATGTCCTGGGAATGGTTGAACATCTGCCTGCCCATGGAAAGCAGTGAATTTATTTCTTGTTTTGCTTTGTTTTACTTTGCTTGCATGTGCTGCTTCTGCTTTGCCTATATCTCCAATCCACAAGTTTTCTCACTTTCACCCTTTTGATTCTGTCCCCTATCCCTCTGCAGGGGCAGTGTGTGGCTGTGTGGTGTTCAGCTGCCAGCTGAGGTTAAACCATGGCAGGGGAGGAAGCACCAGAATCTGCTCCAGACCCAACTCTCAGCTGTGTGTGCTCACAGTGACCCTGCAAAGCACTTAAGCATCTGCTCAACTCAGTGCATAGGTATGTCTTCATTGACTTTGCTAGGACAGGTATGCCAGGTATGCAACAGTATACAGGGCAAAGCTCTTCACACAGCACTTCTCAAATGCTTCCCTGTTATAATTCAGTTTCTGACAATCTCATGACTCTAAATATTCATCCAAACAGTTTAGTATCTGTTGAGTCAGGACGCCACTTGGGGCATGACCTCTAGTCTCAGAAGAACTGTCCTAAAGCCCTGCAAGCACACACCGAGTTTCTGTGGTGATTATATGTCAGTGTATGACCACTACACAAGCAAGGGAAACCTCCCCTCTCTCATTACTGAGGCTGGTTTGGGCATTAGTCCAGCTCTGCCAAGTCCTTTATCTTAGCATGTAGTTAGTAATCAGTTTGTTTCCACCTCACCCATATTTACTCTGGTAGCTGAACATCATCCCAACAAGGTGAGCAGCTCATTTTGTATTCCTTTTTCTAATTGGAGCCTTTAGGCACAAGATCATGTTTGTGCAAGACCGTAGAATAACTCAAAGAATTCCAGTTCTAGTTGATTGGGGCAGTAGAGAGCATTGATATATATCATCTGCTCCATTTAAGATAAATTGGTTGCTGTGACCCAACACTTCAGATGAGTTTTAGGTACCATTTTATACCACTGGGACAGAACATTCCCATAGAAGTATCTAGCATAGCTCCGGTTTCAACCTATGATTCTAAGCACAGTACAACAAATCAACTAACCAAAGGAGCCAATAATCAGATATCTCATGCTAAGAGGTTAACAGCAGAAAATTAGCACAAACGAAAATGTCATCTTAAATGATCATGTAACTGTCAGACAGTCCAGAAGAGGACTGCTGGAACCAAGCATATGCACTTTGCTGCAGTAGAGAAAGATGATCAGAAATCATACATTTGTCCAGAATGAAAAATTTTACCTTGAATTCATGAAACCAGCACTTAAAAAAATAAATTTTAACACTTTCAAACACATATCATCTCCTATTTTGACCCTCATTTTCCATGTAGACAAGTATTTTCTTTAAAAAATCAACACTGTCAGATTCATTGCTCAAGTGACTAGACTAAAAGCTACGCAGCCCTTGAGGCTCCATCTATGCTCTGCAGTGAGACAAGACTTCAGAAAGGCAACTCAATCCCATCCTAAGCAAAGTAGGTCTTGACACCTGGGATTTTTTCTTTCTCCCTAATTGAATGTTGCCCTGTTGTTTTATAGCTTGAGAGGATAAATACGAACTCCACCACCCCTCCTTCGACTTTCTCTCTCCCATTCATTTATTTGTATAACTCTTAGTCATCTACTCTCTAACAAAGTAGTCCTATTCTTTTCAGTTTCTTCCTCAGGGAAGTCTAGCCATGCTTAATTATTTCTGTTGCCTGTTCTCAACCCCCCTGTGTTTCTGCTGTCTCCTTTGTCAGGGCAAAATGCAGTTGGTAGTCCTGATTGTAGGGCTGACAATTCACACTAACAATTCACACTATGCTGACTAGTTGTGCAAGACATTCAAGTTAGGGGAAGAGAAACTCCACATATCTTGCGTAACTAACCAAAACCATGTAAATTACTACTGAATATGCAACTAGGACTGCTCTGCTTCCTATAGCAAAAACAAAAAGGATGGGAACTTCTTGGTAGGCTTTTGTGTGTGTCCTGCTTCAAAGTCAAGAAGAGCTGAGGCTATAGAAAGAAGCAGGAGCGCACCACTGAAAATTTAAATACAGACAGGGACAGGGTGTCTTACTCTCTAAGCCCCCTGCTAGTCCTGGTTCGGTGTCATGGTTGTTACCTCACAGTCCCTTCTCCACCCCCACAACCCCTGCCTGCCAGCCTGGACACCAGAGCAGCTCCTACCACTCTCAGCAACCAGCCCCAGAAAAGCCTGGCTCTCTTACTCTGCCAGACATGCCTTTCTACTTACACATCTCCTCTCAGCCCATCCCAGTGGACGGCATAGACATCCTACCCCTGACACCCCCACTCTCATCCCTCCTCAGATCTGCCCTTGCTCAAAGACAGTGGAGGGCTCGAACAGGCAGCATATCCACAGGAGGAGGAGGATGCCCTCTGACAGACTTTGCCCTAGGGAGATCAGTAATTGGGCTGACAGGGCCAGTTACCACAACTGACCACGTCCCTGACCTGCTCTTCCCACATAAACAATTTTCAATCTTTGTTCTAAAGGACACAACTAGAACATAAGCCACAATTCTCAAAAATTCTCTCACAATGGCTCCTGAAAAGGGATGAAAAGAACATAACTAATGAAAATCAAGAGCTGTTGAAGCCCTCAAAACTGGCTTCATTCCCCCTTTCTTCTAAAAGCAGCTGAGTTACTGTCTGACTGGATGGCAAATGTGATGCTCTGTCACGCTGTTGAGGCCAAATGCAGGCGGAAAGCTGCTCACAAAAGATCAACCCATGAATGACTTACAGGAAAAAAATGTGACTGATTTTCAGCAGTCACAGGTGTTGATTATTGGCACCCACAGCGAGACGGCCACAGGAAGGGAGGCTTTCCCGTGAACCAGTAGCAGGTTGGTATGTACTCTAAGCTGATTAAATAACACAGTATTGACTCTGCCCCTTGGCTGGGCATCTTAGGTAAGAGTGAGTTGTGAAATCCCAGCCCAGTATTACCCTCTGACACTTGCTTTTGAAGAAGTTACCACAGAAACCTCAAAAGCAGGTTTCAGTGAAACACATACAAGGCTTTGGTTCTGCACCAGCCCTGTGCGAGAAAGTTTATTTCATCCTTCCCAAGGCCTCAGAACTCCACAGGGGTCCTTATCCCAAGGTCAGAACTGCCTTGATCCCATGGGCATCCCCATGGATGAAGTGAGACCATAAACACCCAGAGGAGTCTCAAGCTGAATCTGAGAAACGAGCTGGTTGAAAACACCAAGTAACTGCCATGCATGTTTACAAACTCCAGTCTAGGTCTGGGTATCTGGCTGATGAATAGGGATGGCAGCAGATGGCTGCAGGCGTTCCCATCTTCACCTTTGAGCCCTGCCCCTGCTTCGAGACAGCTCAGCTGCTGGTGTGGCAGTAATTGCATCAGGGTAAATTACAGCCTGGTGTATTAAGGAGAACCAAAGCCAGTACCAGTTTTTCTGTTAATATTACTAGTTTGAAAACTGTGCTGGTTCAACAGCTGCTTCCCAAAGAGCTGAGCCACCTTCACAGCATGAACAAACACTTCCGAGAGAGAGGTGGGGCAGACAGCCGGCGGCAGGAATCACTGCAGCCATCCCTAGGTAAGTCATCACTGCCCGTGAATCAAAGGACTTACAAACTGGATCCAAGACAGGATGTAAAATATTACACATAGCTCTAATAACTCTGGGGGTTGTTGAGCCTCATGATGTATGGCATTCCCCCATGGCACAGACTAAATCCATGACTGCATGCTTTCTAAGAAGCTTAGGAAGTGATTGTATAAAATTAGTATTAACTAGTTTCACTATTATTAAATGGAAAATTAAAGCTTTCAACACTAAGCTATTCAAGGTGTTTGCTACACGAATGCTCTGTAATGCCCTCATCAACAATAACCATCATTACGGTTGCTCCTTAAAAGCTGAGGAAAAATGCATAATCTCTTGTAGTATAATCCACTTTCATAGAGCAGGCATGAATTTAAAAATCTATTAAGAATGGTGTGTACAGAAAGCAATTTCCTGTAAGATCACAGAATGGCTTAGCCATAAATAGAGCAAGCTCTATCACTTAAGTTGCAAAGGATAATCAGATATATTCTGTCCCAGATTTATAACATCAATTTATCTGTTTGGCTGACTTTGCTTCACTTACCATAATATAGTTTGTGGTTCCAATGTACCAGGATATTTAAGGAAACCAATAACCATGAAGGATGTTTTCTTTGCACGACATTTTGGTAAACTTAAAAATCATTAGTTTTATTCTCCCCTTTTCTCTTATTTTTTGAGGTCCTCGGTGCTTACAGGCTTCAGATCCATTATATTATCTTTAGCCAGGCAAACAAGCACAAGTTCCTCCTCCTGGGCCTGTTAAGACAAAGCAAGGGAGAAGGCTAGTATCACTGCCAGCAGGACAAAGCACTGCTACCAGAAGAAGGGGCAGTAACTGTTGCTGTGTCAGAGACTCAGAGTTGTCCACTTGCAAGAGGAGAAAAAGAAGGTAAAAATACTCCAGGGTTACAGTGAGGCAGCAAGCTGCCAGGCAGACCAGAGAGCTTCCTCTGAGTAGAGCACAATGGAGAGGGTCCCTATAGCTTCCCTATTTTGCAGATGGGGACCAAATTATTTAAGGCCATCCAGTGTGTCAGTGGTAGGGCCAGCACTAGTTTTCTCACAGCCTCTAATCTGTACACACGGTTTTCTAGAACACCAAATTTTACATATGGCATTTAAAGTTAAATGATAAGGCTCGAGACATCAAGAACAAAGAGCAATTCAGATTTGCTGCTCTAATGGGTTCTTGATTGCCTTCTTTGCTAGTATTCACAAGAAAGGAACAAGAGGGAAAAGGGGCAATCTAAAATCCCCCTAAAAGTTTCAGATTCTTGAGAATATTTGGGTCGGAAAAAATTTTGTTGGACAGCCCCATGTTCACTGAACACAGAGGCAATAAGTTCTCAAAGGCAGGGTAGTCTGCCAGTGGCCCAGGCAAAGGTTTTAACAAATAAAGCTCTATGTTCAGCAAAAATTAACTGAATGTGAGATGTTTGAAGTGAGACATTTCTGTCTCAGTCCATAGCAGAAGAACACACCTTGGTGCTCCCAGGATTGTCAGTCTTGAGTTGCTCCTGGAGTGAAGCTCGCAAACCAGCCTTTTCTTATTAAAACAGTAATTGAAAGAAAAAAATGTAATCATACAGTTATAGTTCTTGGGTTCAGATTTTTGAAATTTCAGAATTTTATCAGGGGGTGGAATGCCCTTGAATTTCGACCTCCTTTGCGTCAAAGGAAAAATGCTACGCCAGTGTATGTGCGATATTCACTAGCCACCTTCTAGACAACACTCATAAGCTCTCTCCAAACTCATATTATAGGAGGCACAGTCCTTGCTCTCTTCCTAAGCTGCTGTGTCGCCAAATATACCCCAGAAATGCAAATCTGAGAATCCTGTGAAGTGCCAACATGAGCAGAGGCTGTGACATATGTCAGCTCTTGGACACTTCCGCCTATGTTCACCTGCGGAAACTGAGGCATCAGAAATTCTCATTATCACCTCGGCACAGCCCTTCCCTCTCCCCCCCACACACACTTTCCCTGAATATCCTGGCCTAGATTTTGCCATCAAATATCTTAGTGCCAACTTAATTTTGATGAAACAAGGTCTGTTCCCTCATAAAAAGAGCTTTAAATAAATCTGCTATGTGAATACTTAGGGTACAACAAGCAGGAAAAATCGGATTTTCAGGAGCCCTTACTGTTGTTTTTCATTAAAATTAGAAGCAAATGCTCCCATTAAACTTGAGGAGAACACTGCAACCAGTGCTAAGCTATTTTAAAATATCCTGTCTGTATTGAATAAAACCTACAGTCTTATTCCAAATGAAAATCAGTTCCATGCAGGAGGCTTAAAGGAACTAGACTATGAAAAATCCATAAATTAGCTCATAGGCTAATCATCTTTTCAAAGTCCTTCTTATTTGTTTCCTTGGAAATGTAAATGCAGCCAGAAGAAAAAGTCCTCAAGCTCATGAAAGTGCCCTCTCTATAACTACATGAAAAAGATCTGAGGATTTAAGCAAAAGATGAGTGCTCAGTAATAACCTCTTCAAAGTGTGCGCTGTATACTAATGTCCTTGATTTTGATAGTCAGAGGAATAATAAAATTACACTGACTAAGATTTGCTCATTCAAGTGGTGCTTGCTTGAAGCTAATTCTCTGTATGGAAGAAAATTCAAGCCATTATAGAACTAATAACCAGACAGTGCAGGAGTTGGTTGGAAATCCTCCCAATGTTTCTAAAATATATGGTTGATGCCTTTCTCTTGATTTCCACAGTTCTCTCTTTTTCCTATTGAGACTGCAAATGAAGAGGATTTGGAGGAATAGAGCTTTAGTCTGCCAGATTTAATCCAGCATAAACCCCTGATTCTACAGGGAGATACCTAGTAAGTGGGCTGAGACCACTGTGAAACAAGTCCATGGGAACATCTGGGGGGAAATTTCTTAGAAGATCATTATCTCACAGGATTTTAAAAGGTCAGAGTATGATGAATACCCCCACAACAGACAGCACTGAGATTAATGCATTCTGTCTTAAATCTATATGTCCCTTCACATTTCCATATTTTACAGAATTTATACTATAACATCTAATCTCAGGAACACTGGCACAGAAGCTTTATATTTTTGTTTGGATTTTCCTACATGATAGGCAGAAATTGAGCCCATTTTAAAAATAGTAACATATCTTCTGTTATTTTGCTAATCAGTTATATTTTTGGGTTCCCTTGTAGTTAAAGAACCTGTTGATTTTACTGAAGTAAGAGGTTTTCCACTCAATCAGCAAAGAACAATGTTTTAAATATATGTAATTTTTAATGTTTTCAGTCCTCTCTGGTCTAAAAGCAAAACTGCAGTTCTTATTCCTCCATCCCACCAAGACTGACTTTTTCCTAAAGAAGCCTTCTTCTATACAAGTGGCTACCTCCTAACATCCCTAACCAAAACCTGACCTGAGAATTAGACCAACATTATACCAAGACACTCTGAAATTGCTTCTTCTGCAAATCTATCATATTACTTACCTCTTTTGTCAGACAAAAGGGAGCATGACCACCCACTTAGATAGTTCTAACTACATCTTCTCAGAAAGTCTGGCAGCAGTGAAATGTCCAAGCTTCCCTCTGACAACTGAGGTTCCCAAGTCTCTTGAGCATGAAAAGGGCAAAACCCCGTACTGAAAAGCACAGTGTCACTTGATCTCCAAAGAGCTAATTATTGCCCACATCACGGAAACATTTTCACAGTGCATTCCCCAAAGAAATTCCCTCTATAGGATTTCTGATGCCTTTGCTCAACCAACTTGGAGGTCCTCGTGGATAATAAAACAAAACTACAATGTAGCTCCTACCCATGAGTGGCTCTAGGAGAGTAAAGCTAACCTCCCTAGGCACCTTTGCCGTCTCTCAAGAGGCTTTTAGGAATGTGGAGTCGCATGTACTTTTCTATTTGATGGGAAAAGAATAACAAGACATCTAATAGTCCTCTGCATGCTTACAAAGAAAGCAAGTTTAATCTGTATATCAGGAATTTCGTCCACCCTCTTATTCCAGTCCTTTCCACTAAAAGGTTGGCATGAGGAAGCTTGACTTTCGCCAGGGCACTTGACTTCGCTGAGTCCGTCCTGCCCAGAGGAGTTCCTCCAGCCCTGAGACAGCGGCAAGGACCACCCCGGACCCCGTGCCTCCAGCGCGGAGCTCCAGCTGCGGCAGTGCCAGCTCCGTGCTGCCACCGTGTCAGACCCCGCTCCGTGCTCACACCCATCCCGGCAGTGCCCATCCCAAACTGAGACTATTCTAGGAACCTCAGCCTCCTTCCAGTCAGGGTCCTGACCGCTGCTTGCAGAGGGGTTTCCCTGGCATGACGAGCACCCTCCGCATCCTTCAGAGACCACACGCAGCAGCAGGTGAAGAATGTCCCACCCTGAGACAGCCCCAACCCACTGACTGTGACAGTCATTCAGGAGATGCGGCTCAGACCTCCTCTGGTAAAGAGACAGAGGTTGTATGTCACACATTCTTGTTGTATGTCCCACACCATCAGATATTCACACCAATATCTGGGTGAAACTTTTAGAGGGAAGTTCTGATTTCATATGTGTGCTCTGTGATGTCTTCTGACTCAGGTCCTAAGTGACAAATAGGAGCAGGAGGAATCATGGATCATGGAGGAGTGTAGGCACTCCTCTACTCAAAGCAAAGCAGAAGCAGAAACAGAAACAAAGCAGACATGCCTAGAAGCAGAGATGTCAGGGGCTGCCAGAACTTTGTTGGTAAAAACCTGCTAGCTTTATATACCTCCTAATTTGTAGTAGATTAGTTTGTTCAATGTCTGGGCTTGCTCTTCTCAAGGGCTGAGATTTCAATGCTGAAGTTGGTCTGTGAATTCATCTTCACTATAAATAAATGGCTGGTATACTAAGAGCACCATTCCAACTTCTGGGAGAGTCACGTTCCAGTCCCTACTCCAAATAGCTGTGTTGTGGTTTTGGGGGTTTTTTTTTAATGTGAAACAGGAGCCCACCATCCAGAGGCATTCATAATGATTCCCAAAGTCCCAGCTGACATGGAGTTGCATGCATATCCCAGTGCTCCACCACCAGCTAAAAGCAGATCTGAGCCCTGGCTTCCCACATGCCATAAATGCTTCCCATCATTCTCATCTTCTGAGACATGAGTGGATTTTTTTTATATACTGTTTTCTGGATCAGACAGGACCAACACAGACAAACAGGTAGAAGTATAGCTACCTTGTAAATCTCATTAATGAAGAATCACACCATAGCCTGCTTTCTCCACGGAGTAATCCAGAAATGCAAACACAGAAGTAATGAAGTAACAGAGACATTTCAGGAAGAAATGGTAGTCCTCAGATACAAAAAATGAGAGAGAAGTTTTGAGAGCTTAACTTGACAAAATAGCCTTTTAAAAGTGCCTTTCAAGCTTATCTTCATGCTTCTAGATCATGAGGATCTTCAGTATACTTCTACCTATAGTAACTTTCTATACTACCTATGTTTGTTTAGTAGAAGAAATACTGGGTCTGTTGTCTTCAAACATCACCCTTGAAGAGAATGGAGCTGAGTAGAAATAAGGTCATTAAAAACTGGTAAATAAGCTATTATATCCATTAAATGTGTGGATATAAATGCATGTAGTCAGGCACGACAATTAGTTCAAGGCATCATTACATCTTATACTTCAGACACAAATATAACAACTGGATCCTGCCTGGAAAAGGTAACAAGATGAAATGGAAAGCGGTTACTGGGTTGAGGGGTACTATTCCCTGGCATATTACACAATTACCCTGTTTCCTGGCACATTATAATTAACATCACAATTTGCACACAGGTAAATACAGGGAGAATACTTTGTGCTATACTCCATGGGGGATTTAAAGGCATTTTTTCATAAGCATTAGATTTTGACCTGGGCTTCCTGTCAAAATGTAGTGAATTTGGAGCAGCACTGGGATAAGCAGAGTGTTCAGAAATGCTCCACAACATATTCAGAGCTCTTAATGCCCTTCTGTTCTTCATAATGCGTAGAGGAGAGGAGGAAGAAGTAGTAAAACTACATTGTCATAATCCCTTTTTGATTTTTTTCCTTGGCTCCTAGAGATACAATCTTAACAGAAGGGCAGATCAACAAGAGGGCATGTGACATCTGGGTGAAAAGTTTCTTGCACTGTGGGCTGGTAAGGAGCAGGCTAAGTTTTGAAAGCGGACTCTTTGACACAGGGTCTTGCATTTCGTCTTGCTGTCACGCTGTTACCACACCACATCACACTGAGTGATATAACCAACAAACCCTGTCGTAACCTGCCTTAGCATATGTCATGGGAAGGCAACCTGCTGCTTGGTGCTTCAGGAAGAAGGCAATCCTGCTACTTCCCCACATGCTGAAATGTACCAGAAAGGAAGTCAAACATAAAGAGCTGCTATCCTCCTGCCCATCCACAGTCAGCTCCAAGCAGCCATCACTTGTCCCCCAGAACATTTCAGAAATTCCACAGTACATAGCAATATAATGCCGTTGAAATGGAGTAATGTCCCATGAAGAAAGAGGCTGCCTGTTGAAACCTACTATTTCATATTCAAGTAGGAGGTGGTATGATAGAGCTCACCACAGTAGTCCTGGCAGTGCTCACCAGGGAGGCCAAGTAAACTTCTTCGCGCTGACTCAAGGAGTTTAAATATTGTCTTCCACAAAAGTTTGCTGCACTAATCCTCTTTGCACCTTGCCTTCTTCACAGCAGTTGGAAAGCGAAACCAAGTAACTACTCAGAACCTAAGAACCTTACCTTTTCATTTTTGCTACATTCCCCAGAAATTTCCAGTTGCCTCACTTTGTGGATGTCTCCACAGATGACATTTAAACAAGGCACTCTCCTCATTTATCTTGCCCCTGGGAGATTTCCAACCTATGTGGACTGTGTCTGTGGGTAATGAAATACATTGTCATACCTCAAATTAAACACATTAAACTAAATTACTGTCTCTCATGCTCTTTCTCACTTTGTAAACTAGTAAATATGTATCACTGTTCTATCTTCAATACCACAGAACCACCAGAGAAATTTAATTTAATTCAGAGAAATAAATTCTGTCCCACAGCTCAGTAAGGCTCCTTTTATATTCACCAAGCAGGTCTTCCACGACTAGGTGCCAGCTCAGCCGAATGGTGCAACATTCCCTTGCACCTTAGCACAAGGGTGGATTTCATCCAGCAAGAAAATTTTGCTTTTCCGGTGAACAGAATTTAACTGTGAGCTATGTAAGTAAAGACTCAAATTATTTCTCTTCTCAACACCCTCTGAAACAGTTTTTTTGTCAGCATGAGGTATTGGGAAGAAAACATCACTCTGTGCAATGTTATGTACAGACCCCTCTGGTACCCACTTATCCCTCCAAAAGCATCATAATGCACAGGTGAGAGCACCTGTAACACACTCCGTGCTGAAGGACAGAATAGTCACATCCTTAAACGTTTATAGTTCAGGGTGTAAAACTAGAGCAAACAACATACAAGATCATATTCTCCCACCCAACCTGCATTGCAATGCGTGGAGCTCCAACTTGCAGGACCTTGTTCCTCCACTCCCTTGCTGAATTTCCTCAGCAGGCCATACAGCATGACCATGACAAAGCTGTTGGCAACCTGCCTGTGTCTCTGCCTCCAGCAGCACACAGGGGCCATGCAAAGCCAACAAATCCCTGGGTCCTTTCATCAAATGCTGAGAGTCCTTCAGTGCACCAAGGCGAGATTTCACTGCGTGCAGGAGCAGCCCAGTGTGACCTCAGTGCAGTGGCATGGGGAGGAGAGCAGCTCACCCACTGCACGTGCAGCAGTCACTGAATTGAACGGCTGTGGGCACTGGGGTTATGAAGAGCTGGGATGTGCAGCTATCTTGGTGAGAGAAGCAGATTAGATTGCTGCACCGATTCTGTTCACGTATTTGCAGGGAGAAAGGGCAGGGTTAATATTTTCAGGGACAAATGAACAGGACCACAGCCCCAGCTCTATAACCAGACACCTTCAAGAGCCCCAGGATGTTGCAGTCGTGGGGAGGTAATGAAGGAGAGGGGTGCTGTGGGCTGGAGGCTTGGAGAGAGCAAGACTGACATGGTTGCTGGGCCAAAGGCCTGACAATGGTGGAGGGACTCTACAGTCAACATCCTTCATAGCTTTGAGGCTGCAATATGGGCTAGATGTTGCTGCCACCATGGCCACGGATGTGAGGTAAGGCTGTGATGGTGGCTGGCACTTGGCCCATGGACTTGACAGGGCCCTGTGCTGGTGGCAAGTGTGAGATGCTGACAAAGCCACTGCAGCAAGCAGCCATCTGCCCTCAGAAGCAGGACTGGGACCAGCATCTGCAGAAAACAAAATCTCCAGCTGCTGGCAGGAGGCCTGCTCTCCTTGTGCTGCAATCTCATCGGATCACCTCAGAGAAAATGGCTGAGTGCCTTGGCCGGCGCCCGGGCGGGACAACAAACAGCAAGTGCAGGTGACTCGGGCTGGGCCAGACACATCTCCCTCACCAGCAGTGCCCACTCACCCCAGCCATGGGCACCACTGCGCTCCACTGCACAGCGACCCAGTGACCACATTTTTAAGGTTTTAGTGCCTATAAACCAACCCAGCTTCATCCCCTCTCAGCTGTACAGTAGCTTCTCAGTGCCACAGACTCCCACCTACCCCAGAGGTGCCAGGCTTCATGCAGGCCCTCTCAGCCCTACTTTAGCCCCCAAACTGTGGTTTTGATGTGTGGTTTTGGTGAATGAAATGGGAGCAGATTGCTTTTAATTACACTGCTAAGTGTAATTACACTGATAAGTTTTGTTTTCCATGGTTTTGTCCATGTGTAGTTCCTACTGCAAATCTCCAGTCCCTACAGGGTCCAGGCTACTATAATTAGTACTAGGTAAGATAAGATAAAGAACAGATTTATCCTTTAGGATAAATAAGGATAGCTAATTTATTAGAGATCCAAGGAGGAATGTACCCTGAATGTTGAGGCACATGACAGTTAAGGTCTGTCATTTCTCACATCTTCACCATCTCTAGTATTTTCAGGATTCCCTAGAGCAACAATTGCATCAAACTCATTCACTGGGAATTTGAGATGCTAATCTCCAAAAGCTGTTTTCAAGGAAATTAAAAATCTTGGAGTTTCTTCAAAATTACAGAAATTAAAATGATTCAAGAAAATGTGCAGAAATTGGAAGGGAGTAGAAGTCTCACAGCTGGAGAAATTTTATTAACTCAGATCATATCAGACACTACATCAATACATATCAATGATCAGAGAGTCCCAGTTGTCCAGCCCTCTAACCCACAAGCCCATGTTTTGTCCACTGCTTTGAGACTAGTATAGTTACATATTATAGTAAACAGACATGTGCACCTCTATTACATTGTTGATATCATATTTCTATCTCATACATAGATTTAAAATATTTTGTGGTCCCTGTGGGTATGCTTGTTCTTAAAAGCAGAAGATTTTACTACATTGCTGTACAGTGTTTTTACAAATAGAAACAGTGTTAGTAATAGAATATTCTATTCCAATTTACATTCAAGCATCTTTTGCTTCTGGCTGAAAAAGCATGTTCGCAGCGACTTCACAACCTCCCAAACTCTAACTACAGCTATACAGCCTCTGTGAAAATATAAAAACAATTTGTCCTGATCCATGGGTAACTCTCTCTGGTAATCCTAATAATAGGGTTAGGAGAAGCAATTTGCAACCTACTTTAACTTTTAGATTTAAGGATCTTCAAAGTGTGTCCTTCTGCTGCGCTTCAGCACAAGGGCAAATGGATAGTGAAAGAGGAGCAGCACCCTTGGTCATTCAAAGCCAGAAGTGCCAGATGAAAACAGGAAACCAATCCAGTCTAAGAGCAGCAGCAAACAGTAAATATGCATCTCATTGGAAACAGGTTCTCAATCTGCAGTGTTCTGAGCGTACACTCCTATGCTTCACAAATGCCTGGAGGAGGACAGCAAGGCTATAAAACCAACTGCAAGCAATCTCATCTTCCAAGCTATGGTCTGGCAGTCATCTAAATGGCTCAAGAACGACATTCCTTTGTCCCTTGCCACTGAGTCACTGATTCCCACATCTTAGCTGGGTAATGGAGACACAGTCTCTTCTGACCCTGCGTTTTATGGTTCCCTGACCCCATTAATGCCTGCACAACCCTTAGAGTAATAGCGAAGGGACCAAGCATAGCATTTGCACGACAGCGAGTCTCTCATCCATCCCTGTACCTGTGTGTCCCAGCTAATGTCATTTCTGCTTCCCAGTCCCCATCATTTATTAGCCTCATGCCTGCTTCTTGCTGCATGAGCGAGACTCCCTGGCTGGAGCCTGTCTCCGTAATGCACTGCAGTCATCAAATTGCCGTGATGCATCCTGTCAGTGCAGACAGCACGGAGACTACAGCACAGTAAGTAAGGGTAATGTAATGCGGCCACGGGGCCAAGAGGCACAAGAGGAGCTGGGACTGGAAGCACAGGAAGCCTTCTCCATGAGGCACTGGAGATACTCATGCAGCCACACTGATTAATGCTGCCTCTCCCAAAATAAAATATGCCATCTCAAGGTGAGCACATGAATGAAGAAGCACACCAGGTTAAAACTCCCAGCTTGCTCATATTGAAAGAAAGTTAAAAGGAGTGCAGAGCAGAAGAAAGCAAATGGGAATTGCAATAAAGATTATAGAGGAACTTAACAGGAATTACTGCCTATCATATAGTAAAGAAGGTAGCTTTTTCTCTCCCTTTTCTTCTTTTAATTCTTTCTAAATAAACAGCTTAGGCTGATGATTCTGCAGACAGGCACTGAACAATGAGACACTCTCAGTTCAGGAAGATGTTCTCATTACAGCTGGCAAGGTATACAGATGCAAGAAAGTTCAAAAGCCTCCACAGGAAAACTGGACAAACAGTCCAGGCATAGAGAAGTTGCCTCAAATAGGGACCTCTAAAGGTTTTAGCTGACCTTGAAGGCAAGTGGAAGGCACTTAAATAATGTGCAGATGAGGAAGGAAGGGAGTAATACAGCACGTGGGGATTTGAACAGGTTTTTTGCCTTTAGACTCCTGGGAGGGAGGTATTTAATGGTCTGTGGGGGTGAGGTTTTTGCAGGAAATCCAAGGAGGCTGCAGGAATTGATAATTTCTTGCAGGAGATTTGCTTCAGTGAATGCTGTGGTTTCATTACACCTCTATAGAATCAGGCCCCATCATGTTTGTGAGTGACACCAGCTCACGGCGCTGTCTAAAGGCAGTGGTTATTATTAGCCTCCATGCACCATAGATGTACAAGTTTTAACCACTCAGGACCAGCCTTTGGGAAGAAACAGCCTGTGTTTAGCTGTGTGCATTTGCAATGATTCATGAGATTGTCTGCAATCGCTGTAAAAATAGTACTTACGCAACTCAGGAGCTACTACTGAAATCCTGACATTATTGGGTCTTCCCCTCTTAGTCACACTCATTTCAATTAATTTCCATGCCGCCAAGAGAACTTCATGCAGAAAAGGCATAAACCTGAAAGAGGAACTGGGGGAGTTAGGAAATGCAGCAAAAGGGGATGATCATTTCTTTGCAATTGTGATGAGGAAAGATTGCAGCTGTTATTCCCCTGTAGAAGTGAAATGTGCAAACTCAACGAAAAAAGGGAGACAAATCTGTAGAGAGTATTTTTCCTTCTTTTTTTTTTTTTTTNATTGCTTTTAAGCTGAGCAGCTAAGGCAAGGCTAGTAGGTATAAAGGAACCTATGTTTTTCCATCCATTCTTTTCCACTCAGCACCTACTAGTGCTGTCCAATTCCTTCTCCACTTTCACCTGAGCCCAGCTCTGCACTTTTTGGTGCATTCACAGCCTAAGGTATGCCATCTCAGCCATACCCTGGTGTGGAGCACTAGAAGGATGGCTCAGAGCACACATAAGAGCATTAGGTTTATCCCGGTCACACATCAGGAACCTGTGAGACCTCATCCACTGAGCTGTGGTTCACACCTGGGGCCCTTGTCCCCCACACCTTGGGGATTTTCCCAGCCCAGACCTTATGTGTCCGCCACAAAACCACAAACAGACAGAGAAGAGAAAAGGGCTCCTTATAGTGTTCATGGTTACTCTTAAAAATCTTTCAAAACTAGAACCTGATGATGAGCCCCTTTCCTATACTAGCAAAATAACCACAAGTGCTGATAGATCCTTTAAACCCGCAGGTATTTGGTGCAGGAGCAGCTCCCTACTGTAAAGAGCACACAGGGCAGCCCACAGGCCCAGGCCATCAAGACAAGGGCACCTTCGGCACAAGAACTCTGTGAATTCCTGTTTACTCCCATATTAACTGAAGCCTGTGCTGTTACATATGCACATAATTACACTGGTGTGAAAGGTCAGCCTCAGCACTGCAGACTGGACTGGATTTGTTCCTGGTTTCTTTTACAAGACATCTGAAGTCCAGCTGGCAATTATAGAGCTCTGTGCATTTGGCCCACTGGAAAACACTGGACTGCACTCTCTCAAAATGCCCATTGATTGACTCTGGGGCAGACTGTCATTTGTGTGTGGACAAGACCCAGATCAAGGCCTTCAGAAAGTTCTTGCCAGAAGTTTGTCATGGACAGTGAAGGAAACCCAAATGACAAGCTGCTTTAGGGAAACCAAATCTCAGGGGGTACTCCTCAACTCCACAATCACAGCAAGGCAGGGGTGCAAAGCAGAATTGAAAAAGAAGCAGATGTACCTGGGCCAACTCATACGATAAAATGTGATGCATAAACCAAATTTATGTCGCTTACCACAGTAGGTGACAATAATCTAATGTCTGCTTGAGTGTCACTGTAGTACTACTGAGGCTTCCAGAGCATCTCTTCACTTTCTGACTCTTAGGGATTCCTCCTAATTCTTCATCTTAGCATGGAAATGGGATTTCAGAACTCAAGGTGCCCAACACAAGCAAAAGCAGTGTCAACTTCCTAAGAGGTTAAATAAAAGTTATACCTCACCAAGCCAAAATTTTACTCTTCAGGGCTACATGGTAGAGGATGCAAAGAAACATGTTGGCTTTTAGGAAAATAAGAACATAGCAATCCAGCACATACAAAAGACACTGAAAGATCCTTTAGATTTACCCTGAGGTCTCCAACCTGTTAGACCTGCAGGTGTTGTGAAAAGAAGCATTTAAACAGAGAGACACAGTCAGGAGAGAGCTCTGACTTGAGCTCTGAAAGATTTTTAGGGCCATCATACCAGGCTGGGTACCTTTTGTATGAGCAGTGTTTCAAAAAATTTTACAGGATTAGATCATAACCTCTCAGAATACTTGATCAGATGATAGCGTAAAAAGCATAACCCCTGAAACCTGCTCAAACAATGTGCAACAGCAGTGATGTGAAAGAGGTAGATAGGACATGGAGAAAATAAGCTCTTCTCTAGTGTTTCCTGTCCTTTCTAGCAGTGTGATGCTAGTTAAGGACATTGGTGTAATCTAGCTCCAAAATGCTTATTTCCAAAATACTCTCCACAAAGACAAGAGATGTAGCAGATCAATGTTCTTGTTACTCATCTCTCTCCTAATACTGAGGCAGAGAAATATCTTTCAGAGAGACATCCCCTGAACCAATTCTGTCAGGTCTCTAAAGCAAACAGAGGTGGTGATTTACATATAGACAGTTTTCTACTGGAAAATTGCTCTTTTTTGTAGAGCAGAGAGCAGTCTTCCATAGGTAATTAATGATCCGTGTTATGTAGTCAGCCAGCACTCAATGCAGCGGTGCTGTACACACCATTTGGATGTGGCACAACCATTCAGTCATGTTTTTCTGTCCCACAACTGGACTTCTGTGAGCAAGACCCCTCATTAAAAAAAAAAAAAAAAAAGCTCAGAATTGCAGAAGAAAAAGAGGAGACCATGAAGAACAGGAAGGATGACAGGGAACGATACAGATTAAGAAACATCTGGACAGTTTACTGTGAAAATATTCCCACATGTGAGACGAAGTAACAAAAGGGGTAAATCTCATTTGTGCTTTACCTGCTTCTCTGTGTAACAGCCTGACTGAGGTCTCTCTTGTCCAGAGTTCAATCATGGACACGTAGTTCATGGCAATCAAAAAGAACAAAGTATCCAGAAATAATCAAAACCTGAAGTAGCAGAAGAAAGTATAAGATACTGGATTTTCTCTGCACACATGTAAGCTTAGTTAAGGAGCAGGCATTCCTTGAAGCATCCATTTCCCCACTTGTAGGGACTCAATGCCAAGTACTTCCTTTCCAGTCTGCTCCCAGGAAGGGAGCTCCCACTGATTCAGCACTCAGAAGCAAGCATGGAATTTCCATGTGGTTTGGGTCCTTGTTGCATGAGCTTCTTGCTTCAAAACTCATTGTCAGAAAGCTTTCTCCTGAAATCCATCTTCATATACCCTTTCTCTAACTGTCTGCTGTCCTCCCATGCTGCATATTTTTCCTTGGTCAGAGGAACTAAAAAACTGTGTTTGCCCACCAACCATACTAGCTTTCCTTTAAAGTTGCAGTTATCACTCTCACCAAGCAACACAGGCATGGGGAGCTCAGGGCAGTGGGAAAGAGAGCTGAGGTGTTCATGGCACAGAAGTGAGCAGTACCGCTGGGAACCACACAGTACTGGAGAGCCCTAATGAAATACATTGGCACCAGTATAAACCATTGTCTCTCTGATTACAAAATGGCTGTGTTGAAATGACTGCCAGGCCCTGCTAAAACACCAAGCTCTTATATACCACTTGTCAACCATCATTTTCAAAGCACTTTTAGAGGGTGGGAAATGATTTATGCAAGGTCACTGAATAGAAGCAAAATTAAACCCCTCTGTGTCTGAGTCATCTGCCAGCATCCTAACCACTGAGATACTCCAGGAAACCCTGACTTCTTTGTCATGTTAGCCATCTACAGCACAGAATATAGCAACAGCTACAGCTATACAGCTGGAATATCCCCAGAGCTATCAGGCCAGATTTTGTGGTGCATCTCTGAAACACTACATGTGAGAAACAGATCTTCTTTTCATATGCAGCAACATAATGCAAATCACAGCATATTTTTTCTCTGAAATCTATGAGACAGAGGTTCTCAGTAAGGCCACACTAGTATCACATTTACGCTTAAAGTTGTCAAAGCAGGAAATGCATAATTTGTAAGGTAGAAGAAAAACTGCAAACTCTACAGTTCCATGTGGTTAATGATCCTTCTATGACCTTTCAGTTTTGCACTTTATCTTTTATTTAAACTATTTATTTAGAGCCAAAGGGTTTTATATGAAGCATACATTTGTATCCCTCTTCTTAAAGCATTTCAAGATTAAAGTGAGATGTTTTGGTAAGGAAGTTCGAGGAAGAGACACAATGCTTTTCTCTAAGCAGTTTTACAGAGCCAAGCATGGATTATGCACAGTAGGGCACATTGAAGCTGGGGAATAAGGCTGAAGTTTTGGGCTCACCAAGTAACGTCCGGTTAGCCATATCCTCACTCAGCTTTTGGTACTTTGCTTGGCTGGGGAAATGGCTATCTCCACTCCCTGTACTGTGAATGGAAAGAGGTAACAATGCCAAATTACAACCTAAACTCAGAGGCAGAGCTATGGAGAACTTAGGGTAATATCAACTATAGGAACACTCACTACTAAAGTTGGGTGGCCTGGCTTCACTCTTTTGTCCAAGGTCACCCCTCTTGAGTACCTCCATTTGTTTGACAGAAAAATTAGGAACCATAAAATTCTTCTCAAGATAACAAACGTTATTTTCTTAGAGGAAGAGACTGAAAGACTGAATTGGACAGGATTTTAAAAAAAGGTAAACTAAACTTTCAATCAGCACACGCAGTATTCAGAAGGCTCTGGAAAGCTCACTTTAATCTGCAGGGTACTTGCACATAATGTCACTTATCAGGAGCCAGAAACTCAGGCTGAGGACATCACTTTGAATATCTCCTTGGGAAGCAGCTTCACCCAGCATCTAACATACTCATTCCCACTGCACAGCCTCCACTGAAGGACGGCGTGTCACTCCCTCAGTTCGCTGAAGCTGTAAACTCATCCCATTCATTCTTCTGGGAACTGTTTTGCTGTTAAAAAATGTAAATAATAGTAGCTAAAAAACTAACCCATAAAAAGCTTTGAAGTTTGCTTACAAACAAAATGTCTTCATAAACTTTCCCAATCGTGTTTGCGTTAAAATATTGACTTTTCAGGGAGGTAAATATTTCTACCCTGCCTATTGCATAGAAGCTCATTCTTGCTGTTTATTCACATGCCAAGGCCAGTTAGTACCACTGCAGAGCATAAAATCCCAGGCTAGAGGCTTCAGTACAGTTCCCAGCTTCTTTCCCCTGAAGTTAGCCAGTGGCAATACTTTCATTAACTTCAGGGAGAGACAGGTTTTATTTGCCTGCCTGTAGTGCTTCTCTGTGCCTTACAGTGGGCTTCAATGGCTGTTGTGGTCTTTAGAAAGACTTTTTTTGCAAGCAGGGTGCTGATCTCTCTTGTGTCCTGTTGTTGGACTGTGGTGCCTTGCACAAGCCATTCTACAAAGTTCCAATCATTTGTTTTTCCAGGGTAACAATCAATTATGGAGGATATTTGCAGCTGAGTCACCTCTAGCAAGGGCAAAATGTCACACCTGTTTGTGCAAGTGTAAGCCATATCCCTTCCTGGGGCTGTGCCATTTGACTATGGAGGGTGATAATTTTGCCCATCCTCCTCTCCCTTATATCTTGTTCAGATTTTATTTTTCCGTGTCTTATTTGCAGAGTAAGGGAATTCTGACTTCTTTTTTTAAATTTTATTCCTGTGGCTACATCTCAGACACTGGACAAGTTTATATAAAGTACAGCTACCAATGCAGAGGAATAACATCTGCTATCCACCCTGGCAGAAAAGAAAATATTTCCCCAGAAACAGAAGAAGAGACCAACCTATTGTCTTCCCTGGCAAAGTCACTTCCATATCCTCCAACTCACCTCACTCATTTCCAGCCTCCCTCTCTAAGCCAGGAAAAGAAAGGCCACCAACAACACTGAACTCAGGCCATTCCCAGGCACGGAGAAGATGGACCAAACCCAGCATTCTCAATCCAGGGCTCAGCCAGAAGATTATTGAAGCCTGTGATCACAACCTTGCTGCAAGAAAGAGGAAAAGCTCCTTCAGCTGACAAGCTTTTACATCAGGTAGAGGCAGGGAGGGAAGAGAGCTACACAGGCACACAACTGCTGACCTCATGATGGGAGGCACGTGCCTACTGTGTGCAGGCTTGGCAGAGTGGAGGCAGAGTTAGATCTTCCTCAGCCAAACCCTTCCTCTTCCCTCTCCTGCCCACAACACTTCTGCAGCTGAAGGGATGGGGTCAAACAGCCAAAAGAAACATCAGGACTTAACTGAAGGTATATTGTAAGTCAGTTGTGGAGGTATGACGAATCAGCCTTCTGGATACCCTTGTTCTACACACAGAAAAATTTTCTTGTCATGCTTCTTTCTTTCTTTTTCTTTTTACCTTCTTTTTGCCTGTTTTCTCTTGTTCGTGTTCTTTGCAATCCCCATCCTCACCATTTAACCAGACATGTTACCTCCCCTCATAACCCCAGCAGGAGTTTCTGATGATTCTCCTTGCCAAGTTGTGATGGAGGATATTGGGAAAGGTGAGTCAATTTGGCTGAACTCAAAAGTTCAATGCAACACTTGCCCAACCCTGCTGGCTTTCCTGCCAAATAGAAAAATTGATTCAGAGCTAACTCCTGTGCGAAGGCAGTAGCAGATGTGTGGGATGGACAGATGGACTGAAAATAAGCCCATAATACCCTAATTCTCTATTTTTTTCAGACCACAGTCAGGAAGTTATTCTGACTGCTGAATTTTCCCACATTGCAATTTCCCTGTTCCCCACTCACTAACACACCTTTATGAAGTTTCAGGCTTCATGCTTGCAAACAGGGAAAGACTGATCTGAGATATGAAGATCAGGGCAGTCTTGACTATAGTGAACATAAAATGGTAGAGTACAGGATCACAACCTGGATGTCAGGGTTTCTGCACTTATATGAGCAGCAAAAGGAAAAGCAGGGGAAAGGTAGACCTGGTGCTGAATGGGGCAGGAGGCCTGATGAAAAGGGCATGGAAAATGCCAAGGTACTTGATGCCCATTTCACCTCACTTTTTACTGGTGATACCTGCCATCAGGAATTGCTGAGTCAACCCTGAGATTAGAGGGAAGGTCTGGACCATGAAAGACTTACCAAAGGTGGGTGAGGATCAAGTTAGGGAATTTAAAACAAACATGCACAAGTCCATGGAACCTGATCTCCAAGTACTGAGGGTGCTGGCCAGTGTCATTGTGAGGCCACTTGCAGTTATCTTTGAAAGGTCAGGGTGAACTGGCGTGTTTATGTGGGCTGGAAAAAAGTAAATCTCACTACGATCTTCAACAAGAGCAAGGAAGAAGAGCTGGGGAACTGTAAGTCCCACTTCTGTCACTGAGGTGGTGATAAAACAAATAATCCTGGAAATCATTGCCAAATATATGAAGAACAAGAAGATGACTAGACTTATTCAGCATGGACTTATGAAGGGGAAATAGAGCTTAAACCAAATAGACTTCTGTGATGAGACATGTCTTGGTAGATGAAGGGACAGTAAGGGATGTTGTTTATCTTCACTTTGGCAGGACTCTTGATACAGTTTCCTATGAAGTCCTCATAGACGAACTGATAAAGTACAGATCAAACAACTGGATAGTTATATAGACTGACAGTTTGCTAAACTGCCAGATTTAAGAAGTTGTGATTACTGTCACAAACCCAGCTGGAGGCCAATCACTAGTGGTATGCCCCAAGGGTTATACCGCAGCCTGAACGCCAAGATATTCATTGATGACCTGGATAATGAAGCAATATCAGGATTTGTTCCTATCCCTCTGCTCAACGCTGGTGGGACACTCTTGGAGTGTTGTGTCCAGTGCTGGATACACACTGAAGTAAATCCAGAGAAAGGTCATGAGGTCGATTAAGGGGTTGGAGCATATGCTGTATGAGAAGAGACTGAGAGAACTGGGACTGTTCAGCCTGAAGAAGTGAAGGCTCAGAAGCATCTTATCCATGTGAATAAAATCCTGATGCGGAGTTGTTAGGAAGACAGAGCCAAACTCTTCTCAGTGTCATCCAAGGACAGCCCAAGAGGCAATGCAGTAAATTCCAATAACTGAAAATAAAAATGTGTGGTCAAACATTGGAGAAAGTTGGGCAGAGGCATTGTGGTGTCTAAATATCTGGAGGTATTCAAAACCTGACTGGACATGGCTGTGAGCCACTGTTTCTAGTTTTCCCCACTTTGAGCAGGGGGTTGGGCTGAGCCATCTCTAGAGGCTCATTCCAGCCTCAACCATGATGTGATGCTGTGATACTGGATTACCTTAAATATGCTGCCCCATATACCCCAAGTAAAGCAAAGCAGAATGATCTCCAAAACTGATTCTTCTTGTTTCAAAGCAAAGCTCTCTAAAAACAATAAATGGTACCTGTGTAACTCCTGTCCTGTTTTCCTAGCTTGTCTTTCAAGCTCTGCTATTGATTCTAGTGTTTCATTATCTTTATTCATTAGGTTCCTTGGGTTTTTTCCCAATGAGTAACCTGAATTTTTTCTAATGACATTTAAGCCACTCTTATAGTGCAGTATTAATTCAAGAAAGATTAAGTACACTTTCTGTATTTGTGGAATGCTGTTTTACTCCCTTTCAGCCTTCTCTAAGTTGAGTACAATTTTTTGAGTCTCAGCATGACGATACAACTCTTTCCAGATCTCTGATCATTCCTATTTCCCCCTTCTGGCCTCTCCCCATCTGACCCAAATTTTTACTGGAGTGCCCCAGACTCAACACAATCCTGAAGCCAAGGCCTCACCAATGATAAGTGGAGCAGAAGGATGACTTCATCTGTCTCGTAAGCTGCATTCCTCTTACCAGAACCCAATACAATGTCTGCCTTTTTTTGCAATCCCATGACACAGCTGATTCATGTTCAGCATGTGATCTACTATAACCCTAGAGTCTTCTCTAAAGAGAACTGCCAGCTAAACAATTGTTCCCTGTCCCAAATTGGTCTAGTTTCTCTATTTCTACTCAGGTGTAGAATTTTGCACCTGCACCACTGAGCTCTTCCTTTTTCAACCTATTTCTGCTACTTGTCACAATCATTCTGAATTCTGACCATGGCTTCTAACATACACTCAACTTTGTCATCACCAGCTGGCTGTAGAAGAGGGTGAGCCAGCACAGGCCCTTGCAGAATTCTACCAGCCACAGTTTTCTATATAGATGGTGGTTAATTTATGGTTAGACTAATAGTGTAATGCACAAACACAAGCACAATCCAACAGTCACTATTACATAGGGACTTATTCTAGAGACCATTTGTCTGCCATGTCAGACTACATCATGACAAAAATCAAGATGGAAGACCCTTACCTTTTCCCCATCCCCTAAACCTTTTGCTCTACTGTAAAAGGAATGATCTGCTTTACATGACTTGCTTTTGATAAATCTATGTTGACTGCTGCCCATGTTGGTCTTGCAAACAATTTGTTTAATACTTTTTCCAGAGCTTTCTAGAGTCTGGAAAATGAACATCAGTCCACCTCTTTCTCCTCTTCTCCTCTATTCCCTATTTTAAATAAATAACCAGTAATTATTACTCAAAAATACCTACTTTATGGAAGAGTCCAGAGGAAAAGTATTCAGGAATTTGTGTCAGAGCTTCAAGCTGGAACCTCAGGCCTGGCCAGGGCTATGAGACTTTTATTCCAGCTCCAGGTCTCTGATCCATGAGTTGCCTCTCCTGTCTGGCATAAGACAGAGGACATTGACTTACTTATGCATGAGTAAACTTAAATAGGACTTTCAAAATTCCCACTCCTAAATGTCAATGCTTAAAGAATGATGTCTGACTAGCAGAAACTGACAGTTCCTATGCCAAAACCTGGAAAGACCAAGAATTCTAATATGCAGGTATCTTGCACTTAGTATTAGAGAGTAATTGGTTTCAAAATAATATATCCATGTCCTGGCATTTTATTATGAATCTTTTCCCTATTAGTGCTCTGCTTTATGGCTTTCTTGAGATAAACTGGTACATTTTATCAGATGTCTCATTTATCAGATATAGTCTTAAAAGTAAATGATGCATGCCCTTGCAGAACACACGCACTTCCACCCCAGGCTGCCTGAAGCAGTCAAACCAAATCAAGCTCCTCCAGGCTTTGCACTGGATCTAATCAGTTACAGAGAAGGGCAAAATCTCCCACTAAACTTTTCCCCTCTCTCACCTTTCCCCTGACTGGCAGGTTTTCTCTTAAGTTTTACACTTGATGGCTCCCTGTCAGGTTTTGTTTTCCAGCAGCTCAACTGTCACTGTCCCTGTTTTCCCAGAGATAACATTTCTATATGTCAATGTTCACTATCTATCCATCTCACATCCTTCCTTAGATTTTTGTTCCAGGCCTTTGCAGTCAGTACCTGTTGCAATGAGGGTCTTGCAAACTTAGTTAGGCAACCTGATTGTGTTTGATGGAAGTATCTTGGGTAAACAGCTCGTTATGTATATGGCCACTTGCTCAAGAGGTTGAACAGTTGCATTACTCATTTACACATGGGATGTTTTGAAAATAAAACCCAAAATATTGCCTTCTTATCAGATAGTGTTTAACTCGTTCATGTTTGCAAAGGATGATTCTGAAATTCCCTTTCCATAGTTCCTTTCCTCTTATGACTGTTTATAAAAGGTGACCAAGTTTATGGCTAGCCGGGGGAGTAGCTGTAATTAATAAATAATAAAATAATTGAGGTACTCACATCCCACCTATCTGAAATCTCACTCTAGTTTCAATTGAACAAGGCTTTACTTTCCACTTCCTAGCCTAAATTGTTGCTCTGGAATGTTAAATATTTGCCACAGATCACTCCAAAGCTGGCAGTACATTAGCAGGAGATAAAGTGACCTCTGGGAAGTATTTGCAACATTTTCAAGAGGTTCTGAAATCCTACAAGGAGGCAAAAAAAAAAACCAAACAGATCTTTACACAGAATAAATTTTTCTTCATGATTAATTAATAAGTATTATATTCATTTTGCAAAGATATAAACTGAATCATAAAACCCTCAAACTTACTTGTGTACTTAAACTAGAGCCAACTGGAACTGAAGATCACCTTCAAAAATTTGACACTAATATCATGATGCCAAATTAAAGGGCTCAAAACCCCAAATGGAGTGTCTGCAGTTACAAGTGAGTCTGACAGGAACTCACTGCAATTCAGGATATATCCTGGTCCTGGGATTGTGCTGAATGACCAGCACAGCAGGAAGGAGTTTGAAGAAAAATGAATCAAATTGCATTTGAAATCTTCCTTGTTATTAATATGACATGAATTTAAGGACAGTAGGGGATGTAATAAGCTGAAAAATATGAAAAGCCATATTTTCCTAATAGAAAAAAAAATCTATTATGATACTCCATGGGAAAAAAAATAAGGTTTTTATTATAGTGCTAATTAGCTCTATTCAAATAATCAGTTTCAATAACCTGCTGCTATGTTTTTAGTTCTGTGGACCAGAGACCAATAGCCCCAGCCCCAGTCCTCCATTTTTAATCATTCCCAGTTTTTTTCCCTCTGGACTCTCAAGGATTACACTTTCTATCTTGGCAATTTTCTGTGGAAAAAAAAAGTTGAGCAGCCAATTTTCTTTACTCTCACATCCATCTGGCCAGCCACAATAAGCCACAAATTTCAGAAACTTCAATAAATATAAAACAAACAAGCAAACAAAAAAATCCCAACCCAAAACACCTCGGAAATAGCAAACTCAACTACTCCTATTGAATTCTGTCACAATAAACAGACTCCTGGAGCCGGGTCTGCAAGTGTATATTGTGCCCATTTATTGAGGCTTTTTTAAAAAAAAAAAGGTCCATATTGGGTGCTGAGCACCCACCCTCTTGTAAAGACCAGTCATATGCAATTAGACCTAGCAACAATTGCACAATCCTAATTACCTGTTTACACATATTTAAATAAGTGGTCACCACCAAAGGCCATGTCCATACTGGTAAAATATGGGACAATTTCTGGCCCTAAGGCAACTGGCATGTTTGTACAGTTAAATTCCTTTATCCATCAAGACAGAGCAGCCTTATCCAACCTTTTCATTGAGAGCTGAATAGCCTGTGTGGACTTCCAATGCTTTGGAATTGTTTGGAAGCCTGCTGGTTACCATCCAGCATTGCACAATGGAATATTATAACTATTCAATACCATGGATGATTGTGTATCAGAGGCCAGGAATGTGTGCTGCTTAATATACTAATATGGACATAGCCTGAGAATCAACTATGACTTGAAAATTTCATGTTAGATGACAATTATTTTTTATTCAGAACAAAAATAAATGTCCCTGTGTAAAACCAGTGCAGGCTGTCTATGCCTCTCTATGGAGTTCATTCAATTTTGGCATGGCTGCTAGAAAACATATACATATTTAGAGTGCATTTTGTTAGTATTTATGTTGCAGATTTGCCAAGGAATACCAGTCAGGGACAGGGACCCTTGCATGAGCTGCAAATGCAAAACAAGAAGTGTCTACTTCAAAGGTTGCAAACTCAGGATATATTATCAACATGTATGGGACTGACTGCCTTGGCTGATGCAGATGCTGATGCAGATAGATGGCAGCTCTCACTGCCCCTGCTAATCCCAGGGTTGGACACGTGGGAAGCACGGTGTTGAAAGATTCATTTGAACTGGCCAGGAGCCAGCTCAAGTCCAGATGTAGTCTAGACAAATCAGGCTGTAGCTGCCAAGAGATGGGGCTTGGGAGCTCGTAGGCAGCCCTGTGTAAATACAGCCTGGATTCTCCGACCTGGAGCTAGACAGACCCTGGCTGTGCCCGGTGGCTGTGCCAGCTGGGTCTCAGCTACCTCGGGCAGCCCCACACTGACGTGGCACAGATGTGCTCCTGCCCTGCATCTATCTCCTGCTGCAGCTCCCGACCCCTGGGGGCTGGACATGTCCACATCAGAGCGACTGGGTCAGTGTGTAACCACCTGCCTTCAGCCAGAGCTGGGTGCAGACTGCCAGACTCACCTGTGGGGCTCCCCCAGCTATTTCTGCTCTATGGGCAGCACCACAGGACTGCCCAGGGCACAAAGACATGTCACTGGTGGGGAGAGCCCTTGGCTAATGCATGTGGCTGAGGCAGAGAGCAACAAGTTAGTGACTGTACAAACCTAAATTCATCTTAGTGCTCGGGCATAAATTAGGTTGATTTGTGCCTGACCCATGCATGAATGAGAATGATTTTTTTCCCAAAGTCATTAGTTTTATTGTTGAGAAATATATTTTTTATAAAAGTAAAAAGGGCAGGTATCTGCTTTTTGTCATGCCCTTTCAAAATGATTAACTTTTTTCTCTCTCTGTGATAAAAAAACCAGCAGCAAGCAATCTGTAAAAGTGACAACTTGCTAGTAGCAGTAATAGAGCTTCCTGCATTCAGCATCACAGCCTCAGCTGCTGCTGGCCTGTTCACAGCCTCCCAAGGTACTGATTACATTGTCCATATCAATTCATGGACTTCATTGAGCTACTGCTCCTGAGAAACTCCTGATCTTGTAGCTCAGCTGTGGAGCCACTGTACATCCATGTCAGCCCCTTCCTATGGCTGCAGTGTTAGGAGCTGCTGTTGCCTCCAGGGCTGCTTGCTCATTGTACAGCTTCCCAAGAGCCTCTGCTTCCCACTGCTTCTTCACTAGCAGGTCTTTTAATCTTAACTCCTCAGCTGAGTTCAGAACTGGGCATTTTGATGTCCTCCTCTACTGTAGAGGAGCTTTAGGGAGGTCTGAGCCCTGGTGAGGGCCGCCAGCTCTGCCCTGCTAGCCCGGCTGCATTTCGTGCTCAGTAACACTGTGCTCAGTAACACTGTGTGATGAACCCAGGCTTGCAGTATCTCAGAAGGACAGCTATAGAGTTGGTTCCTCATTCCCTCTAATTCTAGTACTTCTGAAGGAGCTTGGAGTAATTAGTATTATTTACAAATATGGCAGGAGATGTTTTAGCATGCAGCACACTTGGGTGTCTGTGCACCAGATGGAGACAGAGAAATGCTGCCTCTTCAGGACTCTCCCATCAATCTGTGCTCTTGAAATTTGTGTTAAACTCTGCCTAGAGGAAAAATATTAGTCAGAACCCCCACCCACTCTCACAGCGAACGATCTCCAACAGGAGCAAGTACTGAGATATACATTATTTTGTTTCTATTTAGTTTCAGGTTCAGTACTGTGCCAGGGGCTTTCAGGAAAGGGCGGTTCCCACTCAAACGGGTACTTGAGAGGAAGGAGTAAAATTGATCATCCACATGTGAAGGACAGTATGTGAGTGTTCATCAGACAGGGACAGAGACGAGCCCCAAGAAGGTAAAGAGGGGCTTTATTTAACTAAGAGCTATCAGACCCATGCCTGAAAAAGAAGTACTCAAGTAACTTCTGGGAAAATGGGTAAATATTGCCACACTCTCTTAGTGGATGTTCAGGGGCAGGCAGGCCTTGAAACTGTCTGGATCTACGAGGATGGATATTTCAGGGGTCTAAGAATCTAAGAAGAATGGCAACCCCTCCTCCTCCACATCAGAAGAAGCAGCACATGGTCGTGATGTCCAGGACAAATTCTGCAACTTCATCCTAAAGTAATCAAGGGTGGTCTCCATCTCCACCCTTTAGAAAAGAGTCTTGGCTATTTTTTCCCACTGTACCTCTGTGCTCTTTTTCTGCATCTCCTGCCATACTGTCTGGAGCTCCAGCAGGGGTGATTTTGAGATAACTGGAAACAATAAGGCTTTCCTCACCCAAGGGTGTGGTGAGTGAACAAAGAAGGTATTAAGACACCTCAGCAAGTGCCCTGGTCCCTGTCACAATGTCAGCAAAGCCTCCTTTCCCAGTGACCCTGCCTCCACAGGGGTGTCTCCGATGACATGGGGAAGTGACTCACAGTGCTGCAGTAGGCCTCCAGCCCAGGGTCCCCGGGGATCTCCCAGCCCTGCCACATCTCCTGGTTATCACCATGCTCAGGTGCCAGGGCCTCCAGAAAAACTGACCATTGCCACTGTAAGAGATGTCCAGGAGCTGAGCCCTGGGCTGGGATCTCGGGAGGCTGCAGCAGGCTGTGCCAGCTGCATACCTGGGCTTTGCTGCATGAGTTTCTGCTGCTTTTCCTGGGTGATTGGCTGTAATTACAGCACGGAGAGTTACTGATGAAAACAAATGCTGGCACATGTTGTCACAGGGCTGCAGGCAGGAAGGGCTTCCCAGTTGTCATCTGAGATTGTCCCCTCAACCTCAATGTGGGCAAATGCTGAGTTTCAGCTCCCCAGCTCTTGAGGACCCCTGCACCCAAGGGGAATTTCTATGCACATCTTCACTGCCTCTGCTCCTGCCATTGTCCCCAGTGGGACCAGTGACAGCCCCTGCCTCAGAGGGACTCACTTTCCTCAGGGGTGGGAAATGACCTGTTCATTAATGAGGTAGGCACAGGAACCCAGTTCTGAACCCTGTCTTTCCAGAGCATCCCCAGCATGACACTTTCTGCCCTCTGTTTTGGTGTTTTGCTTTGTTTTGTTTTTTAAATGAAAGGCCCAAGCAGGTCCAGCTGTCGGCTATTCCTGTTCTCTGGATTGTTGATCCTAGGGGAGATGTCATAGCTGGCAGCTCTCCTATGTCAAGCACAGGCACTGCAGAGGAAATAAAATGAATCTTGCTGCATTCCAACAGATAATTAAATATTTGCAAGCCAATTATTTTACCTCTTTTCCTTTTTTTTTTTT